>JASPKZ010010244.1:0-600000 GCA_030220185.1 Diploptera punctata
ACAAAACCAGAATTTCAGTTTGCTGTTTGTGAAAGGAGAAAGAAACAACTCTTTCTATGAATCTCTAAATATTTCAATGAAAAAATGTACCATTGGATACATTTAACCATTTTTCTTCAATAGATAAAGGCAAAATATCACCCCCAGGAGGTGAGGTAACCATAATCTCGACTATAGATGTGTTTTATGAAGGTGGTGAGCTCCTAAAGTAAACCTTTAATTCTCAATTGATTAGAAATTAATTCTGAGGGGAGAGGATATAGAACTGACACATTGCTGCTCCGGATTTGAACCCATTTGAGAGATATGTGGGCAGAAGTAAAGAAGTGTATGTGGAATAATTTGCCTAATCCCCCTGCAAAATGATTTATGGAAGCTCTTCCAAGATGCCTGGTGTGCATAGCTGAGAGTAGACACCATTAGAAAGGATTATGGCAATTCTATGTGCACTAAATTACAAACTGCGATCATGTTTGGAGTAAATATTGATTTGTAACTTTATTTTTACTTTTTGTTAGTTTTAATTTTCCAAAACATCTGGTAGTTTTTTTATGCCATTACACATACTTTCTGCGAGAGTAAAATCTTTATTTTCTTCCTTTTTACCCGATGTTGATTGTTAAAACAGTCATAAAGGAAACAAAAATTATATTTCATTCTCTTAAAAAATACACTACTTACTGTTTGAATGCACAACTTGATAAATGCAAGACCAAATTGTTACCATTACACTGGAGCAGTGACATGCAGAACACTTCCATTAAAACTATAGATTATATTAGATATCAGACCGAGGCCAACAACATATGGCACTACCCTCTCCAAGTTGTAGCGAAAACACTACATGAATCTTAATTTTTAAGCATGGGTGGCTGATTGATACTTCGCTCTCCTTTGTCACTTCATATTTGAACTAACACATCCACCAATAAGGAGAATATGTTTCCCATACTCCATAAACCTTGATTTGTTTCTCTCTCTGATTTATTGTTGTTACTATCTGACCTGCCAAATCTGGTCTCTTTTCAGTACTCCTTAACTTCTTCCTTTACATTTTATGAATTAATTGGGTAGTACATATGTATGTATTTGGTCAATTGTTTATTTCTATTTTTCTCATTGCCTTTTCCATCTATTAGATCTACAGTCTCGATCCATTGCTCAAGTGGTCTTTCCAAAATTTCTTTATTTACTCATATTACTGGGGCACGCCGTAGTATAATGGTTAAGGCACTGCGCTACAAGCCAGAAGGTCGAGGGTTCAAGTCCCGGTGGGGGTCAGAATTTTTAAACTGACCCAAACCTTCTGGCGGCACTATGGCCCTGGGGTCGATCCAGCCTCTAACGGAAATGAGTACCAGACGCTTGTTCTGGGTGTAAAGGGTGCCGTCACGTAGGGCTGACAACACGGCTGACATCAAGTGCCGATTGTTCAGAAAAAAGTGGGAGCCTTAACCTCCAACTACCCGAAGGACTTTTGAGGCCTGTGTTGGGAATACTTTACTTTACTTTTTTTATTTGCTAATATATATATATATATATAATATTAATATATATATTTATATATATAATGCAACTATTTTATTCAAATCTCATATGCAAGAAAATACACTCATAGACCCCAAAATGTTGTTTAACAACAACCTAAATTACATGGAAGCAGAATTAAAAGGATATAAATCTATAAAAAAATTACAAATAAAAGCTGTGAGAGCAAGTAGTATATTATGATCTACAAGACACTAAACTAAACTGTACGGAATTGCAATCAACTGTACACCATTCTCATCTCTTCGTGACCATTCTCTCTCTGATGCAGAAGCTTTCAGTTAAATTTTGTGCTTGATGTACCCATTTGCTCTACTATAACCTGAGTATTTATTTGTAGTATCACAGCTGTGAAGCAAATAGTCTTTGATTCTTTTCAACGTGTTTAAGTAAGTGGATTGATCGATAGGACAGAATTTTAAAAAAATTATATGGATTTAAAGTCCACTATGATTTATGTATTATTATTAGCAACTAGAATTCTAGATATAAAATTAAATCACAAGTAACACAGACACCTTCTTTTCTTATAAGTAGGTTGAATAAATAAAGAAATGTTGACATTCATGAAAAGACTAATAGTTCATAATATAGTAGAAGATATCCAAACGTACAAAAAACTAAAAACTGAACTCCATGGCAGGTCATGCCTAGCAGACCATATGCATTCTAGCAAGTTGCTGACATTAAATCCACATGTGTCACATCCAGCCATTATAGGGGTGATACGTTTTCATCATTTGGAAACCCACGGATATTGTATCTCGTTTTCTTAACCTGGATTATCCACTTATGGCAACTATCCTAATATCTCGTGTTGCTGAATGATTACAGACCCCATGCTTGTCAAAAATTCTTGCAAAATCTTCCTCCATGGGGCTCGAACAAACTTTTGACCCATTGCTCCGCGTCATGACATAATGATTTAGTTACAGCAGAAGGAGTGGTAAATTTCTTCAACAGAGTAGATTGATTTTGTTTTCTAAAAAAAATTCCAATATCAACTTAAACAACACAGACAGGGCAACTCATAAACAGTGCTGGGGAATCAGGAACATCTTGAGATATAACAAGACCCAACTAAGCATAAACCTAAATTGTACACGATATTTATTTTTACCGCTGCTGCTGTTATTATTATTATTATTATTATTATTATTATTATTATTATTATTAAATTCACCGTGATCTGTAAATTATTTAGAGTTTTCCTATGGCTAGTTATTTAAATTAAAGAGATTTAAGTGAGTTGTAATATTTTCGTCTTAAGTTAATGCTTTATATTCCAGTAGTGTACTCATTATTTAATTTTATTTTATATCAGATATAATTATTAGTCATACATAAATATTTAATAACTGATACAAAAACACTTGTCTGAAATGTGCTCAGAATCAACCAGCTTAATAATTAAATGGGCTAAATGTAATAAAGTATTCCCAAAATTTAATGAAATTTAACATTTTTATGATAGAAATTGGAAGTGACACATGGAAGTAAATTCTCACCTCACACATAATAATGTTGCATCTGCATTTTTGACTAAATTCTGCTGTTAGAAATGTGCCCTTAACTCCAGCATTCTCGTTATACCTGGTGTGAATTGATTGGATTTCAAAATCACGTCTTGCTATCTGGGAACTTCAAATTCATGGTGTTATTCTTGTTCTTCTATGTGTGCATATTTTCCAATATTATAATTCTCTTGATCTCTCCAAATATTTCAATAGTTTAGTTGGTTCCTCAAATTTATAATCTTATAACAAACAGTTTGCCACCACCAATTTCATGATTTCCTCATGTTTATTACTGCTTTTCTTTGTTTTCTATGCAATCGTTAATATAGTCCCTGCAGTTAATTTGATATGTCTTTTTTTTTTGCCTTTTGTAGTTTTTATTTTCTTACATCTTTGCTGAAGATTACATAAGCTGAATTATGATGATCTTGAAGATGATTTGCGGGCTGTAGGCCGTGGTCTTGAGGCTTGAAGTTCTCTGACGTTTCGCCAGAGACTGCGTCTGGTATCAAAACAACCATTGACCAAGGCGCACAGCCTAGAAATCTTCAAGATGATCTTAGCAACTCCGGCCGTGAAAGCTTAAGTCAATACATAAGCTGAATTGTTTATTGTTGCTAATGTTATGTAGAATTTACTATATATTTTGTGAAATTTGTTACGGGATATCTACCATTCTGTAACTAACTTGTAACAAATTTCAGATGAGATTACTAAATTCAAACTCATATTAGGAGCAATGAACATTACTTATTTTAGAAATTCTCACTGAGGTATATTCATTAAGGTAGAATTTTTTTCACTCTAGAACAATATGAGGTGATTCATAAAAATTCTACCTTAATAAGCACTGAACACATTAAGTATAATTTTTCTGAAAACAAAAACAATTCAGGTTTAAGAAAAAAACAGGAATTTATCAAATTGTTAGCAAAGACTGCAATTCTAGGTGATCATCAGTGTGGATTTAGAAGAAACAGGTCTACAACTGATCTGACTTTTAGCATAAGACAGATTTTAGAAAACCAAGTGGGAGTATAATGGTACTGTACATGAACTATGTGTAGACTTCAAAAAGCATATGATTCAATTAAGAAGAAGTTATATAGTATCCTGCTGGAGTTCGGAATTCTTAAATAGTTAGACTTATTTGAATGTGGCTAAATGGCACAAGGAGTAGAGTGCGTGTGGGCAAACATTTTTCAATACTTTTGAAATCCACAATGGGTTGAAGTAAGGAGATGCACTATCTCCTCTAATATTTAATTTTGCACTAAAGCATGCCATCAAATCTTTAGAGGATGAAGAAGGCCCTACAACTAAATGGTATTAATTAGCTGTGAGTTCATGCTGATAATGTAGTACTATTGGGCGATAGCAAGAAAATTCCTAAGGGCCAACACACACACACACACTGTTGAGTAACACTAAGAAATTGGGACTGGATGTAAATATCAATAAAATTAAATATGTGTCACACATAGAATCACATTATATAATGCAAAAGTTCAGATAATGACAAATGATGGAAATTTTGAGGAAGCTGCTGAATTTGGATACCTGGGAACAATAGTCACAAATAGGAATGAGATGCACAAAGAAATTAAACGTAAGCTCAATTCAGGAAATGCGTGCTATTATGCATTACAGGAACTCTTGACGTCCCAACTCCTTTCAAAAACGTTTAAACTAAAATATATAAAATGATTGTTCTACTGTTATTGGATGCGAAACATAGACTTACTTTAAGGGAGGAGAGAAGGTTATGTGTATTTGAGAATAAAGTTCTTATGAAAACTTTTGTGCATGGAAGCTTCTTGTAGGAAATCCAGAGGGGAAATGCCCAGTTGGTGGATCAAGAATGAGGTGGCAAAATAACATTTACTATGATTTGAGGGAAGTAGATTATATAGGGTATGATGGGAAAACATTAGCTCGGGATAGGTATATATGGAGAGCTTATGTCCATGCACGTACGGGTTCGATAGTGCTGCCAGTGAGTGAGTTAGTAGTAAATTGTGCATAAGAAAAAATGTTACATTTTCTAAAAAATACTTCAGGAGTATTAAAAATGGAAAATTTAGAATAATGGTTATAACAGCTCATTAGTTGATAAAGGATCACAAAAGTTGAAGAATGCAGTAAGTATTAAAACATTTGGAAAGACCAATAGAACTCACATTATGAAAAAAGAACAAATCATTACAATAAATATTGAAGTACCTGGGCAAGCATGATTTGATCTAAGTTTATTCAAACTCCACGAGGTGGTACAAGACAAGCTGGAATTTCAGCTCGTCAGTATTTACTTTTTTAATGTTAATAATCTCTGGAGCGTGTCCAAGTAAGAGGATGATATTTAATACAGTGATGTGTATAGCATTCGATTCATATGTGTATTCTGTTTATTATTCTACTTCTAATATCTCATTTACCATATATTTTTTCATTATTACTGTATATGTACTGTATCTCCATATTTTGTTTGTCGGTCTTCTCTTAATACTGTGATGAACTGAAATGAGACACAGTCTAAATTAAACAGAAAGATGAAACAACATTTCACATTACTGCTGAGGACTTTTAGAACTCTTATGGAATATATGTTAGGTAGAGTAGTGCTACATTGTGACACATCTGTTAATATAATGTTATGTTTTCAGGTGGACCAGACTGAACAAAAATATGCTGAATTATACAGTCCTAATCATAGATCGCAAACAGAAGACATAGACCTAAAATGTATGTCTTATAAATATTTAGTTTGTAATAAGCCAATTTATAGTCAGTCTTATCCTAGTAGACAATTACCTGTACTTATTAACGAAACATTTTTAAATGTTCTGTTTCTAATAAGTCATTTTCCCAGAAGTCCACTCTTAATACACATTTACTTGTGCATAGTAATGTGAAACACTTCACATGTTCAATTTGTAATAAGTCATTCTCCCGGAAGTCCACTCTTAATGAACATTTAGTTGTGCATAGTAATGAGAAACACTTCAAATGTTCAGTTTGTAATAAGTCATTCTCCCGGAAGTCTAATCTTAATGAACATTTAGTTGTGCATAGTAATGAGAAACACTTCAAATGTTCAGTTTGTAATAAGTCATTCTCCCGGAAGTCCAATCTTAATACACATTTACTTGTGCATAGTAATGAGAAACACTTCCAATGTTCAGTTTGTAATAAGTCATTCTCCCAGAAGTCCAATCTTAATAGACATTTAGTTGTGCATAGTAATGAGAAACACTTCCAATGTTCAGTTTGTAATAAGTCATTCTCCCGGAAGTCCAATCTTAATAGACATTTAGTTGTGCATAGTAATGAGAAACACTTCCAATGTTCAGTTTCTAATAAGTCATTTTCCCAGAAGTCCACTCTTAATACACATTTACTTGTACATAGTAATGAGAAACACTTCCAATGTTCAGTTTGTAATAAGTCATTCTCCCGGAAGTCCAATCTTAATACACATTTAGTTGTGCATAGTAATGAGAAACACTTCACATGTTCAGTTTGTAATAAGTCATTCTCCCGGAAGTCCACTCTTAATACACATTTAGTTGTGCATAGTAATGAGAAACACTTCAAATGTTCAGTTTGTAATAAGTCATTCTCCCGGAAGTCCTAATCTTAATGAACATTTAGTTGTGCATAGTAATGAGAAACACTTCAAATGTTCAGTTTGTAATAAGTCATTCTCCTGGAAGTCCACTCTTAATGAACATTTAGTGGGTTGTGCATAGTAATGAGAAACACTTCAAATGTTCAGTTTGTAATAAGTCATTCTCCAGGAAGTCCAATCTTAATCAACATTTAGTTGTGCATAGTAATGAGAAACACTTCAAATGTTCAGTTTGTAATAAGTCATTCTCTCCGGAAGTCCTATCTTAATAAACATTTACTTGTGCATAGTAATGAGAAACACTTCAAATGTTCTGTTTGTAATAAGTCATTCTCCTGGAAGTCCACTCTTAATCAACATTTACTTTTGCATAGTAATGAGAAACATTTCAAATGTTCAGTTTGTAATAAGTCATTCTCCAATAAGTCCAATCTTAATCAACATTTACTTTTGCATAATAATGAGAAACATTTTCAAATGTTCAATTTGTAATAAGTCATTCTCCCGGCAGTCCAATCTTAATCAACATTTACTTGTGCATAATAATGAGAAACATTTCAAATGTTCAATTTGTAATAAGTCATTCTCTCAGAAGTCCTATCTTAATAAACATTTACTTGTGCATAGTAATGAGAAACATTTCAAATGTTCAGTTTGTAATAAGTCATTCTCTCAGAAGTCCCACTCTTAATACACATTTACTTAGACATAATGACAAAGATATGTATGTCTAAGTACAAAACATCTTTATAAAGTATAATTTTCATTAGTTTAATACAAGTTTATTTATCCAACACTGCGGTAATAAGTAATATATATATATATATTTATTAGTTGGGGTGACATGTGGTCAAGATATCAGTGACTCAAGCTGTATAGCTTGTTTTCTTAACCTTGAGCTGCTACTTATTAAAATTACTCAAATTTTTCACAATGCTTGGTGGGCAATGACCCCATACTAGCCATAAATCCATGAGAAAATGTCTTCCCCCTTGGAGACATGAACCATAGATTGGTGCCAAGGCATCTTGCCTTATCCATTTGGCTAGAGCGTGGCACATAGGATTATTTACAACAATTCAATATTTTTTTCTATATTAAGTTGTTAGCACTTTGAACTTCAAAAGAACAATACTATCAAGTGTGATAAATTTCATCCTGAATTTTTATAAAAATGCATATAACTTGTCCTTCTTAATCCTCGCCATTTATTTTATTTTTGTAAAGAATACTTTGAGTTTATCACTAACATGTAGACAAGAACAAACATGATACAAATCTGCTAATCAATACAATTATCATCATGATCCTGTAGCTCAATTTAGGAGCATAAGGCATCAATAAGAGCTTTCCACCGGACAATATTACTGGCAATATCTTTCACTAATTTCCTGACAGTAGAAAGATAATTTAGTTTAAATTATTTCAGAAATATGTTTTAAATTTGAAAGTTGATTTCTCAGCATTTATACCTGTGATATTATTGTTATGACATTTTATATGGTTATTAACTTCTGTGCTGTGCAATAGTGTTTTTTACAAAAGAGTGAAAATGTGTGTTTCTCTATCCAAAATACAAAACAAATGCTGAGGAACTTGTGAGAAGAGATGCTGGTTGACAAAAGGAGAAATGTCTTTTTCTTAATTAACATTGCACCGACATTAATTTGTGATGGCTGTTGCTAATAATGGTGTCCGGTGGGAGAGTTCTTACTGATGCCCTACACCTGTTCAGTTTATTTTAATAATCTCAGGCCTCAAAATGCATATGATGAATTAACGGCCTTTTATATGTTTTTGAGAATCCTAAAATCTATCTGTGACTTATGAGAAATATTTGCTCATTTTGTACCCAAAAGGACAATTCCTCATTGTATATATTGTAAGTTGCAAATGCATTTTTCATATCAGCATATCGACGGTAGGCAATGAAAACCTCGTA
The DNA here is from genome assembly GCA_030220185.1 of Diploptera punctata. Lineage (NCBI taxonomy): Eukaryota > Metazoa > Arthropoda > Insecta > Blattodea > Blaberidae > Diploptera > Diploptera punctata. The sequence goes on from JASPKZ010010244.1 coordinate 8,636, forward strand.
ATTCCATCAGTAATTGAAAACAACATAACTCCAGTAGCCAGCACAGAAATATGTGATGCATAACCCGTTGAGAACACAGACTACAAATTTATTAACAACTTCACTTGTACTCTGTGGTAAAATATGTGGGAACTATTACTGCATCAATTTTCATAATTATTTAAAAAGGTTATTTGTTTCACCTGAAAATTTACCAAAAATGGATTTACGAGGTTTTCATTGCCCATTGCAACATTAAAAAAATATTGGCATAATCATTTATTAAAATGTATTAATCACATCCATTTGAATTTCAAATATTGTTGTTATTACCTCATGTATAAGTTATTTGTATTTTTATAAAATGCTGTTAAATTTAATTTTCTTATCTGGTTCTGATATTGTATATGTACACTTTAGAACTGTAGCCTTACTATATATTAAGTGTAACAGGTGCTTAACATGTGGAATGAAAATTACTACTACTACAAATAAAAAAAATATCCTCAACTCATGTCTAACTCAGGGTCAGGTCGAGAGATGAGATGAGATAAAGCCCCTATATTTATAGAGGTAGAGGTCTGATAACGACATTGGTGCCGGCCAACCACGCCTGATGCAACGTCAGAGGGGCAGATGAACGAAATGAAATAAAATGATTCAGATGAATATGGAGAAATAGTAGAACGAAATTGTAGCAGGGGAAAAACCTGCCGAAGCTCCATTTCGTCCACCACGAAACCCATATGGAGTGACAAAGACTCATAAACAGGACTCCAATAGTGAGAGGTGAGCGTCTAACTGCTTACACCACAGAGACACCTATATTACAACTACTAATGAGAAATATTTCAAATGTTCTCTTTGTAAGAAGTCACATATTAATATCCATTTAATTAGACTTAGACATCATTGGTTTATAATAGGCCATTCCTTTGTAAAACACATTTGCTCTCTTTGGTTCCATTTAATCAATAATGTATTTAATGTGTTTGCCTGCAATACACTATCCTAATGGAATTAGCAGACAATTGTGTGTGTGTTCTGGTTATACCAACAATACTCTGTCATGGTTTAACTCTACTACTGATCCACCACCTGTGTTCACCAGAAAATGTCCATGTGGTGATCAGAATAAAGAAGAGTCCTCTCATAGCTTGTATGTTTTTTTAAGATATTTTCCTCCAGGTTGAGTTGAGGCTGACAACCTCATCCTGTTATAGTAGTTCCTGTTGACAATCTCAATACAAATAGCAGACTGATCAATAAAGGAAATGACAAATTCCTAAGGGAAAGGAAGAATGAGTTTGGATTTGGATGTGGATTGGTTCTGGAAATGGAGGATTGGAATATTGGTATGAGATAGACCTGGGTCATTCATGGACTGTCATTGTATGTACTGTAGTTATGATCAGAGCCCCCTGTATCATGGGTATCACGTTCGGACAAAGTCTGCAAGAAGTTTATAATTATTTGTACATCATGTTTGCAACCTCCATAAACCAGGTCACAGAACTCCAGCTTTTGGATCTTATTGGTAGACAGTTGAAGGGTATATTGCCTCTATTTCTTGCACCACTCTTTACTTTGTCCACCACATCACCTCTTTATCTTTATACTCTCTTCCATTTACTACCTTCCCACCGTAACAGACCTCGTAGTCGAGACAACTCTAGCTGCATCTTTACATCAAACATCTCACTATTCCTCATCTTCCAGCCTCTGGATTTCCCTCCCATCTTATACCAATGTCTGCTTGACTCAAAAACAAGCTAATTCAATATTTCCTTGAACAACATATTTATAACCAAGTTTAAGGTGTATTTTTATTATTATTTTATATTTTATACCTTCATCTTCAAGCTATTAACACATTGGTGACGGGCCACGGAGATGTCCGTGTTTAAATGGCCAGCGCTAGACGACCGGTCACGGAGATTTCCGTTTTTACGTTTTCTATGGCTTCCCTGCCTCTTCGCTTTTGAATGAGGCATTCAATTTTGTTTCTTCTCATTGTGAAATAATTTTTAGTTGCTTTTGTACCCCTCTCTTCTCTTTTATGAAATTGCCAACTTTACAGAAAGAGTTGTTTACAGTTTTATGACAGATGGCTGGTGAAATATGGAATTTTAGTGCCGATAGTTAGGCGATTACAGAATACGTATGTAACCTGTAAATATATGTTGCAGAGCGAAAAAATTAAAAGAAAACTCAATTTTGCGTTCTGGAGCCGATTTATGTCTGTGGCAACGTGTCCACCAGGAGAATTATTATAATAGTGTGGCTATAGCTGAAAATTTGTTCGAAAGAAAGACGAGAGTTTCTGAAGCAATAAAAATTAACAGAGGGCTTCCGAAATCATTTGTGGAAGCAGGAAATAAACTCAAACCAGGAGAAAGTGTTTTTTGTAGTAAGGGGGGACCTTTGCTAAAAACATCGAAAGATAAATGAGGCGTAAGAATGGTTAGCACATTGCATCAGGCAACACGAGAGTGGGAGAAGTAAAGTTGTAAAATGTCCTATTGAATACTTCAGTATAACAAGTATGTGAAGGATGTAGACAGGGCTGACCAGTACCTATCATATTACTCCTTAGAAAAACAGTGAAATGGAGCCGAAAGTTGTATTGTGGCTTCTGAATTGTGCACTCTTTAATGCTTTCAGGGTCTATAAATTTCAAAATTCTAACAGCAAAATGTCAAAAAGAAGTTTTTTGCTTGAAACAGCCTCTTGTTTGGCAGTCGTGAAATTAGGAACAGATGACAGGGAAGATGAGGAAAGACAGAGAGAAAAGAAACCACTTCTAGGAGACCACCTCACGACCCACCAGGCAGGCTAAGACATTAAGAAAAATAAATTAACACCAACTGTGAATGGAAAGAAAAAAATACCCTCCAAACTTTGTCGCATTTTTGGTGAACACAAGAAAAGGAACTCGCTACATATGCTCTTTTGCACTGTGCCTTTACATAAAGGAAAATGTTTCCAACGCTATCAAACCCTCAATTTCTACTAGAAGGTCTGGTGAGAATACTAATAAAGATTTACTTATGCATTATTGTTATTGACTGTAAATATATTGATGTAAAAGCCACACTGTGCTAGCACGGTTTAAAATTTAAAAGTCCACCCTACTGACAGAATTGTCCGGTCCAGCAGTGGTGGGTGGAACGCAGAGCTCTCGGTCTCCAATGTGTTAATAGAATAAATTCATAAGTATAATAATAATGATAATAATAATTATTATTATTATTTATTATTATTATACGTTTATTATTTTTATATATATATATATATATCTTTTTTTCTTTCCGATTTTAACATGTTGATACATTTTTCTGGCATCAATGATTTGTCTTTATTATTATTATTATTATTATTATTATTATTATTATTATTATTATTATTATTATTGTTATTTTAAAATATTTTGTACTTTCCTTGTCAGGTGTATACTGTCCAAGGCCTATTATGTACTATTAATTTATAATTTATTTAACATCTGTGTAATTAAACCCTGGGGAAGTAGAGGAGAAGACCTTATAGTTGTAACTGCATCAGGTAAAATAAACCAATTTATTATAACATAGGTAGAGTGGTGCGCTACAATCTCCGAGGATTAGTCACTTTTTCATATTGTATTGTTTGTGGAGTTTCGAACTCATAGATCATAAATTAATTTTCTCAAAACATTGGACGTTTCTCAACATTTGTTGATAGGTTTCTAGGTGTTCAGGTTCTTTAAATTTATCAATATTTATTTTTTGTTCCTTGATTTTTGGTTCATTTTTCCATCTATTTATTTTACCGCTATATACTGTTTTAAACAAATAGTGGTGAGAGTTTGCTATTGCCCCACGATGAGTTCTAACATCAATTATACTTGAGGCATTCCTGTTGTCTATTAATATGTGGTCAATCTGATTAGCTGTTAATCCATCAGGGGATCTCCAGATCTCTTTGTGCATATTTTTCCTAGGAAAACAGGTGGAGCTGATTACCATATTCTTACTGGCTGCAAAATGTATGATTCTTTGGCCATTATTGGATACTGTAAGCAAACTATTGTACCTTTATATATTTTCTCTTGTTCTGCTTTGGCATTTATATCTCCTAATATGATTTTAATATCGTTGGATGGTAAACTGTCATAGGTTCTTTCTAAGTTATGATAAAATTGATCTTTCATATTCTACTCTGTGGGCGCATGGGTATTGATGATTGAAGAATTTAGTTTTTAGGCGAATAACACTTATTCGTTCATTAATAGGTTTAAATGCTAATACATTCTTCTTCATGAATTTAGTTACAATAAATGCCACTCCAAATTCTCTTTTTCCAGCTTGCTCCCGCTCTGGAATATGGTATGATATATGTTGTTACCCATCCACTTCGTCTCTTGTATAGCTGTTATTTGTATATTATATTGATGTAATTGCTGTAGAAGAGATTTTAGGCTCCGAGTTTTATAAAGGGTTCTAACATTCCAAGTGCCAATCCGTAAGTCCATTTTCCTTTGCTTTAGTCGTCATCGTTGTAGACCATCATTCCGAGGCATGTTGGGTTTCTGAACGTATTTGTTTTAACGAGATAGGGATGTCAACCCCACGCCCAACCTCCAGCAATCCTGGGGGGTCGATGATTTTCTGTTGGGGTTTTCTCCCTTAGCTGGTATGTCCCAATTTTTAAGCGTTGATAACTCGCCTTTTTGCCCCTGCAGTTCTTAGTATTAACCAGGAGCCACGACGAGGACGTGGTGCATTGTGCTGGGCAGGAATAAATAGCGTTTCTAATGTTTTATTATTGTGCACACTCCTGAGACTACATATTGCCCCTTCGGCTCCCAAGCATCAGCTCCTACTGCTGATTTTTCCACTTCACTATTTTGGACATTTCTAAGATGTTCTTTGACCCTTGTTTTCAAATTCTTTTTTTTTTTTGTTTTTCCTATGTAAATTTTGTCACAATCCCTGCATTTATTCTGGTATATTCCTGATATGTTTTCTTCTTCAATTTTATAATTTTCGTAGGTTTTAATTATTGTGTTGCCGTTATATTCATTCTTCAGTTAAACTTTATGTTTTATATTTGAAGGCAAAAATGTAGGCTCAGACTGGGGTTTGAACCCAGTAACTTTCGCATTCTACACAAATGCTCTACCAACTGAGCTACCTGAGAAACTCCAATCTAAATGCAAATGTTTCTTTTATATACGCTGTTAATTCCCGTGCACCAAAATGCTTCTATCTTGAAATGGCGGCTTCTTATCAAGAAGTCTTTTAATTGGGAATTTTACATTACATTATAAAGCCAGTACGGCCTCTTATTATTAATATCATACATCTCAATGATGGATAAATTATATTTGAAAAGAAAAATATGTGCTCAGACCCGAGCTTGAACCTAGAAGCATTTTTTATAAGAATTAGGCATGAAAATCCAATAATAGCTGAAAATAGGTTCCAAAAATTATGCAATGAAAAGAAAAAAAAGTCATTCGTGCAGGAACTGCATAAATAAGCGAATTGTTCAGCAAATTGAATTTACTGAATGTAATGTCAACCCTTAAATTGGAGAAACTTAGTTTCTTATTTAGACATATTAAACTGCAGTGAAAACATTTATAAGTCATTATCTATTGCATATTCTTGTACAATTTTGTATAAATTTAAATAATTTCTATTGATTTATTTTTGCATTATCATCATCCTCTTATCGTGTCCTCATTTGAGAAGGTCGATTCCAAATACACCTCCAACCATCTCTATCTTCCCATGCTTTGCTTCTTTTTATTTCTTCCCAGTCGTATCCTCTCTCTTGTAGACTTTTCTTCACTTGGTTAATCCATCTTTCTCGTGGTCTACCTCCTTGTATCTTGAGATTTAACAGTCTTTCCTTTTACATTCTTTTTAAATGTCCAAACCATCACTTTCTTAAAAACATTAAGTAAATTAAACTAATGTATCTTGTAGGACACACTCTCAATTTAAGTGTTAATTAAATTGTATGGTATATATTGTGTGAAAATAAACATGGCGGTTGTTAGAGTGATTGGGTTTGTGACAAACCACCCGTTGTATTGCTGATGTTTGTAGAATGTTGTCATTTTATTTCAATAAGGGTATACTGAGTTTTGTTGCGAAAAATTTGAAATGGTGACCACTAGACAACTTTTTAAATTTTCATTAGAGGTGAACTACTATACTTAATTACCTAATTTTGCTACTTAATGAGCTCGACCTTAATTTTTTTAATTAATTGCACATATGTCGAATTTTGTTCTGATAACACAATAATTACAGCTGCTAGATTGTTAATAGCACACACATATATACAGAAAGATGTCTTCAAAATTGTGAAAAATGAATTTTCTTTCTAGAAAGAGTGACTTTTTTTTTCCCCTGTGCCATAAAAAAAAGAAAATATTGATAACAAGAGCACCCATGCAACATACAGGGTGGTCATAAAGTCTGTATCCATTTCGAAGAAGTAATGAACTCAGTTTGATGATTTTTATGTATGTTCATTGTCGAGATATGTATACATGTTTTATCATATTTCAACATTGCCTCCGTCCATTTCGAAGCATTGTTCCAATCGTTAGAGAGTAGCCCAAAAGACGTTTTGAAGCATAGCTGGTGAAATAGCCGTCACTGCATTGCAAATTCGAGTCCTAAGATCCTGGAGATCCCGTACCTTTGTTTTTTACACCTTCCCCTTTATGAATCTCCAAGCAAAGATGTCCAGGGGCCATTCTGGTGTAGCTGTGGTTCGAGGAATAACTTGAGCATGTCGAGGTGATTGTTGCCATTAATTGTCTGTTCTGCGAACATGAAGGGTCCATACACTGTGGTATTTGTAATTCGAAGCCATATATTCACTTTCGGTGTGTTTCAGTACCCGATATTTGGGTGTTATGTTTATTAACTTTGCCACAGATGTGGAACGTGGCCTCATCGCTGAACAGGATGTGATCCATAATGTCCTCATTATGTGCAGCCGCTATCAAATCATACACAGCCTGACGAACTGCGTCTAATTTGTGGAGCACCTAAATATGGTACGATTTTTTTTTTTCAATGTAAAGTGTAAACCTTTCAAAATCGTTTATTTTGGCACATCTAACTCATTGCTTAAACGACGACTTGATACTCTCGGGCTTCTTTCGATGATTCCTTGATTCCCTGAACAGTCCTTTCTGGTACAAAAGATCTCCCGGAGCGTGGTTCATTCGCAACGTTCCCAAATTTTTGAAATTTATTGCAAAGTAACAGGATGTTGCTCGTGTTGTCCTGGTCCGAGTGAACGCCTGTCGCACCTCGGTATAAGATAATCCGCGCAGTCGCGCACTAACAACATACACACGTTCTTCTATCGTCAGCATGCTTTTAGATTATGCTAAAAGAAAAAGAAAATAATTACTTTAACACAGGAAATGGATTGAGACTGTATGCCCAGCCTGTATATATATATATATATATATATATATATATATATATATATATATATACTTGTTTATGTCACTGAACTCTTCCTAAACGACTTAACCAACTTTGATGAAATTTTTTATGTGTTTGAGTGGGTCCCTGGATGTTTTATATTCACAATTGGACCATCTAAAACTGTTAGGTGTAGGAGTTCACCTAAAATGAAAATTTAAAAATTGCTCTAGCGATCACAATTTTCAGTGTTTCACAACGAAACTCAGTATATCCTTTTAAAATAAACCAAGATAGGTATTATCAACAAATCAGCGAAATCCAACAATTAGAAGTGGAGGTTTACTTAAAATCCGAAATGAAAAACTGCCTAAACGACTGGACGGATTTTGATGAAAATGTTTGTGTGGGTTGGCTTAGATTCACAATTGGACGCTCTAAAACCATTAGCTGTAGGAGTTCACCTGAAGTGAAAATTTATAAATTGCTCTAGCGATGACAATTTTTCGATGTTTAAGAATGAAACTCAGTATCTCCTATTAAAATAATCCGAGGTAGGTATTATTAAAAAATTAGCAAAATGCAACAATTAGAAGTGGAAGTTTACCTGAAATCCGAAATTAAAAACTGACTAACAACTGCCATGTTTCGTTGTCTCAGCGCGTGCCATACAATTTAATTAAATTTTAATATTTGATTTATTTATGTGTAACAACATACGCTGGATATTAGCTAGTATAAATATAAATTTTGATCATGGTTATTTTTGGTGTCTATTGGATTGGATCAGCGAGGATCTTTAAATTTTTTTAGAAACCTTTTCATGAGAATTGTTTTGGAATTTGCAAAAAAAAAAAAAGGTTCTAAAAATTGTGAACTGATATTCTTCAATAACAACACTTACACTTTATTATTATTTAGTTTCTGTTAATAATGGTAGTTGATGCAGTCTGTATTATTGAAAATGGTAACTTATTTTAGTACCACAATGGATACAATACATTTGGTGTGAATTCTTACCAGCTTGTAACTAGGTCTGGAGACCACAAGCAGATTGACTTGTCGTTGAGCACAAACACGTTGCAATAAGTTCAAAGATGAGACATCATCAGCACCATCTTGTGGTTGCTATTCAAAAACTGCAAAGTTTCTGCCACAAAAAAAAACAAGACTTTTATCACACCCTAGTGTTAAAGCATTGGAAGTACATTGGTCGAAATAGTGATGATCTTTCACTGTAAAAATACAACCGTCAAGAAACTGGGGTAAAAGAGTCCCCCATTCAGTTCTCCGGGCAGCATTACTTCAGGGAATCCATGGCAAAGGCTCAAACTCAGCGACATATTTCTATGAACATGAAATGTTAGGACATTATATAATTGTTGGCCACTAGATTAAACAGAAAATGTATAAAACTGTTATTCTTCCATTTATATTATATGGTTGTGAAACATAGGTTCTTAATTTAAATAAGGAGAAAATATGAGTATTTTAGAATAAAGTTCATAGGAATATTTGTAGACCAAATAGAGATGAAGAGAGAGGTGAATGGAGAAGACTACATAACAGTGATCTACATGGTATTTATAGGAAATCAGATGTAATAAGAACAGTTAAGGCTCATAGACTGCGATAGGCAGGACATGTGGCACGAATTGGGAATGAAAGAGGAGCATGAAACTTGAGAAAACCTCAGCGTGCAGGCCAAGAAAGAGATGGGAAGATAATATTAACCACGATTACATTAAATTATACAAGATATGATTCGGAAATTTTAGCTATGGAGAGCATATGTGAGCATGGCCTTGAACCTACAGGCTCAGTAGCGCCAGTTAGTTATTATTTATGCCAATAGTAGTTCCTAAATGGAATCTTTCTATATGGCATAATGTAGGCTCTGAAAATGCATATTCCATGAACAGTACATACAAATTCTTCTCTGTGATTTTTACATAATGAAAATTAGTTTCTTGTTGCTCCACATGATTTCAACCTGAAATGTAATTGAACATTATAAATATATTGTAACATGTTTCACTATAGGCCTATTGTAAATTTATTGATAAGAATATTCAAGTTAATAAAAGTAAAAAATTAGAAATGCTCCAGTAACACTTGATGGTTGCGATATTTATCCCCCCTCGAGAATCAGGAGGGCCTAGTCACTCGGATCCATTTACTCGACAAAGCAAGCAGCATGATTTGCTGTTCTGACCACAAATATCAGGAGTTCTTCATTTGCTGTCTTGTTTCCACACCAAATTTCAGCCCACTTGATACTGTTGTTGGATAAATTTACGTTATATTTACATTTTTAGCAAAATAATTATCTTCTGTAAAGCAAAGAATAAAAATTAATCTTTAAAAAAATCCGAAGTAAGATATTGTGAATTATAAATACGAAAAATAGAGAACCTTGGTATAAAATTCACTTTGAAAAATTACGTTTCCAAAATATTATGTAAACTGAATATAAACTTAATATTTAAACAATCATTAACTATTACAGTGCAGATTGTGTATGTTATCTAACCATTGCTCAAGAAAACACAACTTAAAGTAAAATAACAAACAGTTTTATATATATATATATATATATATATATATTCAGTGAAAATTTCTTGAATGAAGAAAAAATATTACACGGGAACTAATTTCTGACTACAGCTGTCATTTTATATTTTTTGTCGCTAGACATCAATTTACACTGAATAGAATTCATAGGTTCTTCATACAAATGTAATACACAACATGGCACGTCTGCTGTAATTGTGATACTTCAAAATGGGAGGTTTTCTGGAAATGCAATTTACAAATGTAAATAAAAAAAATCATCACCACACACAGCAGATATTGTTTGGCGCAAAATTGGATGAAGTTGTGGTTAAGGTACACCCTTAGACAAAAAAATCAGTCATCCGCTGCTGCTATAAATCGATCGGGGAACTTCGTGAACGCTCGCAAAAGCCATATTCACATCAACACGTTTTCAATAATTGTACTGGGTTGTTTGCTAGTTAATGCAGTGCACACTCAAGCAACATTAAAGAGAGAGTTTGGGGTAGTGTGTTTCCGTGGTCGAGAGGTTTAATAGACATCGTTTACGTTCGTAACCTCACGGGTTCGATTCCCGTTCTACCTTTTTTTAACGGAATGTTAGAATAGCATTTTGCCTGTAATGTAGTTTCATATTTAATTTTATATTTGAGTTTTATGGCATAAATTAAGACCTTCTAATAAGTAAATGGGGAAAGAAAATAATATATTCTAAAATGAAAACTTTAACAAAAATAGAATCAATATCGGGTGCATGAATCCTCAGCATCTATTACTGCCTTCAATCTGCGGGGCATTGATGCAATCAAATTTCTACAGGCACGTGGATGACCGGCTAGAGCATCCCAGGTGTCTTGAATTTGTGCCCATAAGCCATCTATTGTTTTTCGTGCATCTGCAGGCCAATTAGAGTTCATCTCTATTTTCATCTTAGCCCATACATTTTCGATTGGATTCAAATCTGGTGAAGAGCGAAATTTGATTTCCCTTCTCCTTTAACAATCAAATCAAATTTCGCTAAACACATTTCAGAAAGTGGCCACAATTTTAGAAGAAATCAAAATTATCATGAAGGCCAAGAATACAAATATTCTCAACGAAAATATGCCTAATGAGCAAAACCCTCAATTAGACATACAGTTAATTCAATACTACTACAACTCCAGAAGATGAAGCATGCATCGGAAGGCCTAGAGTGAAATCAACGAAAATTTTAAATAGTTGAGGAAGACGGTAGTATACAAGGTAAAAATAAATAATAGTTAAAAAAACTAAAACAACATGCTTTATTAGAAAACCGAACTAAAAATGAAAAATAATTTTAATTTCCAACACACTTGGGATAAAATTAAAGTGGTCAACAAAAAAAATCATCTTCAACACAACTAGGGATGCCTCGGTCCTTGTATGAGCTGTGGGGGGATATAACTAAATTTCAGTTCATAAAATCTTATCCTATTCATCAATTAATCATTTCGGATGAATAATTACAGCCATACTTTTAGGTGAAAATATATGATTGATTTACTTTGTTATTTATTCAGAGTTATCTACAAAAAAATAACTTTACCATCAAAAGCGTGGGGTGCTCTATATCAATTATTATATTTGATAATAAACAGATATTGGTAAAAGTAAAGTCTCTAAGAAGAAAACGTAAAAACCATAAAAAGCATCCCATGCTTTTGATGGTAAAATTATTTTTTTTTGTAGATAACTCTACTTTTATTCTGTATGTGTTGGAGATGATTTTTTTGTTGACCACTTTAATTTTATCCCATAGCGCACAGCGCAACGCACTGCAACTCGCACCGTAGCGCACAGCGCACCGCACTGCACCTCGCACCGTAGCGCACAGCGCACCGCACTGCACCTCGTACCGTAGCGCACAGCGCACCGCACTGCACCTCGCACCGTAGCGCACAGCGCACCGCACTGCACCTCGTACCGCACCGCACTGCACCTCGTACCGTACCGCACATCGCACCGTAGCGCGCACCGCACTGCACCTCGCACCGTAGCGCACAGCGCACCGCACTGCAGCTCGTACCATAGCGCACAGCGCACCGCACTGCACCTCGAAACGTAGCGCACAGCGCACCGCACTGCACCTCGTACCGTAGCTCACAGCGAACCGCACTGCACCTCGTACCGCACCGTAGCGCATAGCGCACAGCGCACCGCACTGCACCTCGTACCATAGCGCACAGCGCAACCGCACTGCACGTCGTACAGTAGCGCACAGCGCATCGCACTGCACCTCGTACCTTGCGCACAGCGCACCACACTGCACCTCGTACCGCACCGTAGCGCATAGCGCACAGCCACAGCACTGCACCTCGTACGTAGCGCACAGCGCACCGCACTGCACCACGTACAGTAGCGCACAGCGCACCGCACTGCACCTCGTACCGCACCGTAGCACATGGCGCACAGCGCACCGCACTGCACCTCGCACCGTAGCGCACAGCGCACCGCACTGCACCTCGTACCGTAGCGCACCGCACTGCACCTCGTACCCTAGCGCACAGTGCACCGCACTGCATCTCGTACCGCACCGTAGCGCATAGCGCACAGCGCACCGCACTGCACATCGCACCGTAGCGCACCGCACTGCACCTCGTACCGTAGCGCACAGCGCACCGCACTGCAACTCGTACCGTAGCGAACAGCGCACCGCACTGCACCTCGTACAGCACCGTAGCGCATAGCGCACAGCGCACCGCACTGCACCTCGCACCGTAGCGCACAGCGCACCGCACTGCACCTCGCACCGCACCGCACTGCACCTCGCACCGTAGCGCACAGCGTACTGCACTACATCTCGTAACGTAGCGTACAGCGCACCGCACTGCACCTCGTACCGTAGCGCACAGCGCACCGCAATGCACCTCGTACCGTAGCGCACAGCGCACCGCACTGCACCACGTACCGTAGCACACAGCGCACCGCACTGCACCTCGAACCGTAGCGCACAGCGCACCGTACTGCACCTCGCACCGCACCGCACTGCACCTCGCACCGTAGCGCACAGCGTACCGCACTGCACCACGTACCGTAGCGCACAGCGCACCGCAATGCACCTCGTACCGTAGCGCACAGCGCACCGCACTGCACCACGTACCGTAGCACACAGCGCACCGCACGGCACCTCGAACCGTAGCGCTAAGCGCACCGCACTGCACCTCGTACCGTGGCGCACAGCGTACCGCACTGCACCTCGTACCGTAGCGCACAGCGCACCGCACTGCACCTCGTACCGAAGCGCACAGCGCACCGCACTGCACCATGTACCGTAGCGCACAGCGCACCGCACTGCACCTCGTACCTTACCGCACTGCACCTCGCACCGTAGCGCATAGCGCGCAGCGCACCGCACTGCACCTCGCACCGTAGCGCACAGCGCACCGCACTCCACCTCGTACCATAGCGCACCGCACTGCACCTCGTACCGTAACGCACAGCGCACCGCACTGCACCTCGTACCGTAGCGCACAGCCCACCGCACTGCACCTCGTACCATAGCGCACAGCGCACTGCACTACACCTCGTACCATTGCGCACAGCGCACCGCACTGCACCTCGTACCGTAGCGCACAGCGCACCGCACTGCATCTCGTACCGTAGCGCACAGCGCACCGCACTGTACCTCGTACCGTAGCGCACAGCGCACCGCACAGCAGCTCGTACCGTAGCGCACTGCGCACCGCACTTCACCTCGTACCGCACCGTAGCGCATAGCGCACAGCGCACCGCACTGCACCTCGCACCGTAGCGAACAGCGCACCGCACTGCACCTCGTACCGTAGCGCACAGCGCTCCGCACTCCACCTCGCACCGTAGAGCACAGCGCACCGCACTACACCTCGTACCGTAGCGCACAGCGCACCGCACTGACCCTCGCACCGTGACCCACAGCGCACCGCACTGCACCTAGCACCGTAGCGCACAGCGCACCGCACTGCACCTCTTACCATAGCGCACAGCGCACCGCAATGCACCTCGCACCGTAGCGCACAGCGCACTGCACTGCACCTCGTACCATAGCGCACAGCGCACCGCACTGCACCTCGAACCATAGCGCACAGCGCAACGCAGTGCACCTCGTACCGTAGAGCACAGCTCACCGCACTTCACCTCGCACCGTAGCGCCCAGCACACCGCACAGCACCTCGTACCGTAGCTCACAGCGCACCGCACTGCACCTCGTACAGTAGCGCACAGCGCACCGCACTGCACATCGTACCGTAGCGCACAGCGCTCCGCACTGCACCTCGTACCGCACCGCACTCCACCTCGCACCGTAGCACATAGCGCACAGCGCACCGCACTGCACCTCGCACCGTAGCGCACAGCGCACCGCACTGCACCTCGTACCATAGCGCACAGCGCACCGCACTGCACCTCGTACGGTAGCGCACAGCGCACCGCACTTCGCCTCGTACCGCACCGCACTGCACCTCGTACCGCACCGCACCTCGCACCGTAGCGCATAGCGCACGGCGCACCGCACTGCACCTAGCACCGTAGCGCACGGCGCACCGCACTGCACCTCGCACCGTAGCGCACAGCGCACTGCACTGCACCTCGCTCCGTAGCGCACAGCGCACCGCACTGCACCTCGCACCGCACCGCACCTCTCACCGTAGCGCATAGCGCACAGCGCACCGCACTGCACCACGCACCGCACTGCACAGCGCACCGCACTGCACCTCGCACCGTAGCGCATAGCGCGCACCGCACTGCACCTCGCACCGTATTGCACAGCGCACCGCACTGCTCCTCGCACCCTAGCGCACAGCGCACCGCACTGCACCTCGCACCGCACCCGCTTTGCACCGCGCATCGCACAGTGGACCACATCGCGCACCGCACCACGAACCCTAACTCGCACCTCAACGCGCACCTTACCTCGCACAGCATCGCGCACCGTACCTCACAACGCATCGCGCACCGCACCTAGCACCCAACCTTGCACCTCACCTTGCTCCGCACTGCGCCGCGAACCGCACCGCACGGCGCACCGAACCGCGCACATCACAGCGCTAGGCACCGGGCATCCCACCGTGCACCTCACCGCGCACCGCACCGCGCAACGGAACGCGCACCTCGAAACGCACCGCGCACCTTACCGCGAACCTTACCGCACCGCACCGCGCACCGCACAGCGAACCGCACCTCGCACCGCACAGCGAACCGCACCTCGCACCGCAACTCGCATTTCACAGCGCACCTCACCGCGCACCTCGCACCGCACAGCGCACTGCACAGCGAACCTCACAGCGCACCGCACCTCGCACCGCATTACATTACATTACATTATACTATTTCTATTACTAATACTATTACTATATTATACTATATTATATATTGTATTATATTTTATTACATTATATTGCATTATATTACATTATATTACATAATCGCGCAACGCACCTCGCACTGCACTGCACAACACCGAGCACCGCAACTCGAACCGCAACGCACATCTCACCGCGCATAGCAACGCGCTCCGCACCGCGCACTTCACCTCGCACTGCATTACATTACATTACTCTATACTATTTCTATTACTATTACTATATTATACTATATTATATTATATTACATTACACTATACTATTACAATTACAACGCGCACCGAAACTCTCACTGCGCACCTCCCTGCGCACCTCACCGCTCATCGGACCTTGCACCGCAACGCGCACCGCACCTCGCACCGCAACGCGCACCGTACTCTGTAGCGCACAGAACACCGCACCGCACAGCGCACCGCGCACCGCTCCTCGCACCGCACTGCTCACCCTACCTCGCACCGCACGACGAACCCTACCTCGCACCTCTCCGCGCACCGCAAAGCTCACCTTACCGTACACCGCACCTTGCACCGCAACGCAACGCACATCTCACCGCTAACCGCACCGCACCGCACCGCGCACCGCACCGCACTGAGCACCCTACCTCGGACCGCACCACGAACCCTATCTCGCACCTCTCCGCGCACCGAAAAGCGCACCTTACCGTGCACCGCACCCCGCACCGCAATGAGCACCTCACCGCTAACCGCACCGCGCACTGCACCTCGCGCCGCACCACGATCCGAACCGCGACCAGCACATCGCACCGCAACACGCACCGCAGTTCGCACCGCACCGCAGCGCACAGCGCAACGCACCGCGAACCTCACCTTGCACCGGACAGCGCACCGCACTGCGATCCTGAACGCTCAACGCACTGCGCACCGCACCTCATCTCGCGCCGCATAGCGCACCGCACCTCGCACCGCTCTTCGCACCGCATTACATTACATTACTCTATATTGTTACTTTACTATTACTATATTATACTATATTACTATATTATATTATATGGTCTTTATAGGAAGCCACACATAATAAGAACAGTTAAGTCTCGTAGACTGCGATGGGCAGGACATGTTGCACGTATAGGGAATGAAAGACGTGCATGGAAGCTTCTTGTAGGAAAGCCAGAGGGAAAACGCCGAGTTGGTAGACCAAGAATGAGTTGGGAGAACAACATTAACTATGATTTGAGGGAAATAGATTATACAGGGAATGCTTGGAAACCATTAGCTCAGGATAGGGATGTATGGAGAGCTTATGTCCGCGCGGCCATATACCTACGGGTTCGATAGTGCCAGTGAGTAAGAAACTAAGTATATTATACTATATTATATATTACATTACATTACATTACAGTACATTACATTACATTCCTTTACATTACATTACATTATCGCGCAACGCACCTCGAAACGCACCACGCACCGCACAAAACCGCGCACCACACCGCACCGCACTGCGCATCGGACCGCACATCGCACCGCACCGCACATCACAGCGCTCCTCACCTCGGACCGAACCGCGCACCGCACCTCGCACCGTACTGCGCACCGCACCTCGCACCTCACAGCGCACCGCACCTCGCACTGCATTACATTACATTACATTACGTTATACTATTTCTATTACTAATACTATTACTATATTATTTATTATATGATATTATATTACATTACTTTACATTACATTACATTAGTATATTACATTACATTATACTATACTATTAGTATTACTATATTATATATAATATAATATAATACATAATGTAATGTAATGTAATGTAATGTAATGTTATGCTATGCTATGCTATGCTATGCTATGCTATGCTATATATGATATGATATGATATGATATATTTTATTATATTATTATATATATATTATATTTATATTATTATTTATATTATATTATATTATATTTGTATTGGTCTTTCCTTGTCTTGTATGTATTGTCTTGTCTTGTCTCTGTCTTGTATTGTCTTGTCTTGTATTGTCTTGTCTTGTTCCTTGTATTGTCTTGTCTTGTCTTGTCTTGTATTGTATTTATTGTATTGTATTTGTATTGTATGATATTGTATTGTATTGTATTAGTATTATATTATATTATATATATATTATATTATATTATATTATATTATATTATATTATATTATATTATATTATATTATATTATATTATATTATATTATATTATATTATATTATATATATTATATTATATATATTATATTATTATATATTACATTATATTATATTATATTTATATTATATTATATTACAAAAATAAAATATAGAGTAAAATTTTTAATCAATTTGTTTAAGTTAAATTAAATAAATATTAATATTGTAACTATGTTCGTACATCTTTATTACATTAAGTAAAAAGTTCTGCCTTTTAAAACTGAAATTTAATATAAGAAAGAAACATGTTTTTCATTCATCTTCTCATTGCTCGTTTGTGGATAGATAGTCTTAAAGATTCTGACAATTGTATTACAGGTGAAGAAAAATCAATTTTTTAAATTTATGTCTAAAGACGAGACCCAACAAAATGGTGGGTTTTATTTGTCCTTTATGTCCTCTTTATACATTTTTTTTTGTTTCCTAATCCCTTTTTTAACTTTTTGTAGACCTTAGGAAAGTTTTTTTTTTTTTGCAAATTTACCTTCTTCTGACTACGTTTATAGTATTTTCATGATTCAAGAATCTGCCAGGATCTAGTCTCAATTCGAACTTCTTTTTATAACATTATCCAGTTATACTTTCTAAAGACTTTTCACATTCACAAAACTCTTGTGTCACCAGAAACTCTTCAACATTCACAAAATATCACATTATTTTTAATGACCAGCTACTGACAGCCTCAGCTATTGCACTTCGATTTCAAATTTTCTAAGAAGTTGCCACCTAGTGAAAATTGATTCAAGCAGGCGATGAACACAGTGAGATTGTCTTCATTCACTCATTAGTAACTTGAAACAATTTTTATGTCATTTTTCCAGTTTTAGGTATATTTCAGTTTTTTTATAGGATCTCAACTTCCAACTCCTAATCATCACGAGCATTATTATTATTATTATTATTATTATTATTATTATTACTATTATTATTATTATTATTATTATTATTAGTATTATTATTATTATTATTATTATTATTATTAATTATTTCATCATCACCATCATAAATCATAGGAAACATTGGAATTACATTAAGGTATTATTTCTTCATTTTATGGCTTTCATGTGATAAATATGATTTTAGATATTTAAATGATTTCATACTTCAGAAGAATTACCACGTATAGTTAACCGTAATTATCGGCTAAATTTAAATCCCAATATTTTACCTTATGCATTGTTTTTTATGTATTTTCATCCAAAGCACTTTCCTTGCAAAAATATTTAAAACGTTTACTGCATTTCTTCTTACTTACTTACTTACTTACTTAGTCTATATTAATTCGGAAGCGGCGCTTCCAGCGCCTACATGGACGCTATGTCGCTGGTTTTCACGAAGAAGGCATACTGTTTAAAAATCGTGTTTGGCGTAACTGGATTTACATTTTCAATTTTCAAATGTTCTTTAAATATGATGTTAAAATCTTTGCTGTTTCTGCCTATGCATATTTTATATATTGGAAATAAGCTGGTTTTGCGACTTTTCATCGTTGTGAAAGGAGCTGGGATTTTCTTTCTTCGTCAAAACGACGTTTGCGAGATAACCTCGGCAAACTTTCCCACTTGTACTATATAAGATGGAGAATTTAACTGCAAAATCACTGTTCTGTTAGGCTTTGTAAGCAAAGGACTGGTAACAAATTATAATACATATCCTCGTACCATTGATATACTACTTCATGAGGACATTCTGCAAGTAGGTGAATTTGTCGGCGATATATTTAACTAATTTAGTGATCCTGATATATGGAGCGGGATCAGATTTATAGATCATAAAAACACAAGCTTGTGGTTTAAGATGGCAGCGTCTCAACCCAATAATACCATAAATCCAACACTTTTATAATATAATCAGTGATTATATTATAAAATGGAATCATGTTTTAGTTTTATATATTTTAATACAGCAACGTATATAACGTTTACAAGTAGTGGGCCGCGCGCTCTCATGTTTATATTAAAATATAACTTTCACAGCATTTGTAGGCGATACGCAAAAACTAGTAACCGTTCCGTTTATTAAGGACCTTTGACTCGACTTATTTGCATTAAAATATCTCCGATTGAGGGTCTTCCCACTTTTCAGCGGTTGCCCTTTTACCAGCCGGCTGCTGGCCCTTAAAATCCGCATATGTCAATCACAGAGGTAGATGATCAACAGTCAGTGTAGGGGTGACATGTGGTTAGCATGTCGAGTCCCCCAGCCGTTATAGCTTGTTCCCCAACCTGTAGCCGCTACTTATAGTAGCTACCCAATTGCCTCACGATGCTGGGTGGGCACCGGTCCCATACTGGCCGAAATGCCATGAGAAAAATATTTCCCCCATGGAGACTCGAACCAGCGCAAATCCCGTAGCTCTGCGCCAAGTCTTCCTACCTTAACCGCTCGGCTACGCATCTGATGCCGCAAAAATCTTCCGTAGGTCTATGTAATTTGTTGAATTAAACTGAAAGGGGATAATCATAATATTTAATATTCTGATAGGTCATAGGCCTATGCCTCTTAGACCTGTCGTGATATGTAGTTTTATAACGTTCCTAAAAGTTATCAGCTTTTTATATGTTATTTCATTATTAATGCATTATACAAATCACACACACGATTTTTTTAAATTTGGCCAATGATTACACTGGTCAACAGTGGTTTTTGTTGCCCTTGATATAAGAGTAATTTCGGATATATTTATGCTCACAATTTATGAAACTTTCAATGATTTTGGAAGAATTTCTCTGTTTTTTAAATCTTTATTTTCATTTTACACTACAAAAATCGGAAAATATGAAAAAATATAACACATAGGCCTATATTTATAATGTCAATTGTTTTTTTTTTAAATTAGTGTTCATCGACGTAAATAGAAAGAAACATATCAAAAACCCATGTTATACTTCAGTGAAACGCCTTTTACAAGATTTTTTCTATAATTTTTTAGGGGACAATCTCTTTGTAAAGACCCAGCAGTAATCTGCCACCATATGAGTGTCCCATCTACCCTGATACTTTTCCTCCATTACTTTTAGATCCTAGTGAAAGCACACTCCCTGTTCGTCGCTATAATTTCCTAAATTATCCGGAAATGCATCCAGGTGACTGTTGAGAAAGTGTAACTTTATACTCATATTTGCTCCCAGAATCTTGAAGCTTGTCAACATATTTAACACAATTTATTTATAATGTGGTGCTTTATTAATACCTAGGAAATTTTCTACTACCAACATAAAACCCTTCCAAGCTTCACTTTCCGGAACAGTCATAACTTTGATAAAATTTGCATCATTCATCAATTGCCGAATTTGAGGACCATCAAATATTCGGCCTTTTTAACTTTTACATACTGAGCTTAGGAAATTTTCTACAAATGTATTTGAAACATTTTCCTTCCATTTTCATCATATCCAGATGCATGTCGTGAGTACTTTAATTTCGTCAAATAACTGAGATCAAAGCCGATGCGCGGAGTGAGGGGTGTGAGAGTGGGGATCACATGATGTTTGTATACGCAAAAAAAAAAAAAAAAAAAAAAAGCCCAGAATTCAAGCCGTTTACTGTTTAAGATATAAGATACCCATAAAGCATAAAAAATAGTGCACATCCAGCACTTTCATGAATGTATTCGCAAACTGTGCACTTGAAAACAGAAATTCGCGGAGATGTCCAGGGCAACAATTTTTTTTTGTCGAGCTGTGTTATCAGTGGTACACAATTAAACCCTAGCTATCCCAAAACTGCTGGGTTAACTGCTATATCAACCGCACGCCACTGATTATAGATAAGCTCTCGAGGTAGCGTACTGCCTTGTCACTCAGCGGGCCCGGGTTCGATCCCCGGTCGGGGCAGTTTTTCTGGGTAGGGTTTTTATCGGGGTTTTTCCTCGCCTGTAAGACAAATGTCAGGAAAACTTTAAGGCCCAAACGGTCCCCGAAATCATACGGCCATCATCATCCTCCTTATCATTATCTTCATCATCTTTCACCGGTGTGGAAAGCAACGGGAAGTTACCACACCAACAATTCCCTAGTAAAGCTACAAACATAGCATGAAAATGCTATGATTGCAGTGAAGGACCTGCCTTTGGCAGAATTGCTATGGATAGATGGGTATTGTTGAGAAAACTTTTTGACTTCAAACCAAAAGTTAGTATGTTCACGGCGGTTATCTATGGTTCACGGCTTCCTTTAGACTTGCAGAAATTGCGCTGTGTATGGTTTTGCAATACATTATATCAATAATTAGATTGTTCAATTTTTAACATACGGTATGCAGATATGTTTTTAATTTTTTACATCCAACTAATTGACTGTTATATCGCACAGTTACATTACTCTTTATGTACATTTATATAGGAAATAAGTTAAATTTCCAATACTAAAATTTCACAATTTTTTGTTCAGTTGCGTGCAGTGGTCAAACCAGTTACCTCAACTTTAAGACGAAAATGCGCCTTTCGTTATATACGAATTCTAGGCTAAGTTCCAGTTATACTGTAAACTAAATTGCACACGGTATTACTTTGCCGACACCGTCTTTTGGGGAAACCGTGGTGCTACTCTTACCTGCCGTATGACTGAATTGTGAACGGTACTGTCATCGATAGGAATGTTTTCCTTAGGCAACATCGTATTTTGTGGGAAATAAGACTGAAGACAAGATAAGATGGTATTAATAATTAGGAACTTCTATTTCTTATTTATTTATGATAAATAATTATATATGAGTTTACCTAATTAAACGTTTGTGCTTTTTTCATGTTGTCGATATATAACCTTTATTTACAATTTCATGAGCAGATTTTATGCTCCATGCTACTCACCTGTAAATTCTCTGTTATTTTCACCACATCACCAATGGCTAATGTAGGATTATTTCACTAAACTGCTTGAAAACATTCAAAATAATTTGTTTCTCTCCACTTTCCAAATACTTTTCTTTGCAAAGTCTTTAATAATCAGAAGTGGCCATTTTGAAGAAACTGGAAATCCTACATATTCTGCATTGCTCATACATAAGAATAAAACAGTGCTTATTTATTCTGTTAAAATTATAATTAGGGCTATGTATTCTTCTATGTAACTTACATAGACATGTGCTAGATAATACATATTTTTATATATATTTTTTTTTAATTTTCTCTATTTTGAGAATTAGAGAGCAAACTACATTTTCTTACATGTTTAAAGGTAAAACCATTATTCGACGAGTGAAAATGCAGTCGTACATCTGCTTTGTATGCATTACAACTCGAACTTAGCTCAGAAGAAGTATAGTAGTAGCAGTTACGTTGTTGAAATATTTCTTGATGCTTCGGCGAGTCAGAGAAGAGTAGTATGTAGGCAATAGTAAATAATTTTAGATAAAAATATGTCTAATGTATGTTATATATATTGTAATTAAAGTAGGTACAATGTTATGTAGTATACATATAACTTCATATTAATATTTGTTTGATTTTAGAACTGCACCCATGTCTTATAATTTGAATTTAATACTGTAATATATGTTACATTGTGATTGTATGTAAAAAATACAAATTTCTTAGGGGGGGGGAGAAGAAAATATTAATAAAGTGTTTGGAAGGTGCAGGAAATAAACCATGAAACCTAGAAAACAAAATTTTCATTATATTTCCGGTACATGTCTGTTTCTTTTTCTGTATGCCAAAACTTTGCAGATTCCAGTACAGAAATGTATAATTTTTTTTTTTACTGTTCCACACTTTTATAAAATAGTCATTTCCATGGATAATCTAATGGCACCTCAAACTTTATCTCAACAAAAAGTGAAATACCTGTTTATTTCCCGCACTCTTCATTTGTTAATTTTTAATTATACAAAGAAGTTTATATATTTGGAGATAAATATGAAAACCTGGTTACATTTATTATCAGTTTTTAATACATATTTGATTTCAGTTTCCCAAAGCTATATTAAACAAAATGCCAGAAATCTGCTAATACATTGTAATTTCACAAAATATAGCTCTTTAATCTGTTCATGAAAATATATTCATGCTTTTAATGTAATTTTTTTTGTGAGGGAATGAATCCATGAAATCAGGTACCAATTGAACGAAGTCGGTATCAGTTTAATGGGAATCCATATGAGTCTATCTTCAGTTATACATTCACTTCTATGGAGCTCGTAAGATGATCTTACCAATCAGCCTGCTGCAACCAACACCAGCATAACTACTGAAAGACAAAAATAAATTTGAGGCATTTTAGTATAAGAAACATAAATTTCACAATTTATTGTTCAGTTGCGTGCAGTGGTGAAACCAGTTACCTCAACTGTAAGACGAAAATGCACTTTTCGTTATATACGAATTCTAGGCTAAGTTCCAGTTGTACTGTAAACTAAATTGCCCACGGTATTACTTTACCGACACTGTCTTTTGGGGAAACCGTGGTGCTACTCTTACCTGCCATATTGTAGAGATTGCTGCTATTTCTGCCTTAGCCAAATGATTTAATACTATCACCCTATCTCGTATTTCAGTAGAGACCATCATTGTGGATGGCTATTGAAACATTGTAAGATTTGTTGTTGTGTGGAACTGAATTTTCTTAAATTTCAGTTTCTTTGCCATGTAATTTTAGAAATATAGCACTTCAATTTTATTACAATAAAATATTTATTCTATTTTGCCTCTCCATCGAAGAAAACATCTAATCCTATTTCAATCCTATCTGATTATTGGAACTGACATCACAACCATAATGGTTGCTGCATTCTTCAGGTATAAGATGATGCTTTATAAATTGTAATTTTCCTGATTTCTTTGCGAATGGCCCGCAAAATATTTTTCATGTTCTCATCTATGATGTTCGTAAACTTCATTTAAACTGAAGTTATCTAGAAATTCATATGTCCACTTTTTGCAAAATACCTGAAATGTGTTATACATAGTAATGCTAGCAATAAAATTTGTTTATTCTCAAATGTAATTGTTATTCTACTTATTTTAGAATCTTACGTAGCAAAACATGTTACTAAATTTTCAGAATAATATTGACAATTTCAGGTTTATTGATTAAAATGGATACTATTAAAGAAGAGGATCATCTGTCAGATTTTGAAACCGAACCACAAGTAAGCTATTATTTTAATTTTGTTTAGCTGTCTACCATCATTTGATGCCTAAGTTTCATATCATGATGATGTAAAACTTTACAAGGATTATAAAACTAACTGGAACCTTAATAAAATTTGTAATCCTATCACCTATACCATGGGAAAATTTTATGTGATTTTTGTTTTACAGGAGGTGAAAGTGGAAATAAAATTAGAAGTACAAGATGAAGTTGATAATATTGAGACTAAATGTCTGGTGTTTACATCTGTTGACTCTCTTGCTGTTGAGGACACAAAACAAGAGGTAATGTTTTTGTTGATAAGTTTATTATTGTATGTGTGTTGGTAAAACTAAAAACTGGTATAGATTAGAATGCCATGTACACTTGTTTGCTGCTGCTGACCTCATTATCGTTTGAGTAAAACCTAAAAGTAAAGTGATCCCACAACAGGCCCGGAGGCCCTTGGGATAGTAGGAGGTTAAGGCTCCCACATTTTTCTAGACAAGCGGCACTTTATGTCAGCCGGGTTGTTAGCCCTGCGTGACGGCCGCCTTTACCCCCAGAACAAGCGTCTTGTACTCATTTACGTTAGAGGCTGAGTCGACCCCAGGGCCATAGTGCCGCCAGAGGGTTTGGGTCAGTTTAAAAATCCTGACCCCAACAGGACTTGAACCTTCGACCCTCCGGCTTGTAGCTCAGTGCCCTAAGCACTACGCTACGGCGTGCCCCACGAGTAAAACCTAGTAGTGGACAATTATTCAGGGAGTATTATAGTTACTATTTTATTCATGTCCAATCTCCATAATTTTAATCTGGTTTTCTCTACTTGGAGAAGCTACTCATTAGATTTACCCAATATTTTAGATAAATCTGTTTATGCTATGGTCCCAAATACTAGTAAAATTTCTATAAGACTATTTCTTATCCCATGGTGAATTGTCCAGCATACATAATCTAGCTTTGATCAATGTGTTACATGAAATACATTCTGCTGCATAAGTGGTATCATATCATCAGCAGGGCGAGTTCAAATTTAGAATACCATAAACTCTGTAATTTAATTTAAAATTACAAAAGGAAGTAACATTTTGAGGTTCTTCTTAATAAATGAGATGAGTCAGTAGCATCTTCATAAAAGTTGAGTTCTTTTACGAAATGTTTCAAAACAATTCTGTTTTATGTTCAGCTTGTCCAGATCAGTCTGGTAACAGGTAAAATGCTATTGACTCATCTTATTTATTATCTATAATTTAAGTTTAAATCACCTTTGATTTAATGAATCATCATACAAAATCACCAGAGATGTAATGTCTAATAACTAGAGGACAGATTTATATGCATTAAAAACCATAAATATATGCATACAACTATGCAGAAAAAAGTTGAAAATATGCTCTTAACCCAATGAACTCTTATTTAAATGCCTGCTAACTTTCCCCTCCACTCAGATTTAAATGGCCACAGAAGACAGGTGTCATGCTCTTTACATGCAAACACAAAAATGCTCATAGAATGGAATTTAATAAATATTTTTCTTTAGACATTTTAGTGAAGGCTTCTGAATAATTGTATTTGCCTAAAGCGATATTTTGGTTGTGGTAAATCTCGAAACATTCCGGGACATGAAGTGGAACTTCACACTTTTTGCACTGAAATGTAGTTTTACTTTTTTTGGTCACATGTTTGTAGGGTTTCTTTTTATTGTCTTTGCTGGGGATATACAATGGAAAGTGAGCCCAGTTCCTTGCCTGCAACCTGACAGGGGTTGTACTTGATGATGGGTGGCCTCTCACATTGTAGGATGGCAGCTGAATTGTCTCCAATAACTGCTTGGCGACAGCTATTCTGAAAGTCGAATATGCTGTTTTGCGATCTATGAAATTATTGTAGACCAGAAAAGAGTTAAACATAAATTTGCCCAGCAAATAGAAAAATAATTTTCTGTGTCCTTTTACAGTGCAACGCATTATAGGAAAAAGGGCAGTGATCTGGTCTTGCAAGTCAACGCCTTGCATCCTGGTACTTCAGGCAGAGTCTTGTTTTATTTATTTTTATTTTTTATTTCTTCCCTATGTCTTTGCCCTTTTACCCTCCTCAGTTTCCTGTCAGTGCTCTGTCTAATGTTTCAAGGACAAAACTCTCTAATAAACTCAGAATCCCGTCACGATCATTACCACACACCCGCTTAGATACCATTTCAAAGACTTAGCACTACAAATTTCTTCTATATATTTCCAACAAACAGACAGCTTATAATTTCAGGAATTCTTACAAAAAAAGCAGGCTGTCCAAAATGCATTCTCTCAGGAACCTAGCAAAGCTAACACATTAGACATCTATGAGGTAGTTTGGAAGTTATTGCAAAATATATGAGCTCGTGCGCTTGACGTGAATGTCACGTCGTTCGAAGACTGGGCCTCACTAGAGCGCGCGTGAACGTCACGTCATACGAGTTGAATGGGTTAAAATGAAAAAAAATATGCACAATAATTAATTTTCTTCTTATAGTAAAATACACTATTATCATACACCATTTTATTTTTTTATGAAACAAAAATTGTAATATTTCTATTTTTTCACTCTGAATTGAAGTTAATAAATGTATTTTACAGTGTCATTCTCATTAATCTTTCTGTTTTATGAAATATATGTCAACACTTATTTAATAATCACTTATAAATTTTTGTTACAATAAATCAAATATTTTTCTAAATTTTCTGGTAGAAACCCCTTCCTTCTGTCACTTAAAATGTGTTTGTACGAAGAGAATGATCTCTCCACTTCACATGAGGCCACAGGGCAGTATCGTAAAGAGGCTGTTACTCACAGAATAAGAATAAGAATTGTATTGATTTAATAATGTGATAAACCGATAATCAGTAATTTAAAATACATGTTAGTCGCAGACTTGGCATAGGACAATTTTTCCATTTTTTTTGTTAATATAGGATTACCACCAATCCCTTGATGAAGCAAAGATATTTTACTGGATTTTCCTTTGGCTTTGAAAACACTTGCCTTAGTCCACTGACACTCACAAAATGGTATTTCAGAAAATAATTTAAACTTTGATTCCCATTTGTTTTATCACTGTGGTCAATAATGTACAACAGGTTTCATTTGTATGAAATGAAGTATATTTTGCACACATGAAATTATATTTCAGGAATTATTTTTGAGTCTTTGTCGTGTATGCCGACAGTGTCAATAAAGCTGATGTTCAAACTTCGAAGATTATTGCTGGTTGAAAATGAAAACAAGGAAATTAGCACCAATCAACTGTCCTTTGTTTGCAAGCACGTTCATCTCATTCGAAATCTTCCTTTCAGGAAATGTTTTAGGCCAGATTGTTTTATTGATCTGTTGAGATTTAAAATTGCAGACCCCCTTGCTCAACATTGTCACTGTTGTGCGAAAATGCAAAATAGGGATTCTGGCTTTCTGTGAAAACAAGATTGTCTTCATTTGCAAATACATGACAATAAAGCAGAAACTAGTAATTTTATGGGGTTACAAACTAATATTTTAATTTTATTTAGACAAAAAAGTATAATACAGGGCAAGTCAAAATGTTGTGCAGGTTTTCAGAAATTTATTATGTGAAATGTAATGAACATATAATATCGTGAGACATATTGTATGAAAGGTAAACTCTCAAAGTTTAGTTGTCCACTTCTAAAGTTCCGCGTTCACCCGCAAGATGTCAACAGCAGAGCAGTAAAGGAAAATGGCGTTGACTGGGGATCAGAAGTCTTTCTGTGTGCTTGATTACCATGTAAACAACTCTGTGACTAGTGTTCAACGACATTTCCGTACCAGATACGATAAAGACCCGCCGGATGGGAGATCCATTCGTAAGTGGTACACACAATTTAGGGATTCAGGCTGTATCTGTAAACGAAAATCGACTGGCCGTCCGTCGACGAGTGAAGAGACAGTCGAACGCGTTCGCACATGCTTCGTGCGGAGTCCATAGAAATCCACCTACCGGGGAGCGACAGAACTTCAACTACCACAAAAAACTGTATGGCGGATTCTCCGGAAACGTTTACAGATGAAACCCTACCACTTGCAACTGGTTCAAGCCTTAAAACCCGCCGATTATGCTTTGCGAGCGTCCTTCTGTGTTGATTTTCTCGCATTAATGGAAGAGAATGAGTTCCATGAGAGGGTAGTTTACAGTGATGAAGCGACTTTCCACCTTTCAGGAAAAGTGAATAGACAAAATGTAAGGATTTGGGGAACTGGTAACCCCCATGCAACTCTGGAACATCAACGCGATTCTCCGAAAGTGAATGTCTTTTGTGCCATTTCCCATGCAAAGGTTTATGGGCCCTTTTTCTTTCATGAACGTACTGTGAACGGACATGTTTTCCTTGATATGCTACAACAATGGCTCCTTCCGCAGCTTGAAGCGGATAGTCCAGATTTCATTCTGCAGTTGGATGGTGCCCCTCCACATTACCATGGCAGTGTTCGAGACCATTTGAATACGGCTTTACCACAACGCTGGATAGGCCGTGCATCTCAGGGTGATCAACAACTCATTCATTGGCCACCTCGTTCGCCAGATCTAACCCCGTGTGATTTCTTCATGTGGGGTCTTGTAAAGGATCATGTTTACGTACCACCACTTCCAACAACACTGCATGAACTGCGTGCCCGCATCACAGCAGCCATTGCTGATATCGACCGCGGACTGCTACAGAAAGTTTGGCAGGAGATTGAATATCGGCTTGACATCTGTCGTGTAACAAAAGGCGCTCACATAGAACATCTGTGAATATTTAAAAAAAAACTTTGAGAGTTTACCTTTCATACAATATGTCTCACAATATTATATGTTCATTACATTTCACATAATAAATTTCTGAAAACCTGCACAACATTTTGACTTGCCCTGTATATGCACCCATATGTACATATTAGTGAAATATATGCTAATCCCCTGAATGTGCATTTTTATGCACTATTAAAATTTTGCCAATTGATTCCAAATGACAAGAAACACATTTTCCTCTGACATACATATATTTATCTTTGAAGGAATGAAACATGCAAATATACAGAAGTCCACCCTCTACTAATGACCTTAAGGCCTATTGACTTTGTGAAGTTTTCTTTACCATTCCACCTTCGTTGAAAAAAGTCATTCAATTAATCTCATTTGAGAAGTGCAGAATGGAAGTGCACAATGCTGTTCATACAGAACTGTACCTGAAATACCATCTTGTATTAGCTGCAGATACAAAATCAGTGAAGCTATTACGTCTGTTGACTGGCTTCTGAAAACAGGAAGGTTCTGCACATTTTGTTAATTTTCATGTTGAGAATGACAGTGATTTTAGGATTATCTCCTAGCCACTTAGGTACTGTATTTTGTTTACTGTTCCACAGATGTGAAATGTTAGTTCATTGCTGAATAAGATGTGTTGTAGTCACAGTTGGTGATTTACAGCATGTATAAGATGAGGAGAATACACAGCTTCATTAAGTTGTGTAGTAGACTGAAAGGTGGCAATCCCGCACCGGAAGTATGTCATGAAAGGCTGTTAATCTCTTTGGGCTAATTTAACTTTATTAAAAAACATTATTGAAATAAAACTTGATGTAATTCATATGCTTTTTTTTTAAACACTTTTGTCCACCTCTGATTGCATGTTGTTTACTACACAAATTTTTTTACTTGTCCTCCATATCTGTGGAATTGTTAAAATTTCTTGGTTTGTCTGTAGTCACAGATCCATTATGAGTTTGTGCACACTTTGCCAATATAATAACGTATATATATATATATTGATGTAAGATAATTTTAAATAATCTGGGTATGCATTTTTGACTGGTTTTGGAGTCATGCTCATTCATCAAATAACTTTTGGTATATGTTGAAGTGTGTCATTATACAGTTTAATAATTTTAATTTTATTTATATACTTACAGGACACATCATACCCAATTAAGATAGAAGATGAAATCATTGACGTTAAATATGAGAGTCCTACAACGGAAAATGTACATTTTATGACAGATATACCAGAAGTAAGCTTTTGATTGCATTTGTTTTGCAGTTTTTCTAAATAATTGATTCAGATTATTAGTTGTAATAATTATTATTTGATATATATATATATTTATATATATATAGACACATATAACTTAACATATATTTCAATTAATACTAATACTACAAATATTAATTCTATTATACTGAATATTGTATATATGTATTTGTCTAATTGCTTTTATATATTTTCAATCATTGACCATGAGGGATCAATGAACCCCCAACTTACATACCCACTTGACCACTCAAGCTCCCAGTACAAATATTTATTTTTCTTTCCTTATGTATGTTATCGGCCGCGGTGGACTGGCCTCTGGTCCTGAGGGTCATGGGTTCAAACCTGGCCGGGGTCGATGGATTTTTTTTGGATGGAAAAATCCAAGGAGCAAGTCCTCTGGGAGGGACTTTAAGCTGTGGATCCCAAGTCTGAAGATTTTCAGGCTCATAAATGATCCTGAATCCTGAATCCTGAATCCTGAATGAAAAGGCCTCTAAGCAAAATTTACCGAATTTTCCAATCCTAGTACTACCTTGGTTTCCTAAATGTCAGTATGAGACAGAACGCTGACCATGGACCACTCAAACAAGTGTAACTAAATTAGTATGGTTCAAATTGTTCCCTGTAGGGGGAGAGCACCTAAATCTCTGTTAAGGGAAACATGGGCTTACAAGATACTAGAAGATACACAACTTTTTTATCATGAAATTCAGCAGTATATCATTTGTACTGACAACTTATGGCTTCTATAACAAGTAAATATTGAAAATACTCTGTAGCACTAATGCTTTCTAATTTTGATATTATTACTACATTTTGATATTTAGCAATGAAGGCCAAATTCAACATGAAAAGAAAAATAAATGTCTGAATCAGCATTTATACATCACACACATATGTTTGTATACATATGTATATATTGGAGATTTTCGCGGATATATGTATGATTAAGGTTTTCTTAGGTTTTCTGTGTCATGGATTCAAGGTCGTCCTCTGGGCACTGATCCTGACATTTCAGCATGATACCACATGCCATTATCAAGGAACTCTCTGGCCACCGATTCCGACATTTGAGCATAATCCCACATGTCATTATCAAGGAATTCTCTGGTCACTAATTCCAACATTTCAGCATGTTCCCACATGCCATTATCAGATGCCGACCTTGAATCCATAATGTGGAAAACCCATGAAAACATTCTTAATCATTAATATATATATATATATATATATATATATATATATATATATATATATATACATAACCTAAATAACATATTTTCTAATTAATACTGCAAATATTAATTCTGTAATACTGAACATTTTATGTATAATATATATATATATATCATCAACAACAACAGTCCATGTGGTTTATTCCGGTCTCATAGATTCTCATTCAAAAAGTTGAATCCTTCTCTTTTTCCGTCTACCAATATTCCTGTCTCCTCTCGGTTTGTAATTAAGTATAATTTCTGGAATCCGATCATCTTTCATTCTTTGAACATGTTCTTTCCAGTTTTTTCTAGATTATTTTATTTTATCTAAAGGTTTAAAAATATTTAGCTCAATTTAATATCTTCACTTCTTCTTTTATCTCAAAGTTTGCAATCTGCCACACTTCTCAGAAATCTCATTTCAGCTGCTTCTATGATCTTCTCTCCTCATTTAATTAAAACCCAAAATTCACTACCATACAATACAATAGTAAGAGGACTGCCACTACTTTATTAAATTTTAGTTTTGTTTCCATTCTTGTGTTTTTAAATATTATTTTAATTGTGCCACATATATAATTAAATTTATTATGTTTGTTAAACAGATCTTTATTTTTAAAATAGGAGATTTCATAACCCAGGTATTTTAAATGGTTCACTTGTTCAATGGGTTTCTCCTCCAGAATTATTTTAGCTCTCACGGTATCTGAACCCTTAAAAGCCATGATTTTCGTGTTGCTGATTGATATTTTCAAATTATAATTCTGTATAATGTTATTTAATTGAAAGAGTGATTTTTGTAGACCATCTTCTGAGCAAGATATTAGAACTTGTTCGTCTACAAAAAGTAAGGTATCGAAGATCTTATTTCTTATTTTGAAATGTGAGTCTACATTTATCTGCCAATTGTATATTATGATATCATCAATATAAATACTAAATACTAAAACGGGAGGATGCTTTTCCTGAATCCATTTTGGGGAACAAAAAAATATTTTTTTCTTGGTGCCTGAAATTTTTCACCTGATTCTGGGTATTTCGGCACTGCTGATTCCAAAAATGTCATCCATTTTGTTGCAGCAGCTCTAGTTTGCAAGATATTGATGATACTGCTCTTATGTACCACCATTGTAAATCGATTGTTTGCATAATACTAATTGATTTAATCCAAGTTATATTCATGTTGTTGTTGCCGTTTGCATATGTAATTTTACTAATTTGACAATTGTTTATCCTTTTTCTAGACTGACATGGCTTCAACACGAAGAAAATGTGTGAATAATCCTGATGTGTTTTGTTTCATCTGTGGGGAGTACACATTCACTCAACAAAGAAAACCTATAACTGACTTTGTAAGAAGAGCTTATTTGGCCTATTTCAAAGTACAACTGGGAGATCAAGATAAGCCTTGGGCACCTCACATTGTATGTAAAACGTGCACAGAGCATCTACGACAATGGACAAATGGGAAACGGAAATGCTTGAAATTTGGGGAAACCAATGATCTGGCGAGAACAAATTAACCATAGTGATGACTGCTATTTTTGTTCAGTCAATGTAAAGGGCATCAATAGCAAAAACCGGAATAGATGGGTATATCCCAATCTACGCTCCGCAAGACGCCCTGTTCCACATTCAGAGGAGATACCTGTTCCAATTTTTACCAGTCTTCCAGAGTCACCAGAAGAAGAGGATGATTCAACTGAAAGCTATTCTGAGGGAAATGACAGCGATTTCCCAGGACCTTCATCAGTTTCATCCGGTTTTAGTCAAGCGGAACTGAACGACCTCATAAGGGATCTAAGTCTTCCAAAGAAGTCATCTGAGTTGTTAGCTTCCAGGCTGGCAGAGAAACAATGTCTGTTACCGGGAACAAAGGTCACAGTCTATCGCAAAAGAGAAACAGACTTCCTGCCATTCTTCACAGTAGAAAATCAATTTGTTTTTTGTATGAATGTTGAAGGACTGTTAATGAAGCTGGGTGTAAGAAAATACACACCAAGTGAATGGCGGTTATTTATAGATAGCTCCAAACGCAGCCTAAAATGTGTTCTTTTGCATAATGGGAACATATACAGGTCAATCCCAATTGGTCACTCAGTTTCTATGCGTGAAAATCAACATACAATAGCTACAGTGCTAGAGAAGATCTCTTACCGTGATCACCAATGGGTAATGTGTGTCGATCTCAAGATGGTGATTTTCTTCTAGGACAACAAGGTGGGTACACCAAATACCCATGCTTTATATGTTTATGGGACTCTAGAGCCAAAGATCAACATTGGGTGAGAAGGCATTGGCCTCTTAGAGAAAGCATGACCGTTGGAGAAAAAAACATCGTTGCAGAACCTTTGGTTGACAGAAACAACATCATCTTGCCACCACTGCATATTAAACTTGGTTTAATGAAACAGTTCATCAAGGCGTTGAATAGAGATGGAACATGTTTTGGCTACATATGTACAAAATTTCCTGCACTGAGTAAGGAAAAATAAAAGCAGGTATATTGGATGGACCACAAATCCGCCAACTTATTAATGACCATCAATTTCAAGACTCAATGAATGATACTGAAGCAGCCGCATGGTCTTCGTTCTGTATGGTAGTGAAGAATTTCCTTGGAAACTATAAGTCTCCTAATAGTGATGAACTAGTGGAGAATATGCTCACTGCTTTTTGTGCACTAGGTTGTAACATGAGCATCAAATTACACTACCTACACAGTCATTTGGATCGATTTCCAGACAATCTTGGAGATGTAAGTGAGGAACAGGGTGAGCGTTTTCACCAGGAATTAAGTACAATGGAAGAAAGGTATCGTGGACGGTGGGATATACATATGATGGCGGACTACTGTTGGAGCATCCACCGAGAATGTCCAAGATCATTGCATCGGAGGAAATCACAGAAACGGGGATTCTGCGACCTGATGGAGGAAAATTAATGATTCTAACGAGACTAATGTGTAAATAAATTATGGTAGTTATATAGATACAGTTGTTTCATGAAAAAGAAAGTATTTGTTCTTTTGTATTTAATTGTATGCGAGTAATATAGTTGTATATGTGGACCAGTATTTTTGAACTGGTATATAATTTGAATAAACTCTATCTCAAAAACTAGAGCTGATAGGACGAAACTGAAATCATCTTTGGAATCAGTGACCCAAATATACCCATAAATAGGTGAAAACATTAAGGCACCAAAATCACTGTTCCCCAGTGTTCCATAATTTATTTCTGTTAATTCTGCCAAACACCTTTCAAGATATATAAATGCCATAAAATTTGGTAGATTATATTCTCTATGTTTCTCAATTATTTGATTGATAGTAAAAATGCAATCTGAACATGATCTGCTTTTCCTGAATCCATTTTGGGCTTCTAGAATAATAGTTTCAACAATTACATTTAAACGGTTTTTTAATATAGATGCATAGATTTTATAACAGGTACCTAAGACATTTATGTCTCTGTAATTTTCACAATTATGACGATCTCCTTTTTTATAAACAGAATATTATTTTATCCATCTTCCGTTCTTCTGGGATATGACCAGTCTTCCAGCATATATTCAATAAATCTAAGATACATTGTTTTAGTTGAATAGAGCCATATTTTATTAGTTCATTGTTAATGTATCAATGGCAGGAGTTTTTTTTTTGTTTTTACACTGATTGATAACAATTATTAATTCTTCAAAAGAAATTGGATCCATATTTTCATCAATTAATGATACATCCATTTCCACATCATCTGATTGTTCTTCGTCCAAAGACGTTTGAAATAAGATATCCATTTATCCTCGGAAATTATGTTCAATTTGAGTTGATCTTTTTCCTGATTATTAATGTGCTTTTTTTATAATTTTGTAGACTTTATCTCATTGTCCATGTAAATCAAGTTCCAGGTCACTAATATATTTTTCCCACGAACTCCTTTTAATTTTTCTAATTTCTCTTCGAGCAAGGGCATTTTTTTTTAATTGAATCGGGTTTTCATCATCATCATCATCATCATCTTCAAGGTATGGGCCTGTTGTCTCATTTCATCTGTTCTCATATTCAAGTATCTAGAGCGAATGATTTCATTATCAAGTGCTCGACGTTAGATACCAACCATATTCAAGTATCTGAAGTATGCATCTTTTTTTTCTTTTACCAATTTTGCTATTTCATCGTTCCAAATTTTTAATCTTTTATTTCTAGTACCAAGTGATTCTGAAGCAGTCTGTATTATATTATCTTTTAATTCTTCCTATTCTGTATTAATATTTGTAGTTATAGCTTTTTGTTATATATGTATATATATATATATATAGATCTAGTCGTTTCTGATATAAATTTATAATTGATTCATCTTGAAGTAGGTGTACTTTAAAAGTTTTTGCATTTGTTTTGTTTGCCGTATTAATTTTACTTCTTTTCCACTCTGCTAATATAGCTAATTTAGTAATTAGAAGGTAATGGTCAGAACCATTATCACATCCTCTAAATACTCTTGTATGAAGCACTAAGTTAAAACATTTTTCATTAACTATAGTGTAGTCTATTATGCTTCTTTGTCCTCTTACGAACCAAGTGCATTTATGTTTATCTCAATGTGGAAAAAGGTGTTTGTTATTCTTAAAATATTATAATTTATAAAATCAATTAGAGGCCTTCAATTTTTATTTTGTGTTGTTTCTCCATGTTTTCCTATTATATTTATAATAGGTTTATTGCTTACTCTGGCATTATAATCTCCAACTATTATTAAATAGTCATTTGGATTAACTTTATTAATTTGTTTCTGGAGATTTTCATAAAATTCTGTACATTCTTCTAATTTACCTTGACCTGGATTATAAACACCTATTATCATTACATAATTTCTCATCGTTTTTAACCTTATTCTTATTATTCTTTCATTGAAATACTCATAATTGTGAATTCTATTCTTCCATTTTCTTCTTATTAATATTGCAATTTCAGCTGCTGCTCTTTGCTCTCGTGATACCCCATCATAAATCATTATATATTTATCTAATTTGACTGATTCTTTTAATTTCGTTTTAGTTTCTGGAATTACAGCAACATCTACATACCTTTTATCTAGTTCATTTACCAGCTCAGTTTCTTTATTTCTGATATCTCTGGGAATCCAAATTCCTATTTTCATTATTTTGTTTCTGCCTAAGTCTTTGTTCCTGTTTCTAGCCAAGGTTGTCAATGTTGGGACAGTTCTGTTTCCATATCTATAGACTTTTAGTAATGAAGTATTTGCTCTGGGTACATTACTGGCGTTCTGCAGAGTGAGATGTACGATGGGATTGCCATCTTAAGGCTAGTCATCATGGCCCCCAGTTGTATTAACCCCAAATGGAGAGCTGCCTCTTCCACTCCTATAGACCGTTGATGACTTCTCCCATATTACCCCGGGAATGGGTCTTCAAATTTTTTCCTGAGAAAGGGGGCCTCCTCCGCACATTTATTTCTGTCCTTTGAGGTCTTCACACATTACCCTTCGATCAGGTACTACACACTCGGCAAGTGTGACTTGAAGCTTGCGAGGGAAGTGACACTAGTCCCTTTGATGAGACTGCCTCATAGAAGATTCTCATCTGCTACCCATATATATAATATTGCTTGTACATATTTCCAATCATTGACCATGAGGAAATGAGAGTGGTGAACCAAACATAAAAAGTTGAGTAATTAAAAACATTGAAGTTCTGACTTCGTAGTAGCGACCAACTTGTTTGGAGGTGTTCATAACAGGACATTTAGCAAGATGATATTTTCAGTTTGGTTGCACAAAATGCAGACTGGTAATGATAGAATATGATATGTTAAGATGTTTAATCTAGGTTGTCCAATTCAGTGTTAATATGATAGCAAACAACAGCCAGGTTTCAGGGTTCAGGAGTGTTGTATCTTTTAGAGTTTTCCTGTGTTGTTATGATACATTTAAGATCCAATTCTTGCTTTATTTCTAAGTATTTGCTTTGTGTATTGTTTTACTGAATCAAATGTCGTTGGTTTCTGAGAGTTTATTTATGAATTGGCAACCTTCTTACCTAATGTGTAAGTCTGTTCACACATGTAGATTACAATGTCCAGAAATCCATTCTGAAATAACTATTTTCCCATTTTCTTTAAGAATTGGAAATACTTTTTTCCAATTGTGAATTTTTTCAGTGTAGGGATAATAGGTTTTACTTAATGACAAGTTAGCTTATTTTGTGCCTGAGAGGATGTTGGTGTTTTTGAATTTATCCATATAAAGTAAGAGTTGATTTAAGGCAACTGGTTTAGCTTTTAGTTATATGCAGACAAATTATAACCGACTGGTAGTGGAAGCAGAATAGAATATTGAAGACACCAACTCCTGCATTTCCAAAAGAATATTATTTTTGAACTAGTGTCATATATTTTTGTCCAATATTATTCAAGATGTCTAATGTTGGTAATTTCAAGGGCCATCTGTTTTGAGTAATTTTCACTGTGTTCATTTTTGGTAATTTCTTGTAGGAGTTCTACTTTTAATTGAATTATGTCTATCTGAAATGGGTTTTGAGGAAGCATTGAAGGTTGCCAAGGATTGCGTATATAAAGTTCTTCTTTTAATTTGCTTGCATATTGAATGCATCTGTGTTTGTGTGTTTATAATCCTTTCAGTGTTTATATACTGGTGTGGACCAGTACTCATCATTATTTCCAATAAGTTTTTCATAAAGTATATTGGATCTTTCTTCTATTGCAATTGTAAGTAGTTAAATTTAATCAAAATTACAGTGGGAAGTAACACTATGAGGTGTTTTCAATTTATAAACGAGTTGGAGAAAATGTTTTTATATTTCACCTCATAAAGTTCTGCGTTTTAACTATACTGGTTTCAATGGCCATTTTACTTTCATCTCCAATGAACTCAGTTTTTCTGAAGATGAAGGTAAAATGACCTTTGAAGCTATTATCGTGAAAATATAGAACATCATGAAGTGAGATGTAAAACTACTTATTCCAACTCATTTATAATAATTGAATGCCATGAGGTAGAACATACAATAAATGGAGGTTGATTTCAATCATTTGATGTACCTGAGTGATTGGTTCTGTACTTTGACGTGTGTGTTTAGTGGGTTTGGTGCGGTACCAAAGGATGTGCAGCTGCGTAGAAGACATGGTTCAGTGTACATCTTGTAGTTTGCTGTTAGGGTTTATCTTTTCGATCCCCATGACCATCTAGCTAGCCATTTCAGAAGATATATAAATTGTTCCTTTTGATTTTGTACTTGAGGCTTGCAGGTTAATTTATTATCAGTAGTGACTTTAAGTAGGTAAACCTATGTGTTCGGGAAAGTTATTGTTACTGTTTATTAGTTAAAGATTAAAAACTTGATAGCTAAGGAGAAACATTGGAATTTTGTCTTGGTAGAATTAACATATATGTGTGTTGAATGGTCAAATTAAAGTTAAATATATGTGTTTATTTGTATGTTAGAACTGCATTATCTAAATATCAGTTAGTATCATATTTGAAGAGAGAAATTGTAATGCTCATTAGAGCTGGGACTCGAACATAGGTACTTTGGCTTTCTTCTAGGCCCGATAATTGTTCTAAAAAAACGCTGAGCTCCTCAAGGGTGAGTTCTAATCTAACTACAAATTTTTCTTCGTATATACGCTATTAATTCCGGCAGTCTGAGTCATATAATTTTTCTCTTCAAATATAATTTATCCATCATTGAGATGTATGAAATGAATAATTAAGATTGTCGAAACAAATTGGCTTTATAATGTAATGTAAAATTCCCAAAGATATGTCTTCTTAATAAGGAAGCCGCCATTTGTAAGATACAAGCAAAGGATTTAATGCACGGGAATTAACAGTATATTTGAGACAAGAATTTGCATCTAGATTGGAACTAGCCCAGATAGCTCATCGGTAGAGAATTGGCTTGGAAAGCCAAAGGTCCTGGGTTTGAATCCCAGTCAGAATGTATAATTTTTCTCTTCAAATATGATTTATTCATCATTGAGATGTATGAAATGAATAATAAATTCATCAGTGAGAATATTCACCCATTTCTACTTTATAGTTTCGCCTAAAAATTTTGAGCATGTTTTCTTGTTTTGATCTCGGCTCAGAGATTTTCGATGGGTTGATGGTCAGGTATGTGGAGGGGTTATGAAAATTTGGAGCAGTTATATATCTGTCAACTTCTCACATTATTAACTCCATTTCAATCATTAAGGTGGTAAAATTTTAAGGTATCATAATGACATTTTTCTTTGTAAGTATTTTTTTAATATTCAAGGCAGTCATCCCATTTTATTTTTCCATCAAATTGTTTCATCGCTCCTCCTTGTTTTTGGAAATATCCAGAGCTTAATGTTACCTCTTGGGTGTTTTACTGTGTGTTATATATTCCTCATTTCAAGTTCTTTATTTGGTTTCTGCCACATAATTTATCTTGATGTTGAAAAACAAAAATATTTTATGCTCTGATCAACAAAAGTTACATACTTTCATCTAGCAGGATAATTATCTTTGTATATCTTAAGAATTGTATTTTTTTTGTCAGCTTACACATATATCAACTTTTATAATATTCAGATGTGTTCCGTTGAGTTTCATTCAAAATTAATATAAAATTATAGAATATTCACCTGAAAGGTCCGTCTCCTCAACTTAATTAATCATTTAACTGTAGCGCTTTCGGGACTTGTCCCATCATCGACAGGATTCAAAACTGGTGTTTCACTGAAGATCTGGTAGAGGGGGTTGCATGTATTGGGTTCGTTTTCGTTTATCAGGCTGTCGTTGTGAGCTGCTTTCATGATTTCCATCTCTTCGAGTACGTTTATCTTCGCTGGATTATTTTCTCTGTGCATTACTGTTAGGGTGTTTTCAATATTTAACATGCGATGTCCTTCATGGATAACGTGTTTTGCATAGCTTGATTTCCCTTCTGCGTGAATGAAGTCTCGAAAATGTTCTTTGAATCTGATGTTAAAACTCCTGTTTGTCCTTCCTATATAAAATTTGTTGCAGTCCTTACATGTCAGTTTATAAACTCCTTTGCTGTTGAAAATGTTATTTTCTTCAATGTTATTGTTTATTATGTTGTTTAATTTGTTATTGGTTCTGTATGCTATTTTTACGTTTTTATCGGCTTTCTTTAGTGCATTGGCTAATTTTGTCGTTTCTTTTCCTGTGTATGTAAGTGTTATCCATGTTTTCTTGTTGTTGTCAGATTCTTTTTCTAGTTTAGTTATGTTGGTTATGTTGTTCTTCCTTTTTTGTTTTTTTACGAGCTTATCTATGAATTCTTCATTATAGCCATTGGTTTTTGCCATATACTTAATGTAGTTGAGTTCTTGGATATAATTGTCTTTGCTTAATGGGAGTTTCAACATTCTACTGACTAAGCTATTAAATGTACTAATTTTCTGTTGAAAAGGGTGTGTAGAATTTTTGTTTATGACCAGAGCATTGTTTGTGGGTTTCCGGTAGATACCGATTTCTAGTTTATTGTTGTGTAGATTTTTGGTTATAGACAAATCTAAGTAGTTTATGCTGTTATTAACTTCTATTTCTTCGGTGAAAGTGATTTTTTCATGCATGTTGTTTAAGTCTTGTAGTATTTCTTTTTCTTTTCTGTTTTCATTTTCATATATTACTAGTACATCATCGACATATCGTGTTATTAGTTTTATGTTGAATTTGTGTATTAGTTCCTCAAAGTGTTTATTTTCCAGTTCTTGTAGGAAGATTTCTGCCATTATTCCAGATGTAGGACTCCCCATCGGGATCCCGTCTTCTTGAATAAATAGTTCATTGTTAAATTGGAAGTAATTTTGCTTTATTGTTGTTGTTATTAGTTTGTTTAACTGATTGATATAGTTATCTTCAAGTTTACTGTCTGTTAGTTTTTGTTTTATTATGTTTGCTGTTTCGTTTATCGGGATATTAGTGTAGAGGTTTTTTATGTCGAATGACGTCATTTTAGTGTTCCTATTGATTTCTAAATGCTGTAGTTTGTCTGCTAGTTCAAATGAGTTCTTAATTGTG
This sequence comes from Diploptera punctata, assembly GCA_030220185.1. Taxonomy (NCBI): domain Eukaryota; kingdom Metazoa; phylum Arthropoda; class Insecta; order Blattodea; family Blaberidae; genus Diploptera; species Diploptera punctata. Next base: position 50,558 of record JASPKZ010010244.1, read on the forward strand.
TAACGATTTTCAAGTTTGACATCATTTTTCATTTTCTGAGCGACTAATTTGGAAATTTTATAGTTAGGAGCATTCATGCAATTAACAACTGGTCTTATGGGAATGTTGTCTTTATGGATTTTTGGAAGGGCTTTCATTACTGGTGGTGAGGGAGTATTATTTACCCATTTGGCGTTTTTGTATTTATTATGTTCATTATTGGTTGTGTTGGTGATTAGAGGGCACGATTTTAGTGCTTCTTTTATTTGTCTGCTATACTTTCCTGTGGGATCTTTTTCAATTTTTTTGAAATTGTTTTCTTTTATAAATTGCTTGGTTTTATTGATGTATTCTTCCTTTTCCATAATAACTATTGTGTTGTCCTTGTCGGCTTTTGTGTGTATTATATTGTTGTTCCTAAATTTTGTTTTTATTTTAGAGATGTTCTTGAGAGTTTGTTTATCTTTGATGTTTATTGTTGGTGGAGTTTCTTTTATGACATTGTTGCTTCGTATCTAATATGATTTTTGTTATTAATGTTAAGTTTATTTATTGCAATTTCCATTTCAGTACTTAAATTTTGTTGTGTTCTTTTTGCGTTGTGTGTAGGGAAATTGAATTTGTATCGCTTTTCTAGCAAGTCTGTTTCCTGTTTGTTGAATTTTATTTTTGTAAGGTTTCTAATTCTTTTGTCTTCAAAATTGTGTGATTTGTTATGTTTTAGATATGTGTTGTGTTGCATGGCCTTTAATTTAGTTAGCTTCTTGTTCATTGTTTCATATTTATTGTCCATGTTATTATTAATGTTTTCGTGAATTTGGTTTTCTATGATTGTCCAACATTTGCCGAATTTCACAAAGCGGCTTCTTGTGTGTAGTAGTATAGCTGGTTGTTGATGTTTTGCTTCTTTATGTATAAGGAATCTGACTATATCAATCAGTTAAACAAACTAATAACAACAACAATAAAGCAAAATTACTTCCAATTTAACAATGAACTATTTATTCAAGAAGACGGGATCCCGATGGGGAGTCCTACATCTGGAATAATGGCAGAAATCTTCCTACAAGAACTGGAAAATAAACACTTTGAGGAACTAATACACGAATTCAAGATAAAACTAATAACACGATATGTCGATGATGTACTAGTAATATATGAAAATGAAAACAGAAAAGAAAAAGAAATACTACAAGACTTAACAACACATGAAAAAACACTTCATGAAAAATCACTTTCACCGAAGAAATAGAAGTTAATAACAGTATAAACTACTTAGATTTGTCTACAACCAAAAATCTACACAACAGTAAACTAGAAATCGGTATCTACCGGAAACCCACAAACAATGCTCTTCGCCATAAACAAAAATTCTACACACCCTTTTCAACAGAAAATTAGTACATTTAATAGCTTAGTCAGTAGAATGTTGAAACTCCCATTAAGCAAAGACAATTATATCCAAGAACTCAACTACATTAAGTATTTGGCAAAAACCAATGGCTATAATGAGAATTCATAGATAAGCTCGTAAAAAAACAAAAAAGGAAGAACAACATAACCAACATAACTAAACTAGAAAAAGAATCTGACAACAACAAGAAAACATGGATAACACTTACATACACAGGAAAAGAAACGACAAAATTAGCCAATGCACTAAAGAAAGCCGATAAAAACGTAAAAATAGCATACAGAACCAATAACAAATTAAACAACATAATAAACAATAACATTGAAGAAAATAACATTTTCAACAGCAAAGGAGTTTATAAACTGACATGTAAGGACTGCAACAAATTTTATATAGGAAGGACAAACAGGAGTTTTAACATCAGATTCAAAGAACATTTTCGAGACTTCATTCATGCAGAAGGGAAATCAAGCTATGCAAAACACGTTATCCATGAAGGACATCGCATGTTAAATATTGAAAACACCCTAACAGTAATGCACAGAGAAAATAATCCAGCGAAGATAAACGTACTCGAAGAGATGGAAATCATGAAAGCAGCTCACAACGACAGCCTGATAAACGAAAACGAACCCAATACATGCAACCCCATCTACCAGATCTTCAGTGAAACACCAGTTTTGAATCCTGCCGATGATGGGACAAGTCCCGAAAGCGCTACAGTTAAATGATTAATTAAGTTGAGGAGACGGACCTTTCTGGTGAATATTCTATAATTTTATATTAATTTTACACATATAGTAGTGCATTTTTCTTACTGTTCTGTTTTTTTTTTTCTCTCCTCATATCTTCATTTAGTCCTCCCAATATTTCAAAACCATATGTTAATATTTCTGTTTTGCAATATATAGTATAATATTGTTGCAGTAAGCTACAACCTAAAGATGCCTTTGTAGCGAAATAGGGTTTGAAAACATTTGAAAATTCAATAATAGTAATAGTTCTGCTGTTATTATTTGAGCATATTATCATGAGTTTCACAATTGTTTTTCATTCATCTCTCTCTCTCTTTGTCAGTTCTTTGAGTCATCTTTTTTGAATATCTCCTTCAGTCTTCCTCATTTTGTATCTCCTTAGCTGAATCCTCAATTGTGCTTGTTACAATTGTGATTATCTTACACTGGTCTCATTTTAATCTACTCTGGCTACATGGAGAGGATCACCAGTCTCTGTGGAGCCTCGAGACATCGTGTGACTTCCTTTGATGTGGAGTGCACAGATTGTGTATTTTTTAGGAAACCTTGAATGCCAAAGCATTTTGCACCAATCAGTTGGTGGTATCCAACATATGGGGATCTGGGTCACTTTTTGCATAGGTTACAACAAATTACTGACAGGTTATTTTGCCTACGGTGGCTTGCATGGGGATAACCATTGACTTGGCTGCCTGATCTAACATAGCTCAATATAACTTCTTCTAGCAAGAGAGACACAGACCAATAGGTGAAAATTTAAAAAAAATCTTTTGATTCTCATAATTTATGATTTATTAAATTTACAAATTTGGTGTAACAGATGAAGACACAAGAGGACAGAGAACAGAGAATGATGGAGAACTTTAATTAAGGGAAATTTGTGAATGTTTGTTGCAAACTGATAGTCTATAAGTCCGTAGTCATTTATATTTATCTATTTATTTTTAATTCTAGTTAAATACTAAGATTGGTTGGAGAAAACCCTCAGTGATGAGGAAAATTCTCAAAATGAATGAATGAATGAATTAAATTTACCATTGGTAAAATCTTCTTCTAGCTTCTTGAAAAGCATTTGCAAACACATGCATATCAGGTGACCTATGATAAATGTGAAATCAGTCAATGCTCCTGCTGTAGTTATAGTTATTCCACAAAACTTCAGACGAATGATTGCCAGTGACATAAGATTACACCGTAGTACAATACTTAGAATTCTCAAAGGCAAGTCATGTCATCATGCCACATTCACTTCTATCAACAACTTGTGGGACATGACTTCCAGCATAGTCTTAATTTCTGTAACTTTTTTTAAACATGTTGTTGTTGATTTCAAATGCTGGGCCTTAGCAATGAAGCCATTAGCGTTCTTGCTCTCCAATATTTCCCTATGGTGAATCCAACAGGTAATACTTCACAGGTTTGTAGATGTTCTTCATTGATTTCTTCGTCTTTGTTGCATAGAGGACAATTTGGATTCGTGTAGATTCCTATTTTATATAAATGTTTGGCCAAATAGTCTTTTTCTGTAAGCAGTCTAAATTTTGCTACTGGAATTTCTGGAATAATATCTGGCTTCTGTACTAAAATATTTCATTTTTTGTCTTTGGCTTTATTACATAGGTCTTGGTTTTGTTTGATTTTATATTTGTTTTTAATTATTCTTTTTATGGATGCAAAAGGTAAGCTTTTGGTAGTATTCTGAATTAAATTGGAGCCTTTTTTTGGCAAGAAAATCAACAGTCTCATTTCCAATAATTCGACCATGTGCAGGTATCCAGTACAATTGAATTCTTTTCTGTAGTTTTTGGAGTTGTTGAATCATTTTGTAGCACTCTTTAATTTGTATTGCCTTCATTTTGTGTGAACTTATTGCATATATTGCTGCCTTAGAATCAGAGAGTATGACTGCATTTTGAAATTGATTTATTCTGTATAGTAATTGTTGGAGTGAAATATGAATAGCCGTTACTTCTGCATCAAAATTTGTTGTGTGGTATCCTGCTGGTTGATAAAATGAAAATAATGCACATGTAATTCCTGATCCTGAGTTGTTATCAATAGTAGATCCATCTGTGTAGACTTGTAACCATTCGTCTGGTGGATATCTCTTATTCACAACTTCTAACGCTAGTACAGGTGTGGGAGTTTCAGATTTTGTAACTGGTTCTTCTAGATTTAGCTGAATGTTAATTGGTTCAAGAGTAAGAGGGTTTTCTCTGATCAAAATATATTCTTTAGATTTAGGAAGATTCAAATTTGTTTTTATTTCTGTTACTTTGGACAAGAAACTTGTTTGTGTTTCAGCTTGGTTGGTTTTAACTGTCTTTTTTCCCCATTTTGATGTTGTTAACCGTAACATTTTTTCATGTTGTGTTATTGCTTGTTCGTCTAAAGTTAGACATATTGGAGAGTTCTGAGTTAGTGCTTGCATTGCTGTGATTAGAGTTGATTTTGCTGCGCTGGTTAAAAGCTGTGAAGCCTGATTTTGGTATACTTCTAGGCGATTCAGTTTCGAGTTATTTGCTGTGATTATTGCCTCCCCGTTGTATAGTAGTATTGGCTTGATGAATGTTTTATATGTGGTGTTCAGAGTCAGGCGATTACTACCCTACTTTGCTCCGGCTAGTCTTATTAAGATTGAAAATCTTTTCGTTGATGTGTTTACTACCACTTCAATACGTTTTCTCCAAGATAATTTTGAATAAAAAATTGTCCCTAGATATTTTGTTTCATTTGTTTGTCTCAGATTTGTTTTCTTGAACTGTAGATTTAGTTTTGGGACTTTTTTCTTCAAGCTAAATATTTGAAACATTATTTTGTCTGTATTAATGGCCATTAAATTGTTGTGGGTCCACTTTTCTAATAGGTTAAGAGCTTTTTCCATAGAAGATTAGATTTTTCTATTTGTGAGGAAGATGTCCACATAATCATGTCATCTGCAAAAAGAGCTGTCTTTATTTCTGTGTTTGATAGCTGGTGGAAGATCGTTAATTAGATGTTGAACAGGATTACACTTAGTACTGCACCTTGAGGGAGGCCCATTTTTATTTGTCGGAATTTGGAAGTACTGTCATTGTATTTTGTAGCACAGAAACATTGTGAAAGGAACTGGGTGATCCAGTTTAACATATTGTTTTGAATGCCTAGTTTTGTTTTTCAAGTAATTTGTATCTCCATACTGAGTCATATGCTTTTTCAAAATCAGTGAAAACTGTTAGCATATCTTCATTTTTATTGAAAGATTCTTTGACATCTTGAGAAAGTTGAAGTGTATTTTCTTTTCTAGATAGATGTTGTCTGAATCCTGTTTGTGCTATTAGTATGTTTTTACTTTATAGGAACCAATTTAGTCTCGCTGAAATCATACATTCTGCTGTTTTTGCAATGACACTTATTAAAGAGATTGGTTTGTAATTATTTATATCATCAGCTGTCTTGTCTTTTTTTAAAATAGGGATAATTATTGCTCTGTAGGTACAGTAGATTTCCATGATAGGTTAAATAATTTCAGTAGTGTATTCCTTCCCTTTAGGCCCAGATGTTTAAAAAATTCATCATGTATTTTATCTGGACCAGGAGATTTGTTGACTTGTAACTTGTGTATTGCAGAATTTAGTTCCCATATGGTGAATTCTTTGCTCAATATACCGTTTGTTTGTTCTTGATGCTTCCTAAAAGTCTTTAGATCGTTTTTAATTTGCCTTTGTTTCTTTTTAGCTTTAGGAGGGAGTTTGTGTTGAGAGCTGTAGTGTTTATTAAAAACTTCAGCAACAGAGTTGTTGGAAGTTAGTGTTTTCCCATTAAATTTGAGTGGTTCTTTCTTTGTATCTCTCTGACTTCTGATTTTACTTATATATCTATATACCTTTTTTGAGTCTCTTCTGTAATAAGCTTTATCAATAAATTTTCTGAATGCATTTTTCTTTGCTACATAGATTTCTTTTTTAAACTTTGCTGCCTTTCTTCGCCATCCTTGTGTATCTATTGGGTTGTTGGACAATTTTGCTTTTCTTCTTCCTGTGTCCCTTTTTTCTTTTAACTTGGATAAGTCTGCATTCCAAAAGGGTTTGTAGTGTTTAGTTTTTCCTCTTGGGATCCAATTTTTTGCTGCTTCAAGAATTATGTTTCAGATGGTATTATTACATTTATCTGTAGATACTTCATACTGAATTAGGTTTAATTTACGTTCAGTTTCTTCTGTAATTTTTTCTCAATTAGCTTTTTTAAAATTCCAAGCGTATTTTGTTTTTTGTTTACTGTTATTTTGTTTGACCTGATGTATTATAGATGCAACAACTGCTATATGTTTCGATCCTAGATCTTCAATGATTTCACATATAGTCTTATCTTTGAGGTCAGATGATACTAACAGGAGATCTGGATTTGTACACTAGCCATTATAATGTATGTATGTAGGACAGTCATCATTCTTATAGATAAGTTCTAAAGTGTTTGAATTTAATAAGTCTTCAATAGTTTTGCCACTAGGATTGTAGTCTTGGTATCCCCATTTAGGTGAACGGCCATTAAAATCACCAATCAGAATTGTTTTTGAATAAATATTAATTATATCTAGACAGGGGTTGTTATTTGGTGGATTGTGTATTCCATATATGTTGTAATGTGAATTTCCTTTCCAGATTTCAATTTGGATGATTTCTACTTTGTCTTCTTGTTGCATTTCCTTTATAACATTAGATTTTGTAAAATATTTGTTCTGACGCCTGCAAGAATTCCACTAGCTACTTGCCGTGCTTTGGGGAGGATATGTATGTTGAATCCAGGAAATTGAAAATATTTTAGTTGATCTCCTGATACATTAGCTTCTTGTATGATAAATACATCTATCCCATTTTCCTCTATGATTTTAGTTCGGTTTTTTTACTCTGTGTAAATCCTCCTGCGTTCCATTGGAGAATTTTAAGGACGTTGTCTATATGACGTCCTGCAGATGTCCTCACCCGGAGATCCGAAAAGGGGACTGTTTTACGTCCGGAAAACTTATCTGAAGGATTTGCCATTACTTCAGCATAAATGTAACCGTTTTTTAAGCGGGCAACAATTTTTTATTTGTAATGATGGTTACATCACCCACTCACGTAAACCCCCAGTATGATTGGAGGGCCACATATGCCGCTGGTTATGGGTCCATCGGACCTTGCCGGGAGCATCTATATATTTTGAATTAACCGACCATTCTCACAAGCATCATTTGTGGACCGTTTCTATACCGTGGCAACCCAGCATAAGTGTTGAAATATCATTTCCTCTATTTCTGATGATACCACCATTACTCGGTCCTCATAGCCACATTTGTAAGAGCAGGTTGCACCACGAGCAGGTTGAGGTTGAGATTTGGATAGGAGAGGTTATGGAATGCACTTCACTATCCTTTGAAACCCTTTTTTTAAACATTATTTTAACTATTTCAATATACAAATAGAATAATAATGATATATCTAAAAATGTTTTATAACATATTTTATGTGTAAAATTACTAATTATATTACCATATTGATGAAATTTATATATGTTTTGCCTACATTAAATGTCCTCTTCGTTGGCCTGATGGACTCATATTACACAGAGTACCAAATAAAGAAATTCAAAATCTTATTGAATACAAGTTGGTATTTCACATTGCTGTCTTTTCTTTATTGTAGAGAGAAGAATAATTAAATTTTTGGTATAGTGGAACATATTTGTTAATTATTATATTGTTGGATTTTCAGGTGGACCAGAATGAAAAGAATACAGAGAAATTACTACAGAAACCGCAATTAAATGTAACAAGATATGTTCCAAATATAGCACATGTAGAGGAGAGCACTTATAGCAGGAATATAAACAAACTTGATGAAATATTCAGCCCTAGTGAGTCTTCAGAAACAATACAAACAGATTCGACATGTAATGTATCTCATGATAGGTCTGATTTGAATCCCTCTCTGAGTAAATCTTTCAAATTGTCTGTTCGTAAGAACTCAGTTGCTAAAACGACAAATCTTCGCAAAGATTCAGGAATGCATAATAATGAGAAACCATTCAGATGTCTCATTTGTAATAAATCATTTGCTCTTAAGGGATTATTAATCCGACATTCGTTTATACATAGTAATGATCAACCTTTCAAATGTGTTCATTGTAATAGGTCATTTGCCCGTAAAGACAGTCTTAATACACATTTACGATTGCATAATAATGAAAGACCATTCAAATGTACTGTGTGTAATAAGTCTTTTACTCTTAAAGGTAGTCTAAGAAATCATTTACATTTACATAGTAATGACAAACCATTCAAGTGTATAATTTGTAGCAAGAGCTATACTCAGAAAATACATCTCGAAACACATTTGCTTTGGCATAACAAAGAAAAACCATTTAAGTGTTCTATTTGTGATAAGTCATATTTTGATAAGAACAGCCTTAAAAATCATTTACTTATTCATGGTAAAGAAAAATCATTTAAGTGTTCGGTTTGTGATAAATCATTTTTTGATAAGAACAGCCTCAGAAAACATTCACTTATTCATAATAAAGATGAAATATTTAAATGTTCTGTTTGTGATAAGTCATTTTTTAATAAGAACAGCCTTAGGAATCATTCACGTATTCATAGTAATGAGAATCCATTAAATTGTTCATTATGTAATAAGTCATTTTTGGATGAAAACAACATTAACAATCATTTATGTATTCACAATACTGTAAAACAGTTCAAATGTTCTCTGTGTGATAAGTCATTCAATCAGAAATACAATCTTGTAACACACTTACGTTTGCATAATAATGAGAAACCATACAAATGTTCCATTTGTAATAAGTCGTTTGTGCGGAATCAAACTCTTACTACTCATTTACTTGTGCACACTGATATAAAACCATTCAAATGTACTCTTTGTAATAAGTCATTTGTTGAGGAATATAAGTTGAATAGACATTTAATTTTACATAGCAACATAAAACCATTCAAATGTTTTCTTTGTAATAAGCCATTTGCTTATAAATGTAATCTTAAAACACATTTATTTCTTCATACTAATGAACGATTTAAGTGCTTAATATGTAGTAAGCTACTGTCTAACAAATCCAATCTTAAAAGACATTTACGTGTACATAGTCAATAAAAAAAATATACATATGTCTCTTCCTAAACATTTGCTCAGAAAAATACATGGAAGAGACATATTTACTTGCACATAGTAATGAGGACGCATTATAAGTTATGTACTCAAAGGACTATGTGTATTGTTACATTATTTTTTACACATTAATGTTGAAGCATTAAATGTTTGATTTGTAAAAGGTGTTTTCTTCACAATATCCATGTATATATATAATAAAACATGTTTCATTCTTTAAACCATTGGTAACTTTAAACGAGTCTCTCTCGTCAGCAGGTAGACTGTCCAAACAGCTCATCCACAAGGTACACTCGTTATTGTGTTAAAACCCTCCACTGCAAGAAGTTGACTCTTTCTTTGGTGATTAAAATTTTCTGTTCACCATCTGTAAAATTTGTTGCAAGTTTATATAAAGCATATATGTAGGCCTAGTATATTGTACAGTTTATTATAGTTATAATTTATAGAATAGTATATTTGTAGGTGTTTATTACAGCAAAATATATATGTAGATAGAATTATTTTTTTTAACTTCATGGTTGTAAATGTAACTTTTTTAGATACAGTCCCCGATAAAGTGAAGGCCTATTTTGCACTATGCATTCTATTGAGTCAAGTTAGAAAACCTAGAATAAAACGGTTCTGAAGTAAAAGAGCAATATTAGATATGCCCATTTACGAAAAATATGCCCTTTTTCCTAATTTCGAGGTTTCTTCACTCAATGATAATGAATCTGTAATTAGAAGTGACAGAATTTACAAAATTTGATGTGTGGTAGAGTATTTGAATACAACATTTCTGTCCTTGTATGTTCCAAGTGAAGACATTTACTTGATGAATCTCTTATGAAATTCTAGGTTGACTGGCTTACGTTAAATGGAAACTATCTAAACGGGCACGATTTGGAATAAAATATTACAAATTGTGTGAGTCTTCCACGGGATGTGATTCAAATATACAATTAATAAAATCAAACTAACAATAAATATTATAAATAATTCCAATACTATTTGTAAATAGCTTACATAACCAGATTCTAACTCTGGGGCACTTATCTGCCAAAATAGTTAATAATATTCAATAATTAAAAATTATTAAGATTTTTACTATTTTTTTTCATTATTAATTAAAAAGGTTTGGTTAATAAAAGAAATCTGTAGAGAATTTATAATTAGAATAATTGCAAGGGTTAAAAGTGTATAGATACTAAAAGACAGGACGACATGCACATGAAAATTAAGATTTTACAGCAAATGAGAGAGTGGTCCTGGATTTAGCAAATCCGTTTGTAGAGGAAGATTACACTTTATGCTTAGACAACCGGTATTCTTCTCCTAACTTGTTTTTAGAGCTCAATAGACGAAAGACATATTAAGGACCGTGAGATCTAACTGAAGAAATATGCTTCAGGATTTAGTAAACATCTAATTGAAAAAAAAGGGAGGAAGCAACACGATCAAGTCGGGGACTTCTAGCATTTAAATGGAAAGATAAGAAAAACGTTTATATCTTATCGTCCGAACATGAAAATGCGAACATGATTGACAGCGGACCGATAAGAAGCAGAGGAAGAAAAAAGGCTGAGAACAAATAGAAAAAGTTATAAAGCCTAAATGTATTCTAGAATACAATAAAGTTATGGGAGGAGATGATCGACATGACAAGGTTGTGGTTGTTTCCCAGTAATGAGATTTGTAAAAGGCTATAGAAAAATGGCTTTTTACATTATGGATAATTTGAAAAAAAATATAGCAAGAACTTTCCATGATTTGATAATATATAGGTCTATGCTTATTTATATGTTATATGTTTATTTTCATTTATTTTATTATACACAGTATTATAATGTTTTGTCCCTCCATGGTATCTTTACCTTGTCGTGGTGGAGTGGCTTGTGTGCTTAAATGATCCTGAGAGCTATGCCGGCGGTAGCATTGCTGCCGATAGGTTTACCCATGCCGGACTGGTCGAAGGTGATAAGCTAGACGAAATAAGTACCTTGGTCGAAAGAGTGACGATCTTTCACCGTAAAAATACAACCGTCAAGAAATGCGGACATGGGTTCAACTGGGGTAAAATTTTCCGGAGGTCAAATAGTCCCCCATTCGGTTCTCCGGGCGGGGACTACTTCAGGGAACTCATGCCAAAGGCTCAAACACAGGGACATGGTTCCTAGGAACATGGAATGTTAGGACTTTATACAATAGCGGGGCACTAGAGATATTAATGCGGGAATTGGATAAATCACCCTTGGATATAGTTGCTTTATAGGAAGTTAGGTGGCCAGGAGAAGGTAGTCAGGAATCAGGAAGCTTTGCATTATACTATGGTGGTGCAGAAAGACCTGCATTTGGAACGGGTTTTTTAGTCAGAAGGAGGATCCTATCCGCTATCCGAGATATTAAGTTTGTTAGTGATAGGATATCATACATAATTCTAAAGGGTAAACAACATGATTTTATAATTGTAAATGTACATGCCCCCACAGAAGATAAAGATGACAAGATCAAAGATGAGTTCTATGAAGAATTAGAATGCTTATGTGATAGCCTTTCACGATATCATATGAAAATTGTCTTAGGAGATTTTAATGCAAAAGTGGGGCGGGAAGATATATTCAAACCAACAATAGGCAAATTCAGTCTTCATGAAGATAGTAACGACAATGGGGTTAGATTAGTCACATTTGCCACATCAAAGAATCTCATTGTTAAGAGCACAACATTTCAGCATAAGGATATTCATAAATACACCTGGACATCCCCAGATGGAGAAACTCGGAACCAGATAGATCATGTATTAGTGGATAAACGCTGGCACAGTAGCATCATTGATGTTAGATCAGTTAGAGGAACAGACTGCAATTCAGATCATCATCTGGTCAGGGTGAAAATCAGACAACGGCTATCACTTATGAGAGGAACAAACGCTAAAGATGATTCTGTAAAATATGAATTAAAAAACTTGAAAAATGATGAAATGCGGCAAGAATACAAAATCAAAATTGCTAATAGATTTGAAGTACTGGAATCTTCAGATGACAATGTGGCAAACGAAGAAGAAACTGATATAAATAAAGAATGGGAGGCTATAAGAGATACTATTAAATTGTCAGCATCAGAAAGCATTGGTTGTTTAAAAAAGAGGCAAAACAAGAAATGGTTTGATGAGGAATGTGCCGACATTGTAAAGAAAAGAAAGCTAGCAAAAATGAAATGGTTACACGAGCCAAATGAGGTAAATTTAGAGCAATTGGGTAGTGTTAGACGGGAAACCACCAAGTTACTAAAGAGTAAAAAGAGGGAATATTTGAGAGAGAAGCTTAATGATCTTGAAATGAATGCAAAAAATACGAACATTAGAGAATTATATCAGGGAATTAGTATAGAGAAGAAAGGGTTTCAGACTAGAACAAACATAATTCGGAATGAAAATGGGGATATGATTGCAGATTCCAAGAGTATATTAAATAGATGGAAAAGTTATTTTAATCAGCTATTAAATGTACATACAGAACAGGACATTGAGGAGGATAAGTTACAGACAGCAGAAATGCTAGTCGCAGAGCCAAGTGCATTAGAGGTTGAAATGGCAATTGAAAAATTGAAGATGTATAAAGCATCAGGTTCAGATGAGATCCCAGCAGAACTGATAAAATCAGGGGGAGGAAAATTGATGGACAAGATACGCTGGTTGCTTAGTATGATTTGGGAAAAGGAAGCTCTTCCAGATGAATGGAAGGAATCAATTATCGTACCAATTTATAAGAAAGGAGATAAAACTGATTGCAACAACTATAGGGGCATCTCATTACTTTCAACTTCGTACAAAATTCTAACAAATATATTAGTAAGCAGACTTACTCCCTATATTGATGACATTCTAGGAGATCATCAATGTGCATTTAGACGAAACAGGTCTACAACAGATCAGATTTTTAGTATAAGACAGATTTTAGAAAAGAAATGGGAATATAATGGTACTGTACATCAACTATACGTAGACTTCCAAAAAGCATATGATTCAAGTAAGAGGGAGAAGTTATATAGTATCCTGCTGGAGTTCGGAATTCCTAAAAAGTTAGTTAGACTTATACGAATGTGTCTAAATGGCTCAACGAGTAGGGTGCGTGTAGGCAAACAGTCTTCAGACACTTTTGAAATCCAGAATGGGTTGAAGCAAGGAGATGCACTATCTCCTCTACTATTTAATTTTGTACTAGAGCATGCCATTAAATCTTTAGAGAATGAGGAAGGCTTACAACTGAATGGTATTAATAAGCTGTTAGTTAATGCTGATGATGTAGTACTACTGGCCGATAGCGAGGAGATACTAAAGGCCAACACGCACACACTATTGAGTAACACTAAGAAATTAGGACTGGAAGTAAATATCAGTAAAACTAAATATATGGTCACACGTAGAAATACATTATATAATGGAAATGGACAGCTAATGACAAATGAGGGAAATTTTGAGGAATTGGCTGAATTCAAATACCTAGGAACAATAATCACAAATAGGAATGAGATGCACAAAGAAATTAAACATAGGCTCAATTCTGGAAATGCATGCTATTATGCATTGCAGAGACTTTTGATGTCCCAACTCCTTTCAAAAAACGTTAAGCTGAAAATATATAAAACTATTATTCTACCAGTTATATTATATGGGTGCGAAACATGGACTCTTACTTTAAGGGAGGAAAGGAGATTACGAGTATTTGAGAATAAAGTTCTTAGGAAAATTTTTGGACCAAAGAGAGATGAACAGACAGGTGAATGGAGAAGACTACATAACAATGAACTACATGGCCTTTATAGGAAGCCAGATATAATAAGAACAGTTAAGTCTCGTAGACTGCGATGGGCAGGACATGTTGCGCGTATGGGGAATGAAAGACGTGCATGGAAACTTCATGTAGGAAAGCCAGAAGGAAAACGCCCAGTTGGTAGACCACGAATGAGGTGGGAGAACAACATTAACTATGATTTGAGGGAAGTAGATTATACAGGGAATGATTGGAAAACATTAGCACAGGATAGGGATGTATGGAGGGCTTATGTCCGTGCGGCCATGAACCTACGGGTTTTATAGTGCCAGTGAGTAAGTAAGTATTATAATGTTTTGTAACTTTTATCTGTTCCTGTTTGAACATATGATTTGTGTTCACTTGAAATGCACTGACCATGAAATGTTAGTAAAAGATGGTTTTTGAAATATTTGTCAACTTTCACAGCCTTCAAACTAACATAAGATAATGGGATACATTGCAGAAGAAGGTAGTAGGCAGGCCACATTCCTTCGCTATTCTTAAAAGTACAAAATACTAAAAAGAAAAACAGGGGTAAACAAACTCCCTGAAAACGTAAATGATAGAACACAGTATGCATGATCTGATTTAAAATCCAGTGCAGTCGGAGTAGAGCTGAGGGGATTTAAATGTTCTCCAGTGCACACAGCAGGTGCTTCAAATGTGTCTTCATTAGGTTAAAGAAGTGTGCTCAGAAATCTTATCATTGTAGAGAATGTTTTTTGTAATAATGGTATTTGCTCAGACATCCATACTTTTATATAATGTAGTTGTATAATTTAAACAGAACCATTGTATTTTTTTTTAGAAAATGATTACCACGCAACTTGATTGGGGCATGAAAGGGGTGCCTGGAAACTTATTGTAGGAAAACCAGAGGGAAAATGCTAGTTGGTATGAGGTGGTAGACTAACACTAACTGTGATTTGAGGGACATAGATTATACGTGAGATGATTGGAGAATATTAGATCAGGATAGGGATGTATGGAGAGCATATGTGCGTGCGGCCATGAACCTTCAGGTTCGGTAGTGTGATAAATTAAAAAGCATTTCATGTCCAATTTTTTTTATACTTTTGTAAATAACTAACCTTAATATATTGAGCTCTTTTCATATCTTCATTATCAATTTATATGATCAAAATACATAATCTTCCCATTTAATACAATGCCTTCACAATGTTATTTTGTAAGGTTTACAAATAAAAATTTGAGTGTTTGTTCTGTCACACATTGAATCTACCAATGGCGTGCCTTCAACCCCAGTTACTCCAGCACTGCTGGGGTAATTAGTATATTAATAATTTCAGATTACAATAAAATGTATTTGCCAAATTGCATTCAAATCAATTACGCTTGAACATCAAAATTAGATTCCCGTCACGCCAGCAGACTCGCATTCGGTTTGACGGTGCCTTCTGCGTTTCACGTAATATTCATATAGGAACAGAGAGAGTGTTTCTTCCATGTTAACCTTTTGACTGCCGAGTTTTCCTTTTGCCAGCTGGGCTGTGGATGCCAGGTTTTTTAAATTTAAAGTACTACGCCATACTATATAATATAAACCTATATAAAGTACATTTAACTATCTACATGCCATGGTAAATTTAATTTAAACCTACTATTTTACATTTATTTGAAGGTTAGGCGGTGTTGCTTCCACTTGTAAAGATCCCAGGTTCGAATTCAGCACGGTGACTTTATTGAAATTTGTTATCACTATCACTAAAACATTTATTCTACTGAATAATTTTGATGGTATTATCACTAAACACTTATAATATTAAATATTGTTGAATATTTTTTGTGGTCCTGGGTTCGAATCAATTCCAGTCAAACAGCTGTTTTATGCCACGTGTTTCGTTTGGCGCGACACGCCCACCACTGTCAGTCACACTCTGTTCATTTAGGTCTACATCACTTGCTTTACTATTTACAGGCTTAGATTGTAATAATATTCTCTTAGAAATAGGACTACTATCACATTCGTCAAACGAATAACCATTTGATGAACTGTTACTGTCACTCTCACCTTCTGACAAAACTGTCACAATAAACTCGCGAATTGTATTTTCGTCAACTTCGAGACATGAATCACTGTATTCACAACACGACCTATCCCTTTCTCAGGTATCTTTTCAACTAAAAATAAAATAGATAAAGAGAAAATCCTGAAATTGCAATATTCCATAGCAAAAAAAAAAAAAAAAGGCCTTGAAACATGAATGTACACCCTCCTTTAGAAAACCGATTTACAACCAGCCTGTACCGTTATTCTGTAAGGGATGTGCAAAGCATTGCTAAGAAAGGATGTACAAACATAGAACGAACAATAATTTTAGTTTATTGAAGTAAAAATTTCGGGAAAAAAATATTTAAAGTAATAAGATTGAAAACCGGAGCTTGCCGGGCATGGCGTACAGCTGTACACACACTTTCACCGGCGCACGCCGGGCATGGCGTTCAAAAGGTTAATCCCCACCAACACCAGCTATTTCGCTGCAGATCAATTAGCGATAATCCACTAAGGAATCTGCCTGTTAAGTCCAGCGATAACCCGCTACACGAAACTTGTGTCTTACTCCATCGATTTTTTATTGAACACCAGCTACAGTGCAATTCTGGCTTCTTCAGCCGCATTTGAGTGATCTATGATGCGGTAATAGGGGAGAACGAGTTGCAGGTACTTCCAGCAACTATCGTCACTTTTGAAAATATAATAGTTGCCACACGTTGAATTTTCGTATCTACTAGTTTTGTGTTAGTGAATATTTTGATGTCTAATAAGTTTGAAGTGTTCATTATAGAATAGCGTTGTTTTTGTAACAATTTATTTTATTACGATTATTATTGTTATTGTCCACCGCTGTGGTCTCGAGGTAGCGTGCTGCCTTGTCACGCAGCGGGCCCGGATTCGATCCCCGATCGGGGCAGTGTTTCTGGTTGACGTTTTTATCGGGGTTTTTCCTCACCTGTAAGACAAATGTCAGGAAAACGTTAAGGCCCCAACGCTCCCCGAAATTATATGGCCATCATCATCAGTATCCTTCACCGGTGTGGAAAGCAACGGGAAGCTACCACACCTACAATTCCCTAGTAAAGCTGCAGGCATAGCATGAAAATGCTGTGATTGCATTGAAGGACCTGAATTCGGGCAGAATTACTGTCGATGGATTATTATTATTATTATTACTATTATTATTATTATTATTATTATTATTATTATTAAGAAAATGGTCGGCCGCGGTGGACTAGTGGTTATGCTCCTTGCCTCTGGTCCCGAGGGTCGCGGGTTCAAACACGGCCGGGGTCGATATATTTTTTAGGACGGAAAAATCTAAGGAGCAAGTCCTCCGGGAGGGACTTTAAGCCGTGGGTCGCAAGTCTGAAGATTATCAGGCTCGTGAATAATCCTTAAACCGGAATGTAAATACCTCTAAGCAAAATTTATCGAATTTTCCCGTCCTATTACTATCTTGGTTTCCTAGATGTCAGTATGAGGCGGAACGCTGACCACGGACCACTCAAAATTACATATATAGGAAGACAAGTGTAACTAAATTAGTATGGTTCAAATTCTTCCCTGTAGGGGGAGAGCGCCTAAATCTCTGTAAAGGGAAAAACATAGGCTTACAATACAATTAAGGAAATGTTTTTTTGAATTGCTACTAGTTCCCTCCCCCCTCGGCAATGATCCCTCCTTCCAAGCACATTTGGTTTCACAAGACGGCTACAGTTACAGAACTGGACTCTAGCTGAACCCAGGAACGTCACAACTCGAATGTGAAGGCCTATACACAAGATCGAATGCATTTTCGTCTTATCGTTTCATGAAACATAACTTGATTAGCAGATTTGGAAAGCGCCAATTCCACAATAATAGAATTTTAAGAAATTACTCTTTTTTTTTAATTTACAATACTTATTATATGTTAGTTATATTTTTACGAAATATAATAAATTAATAGAATTTTTCGATACGTTTTGTCAGCTGTATCAACCTGTTAATTTAAGAAACAGATACTTGTAAGGATGGATGTATATATATATATATATATATATATATATATATATATATATATTCATTTTTATTTTGGAATTTATCCACAAAACAGTGTTTTTCCGTCACCATCAAGAAATCACCTTCTCCAGTTGTAGCGATCCTGAGCATCCTTATCTGTAAGTCCCAGTTCACTCATACTTGTTCTCACACCGGCCATCGAACCTTCTTTAGGTCTTCCCTTTCTTGTTTCCTATCTATTTTCCACTCCAAGTTCTTCTCAGGGATTCTATCAGATGTCATCCTCTTGAGGAGTTCACACCATCGTAACACATTCAGTGCCAGGCACTGAGCAGGGCATTTAAACCCACAGGCCAGCCATTTAAATACCCCAGCTACCCTTTTCATGGCACTTCAGAAAATGAACCATTATTCACAGACTATTAGTCCTAGAAAATTCTAATTTTGTACATACCTAAAGGAGATATCCTAGTAGGATTTGATGGTGAAATAACTTGGGTGATTGACTTCACATGGTATCGGCGTATCAATTTCAATTTCAAGAAGTGAAAGTTCATCTTCACTTTCACTTTGTGAATCTTCTAATTCAGGAATCAGTTCATCACCTGAATCATCATTATACAAAGTATTCACTAATTCTTCTTCAGTGAGACATTTTTCTTTTGCCATGGTTTCACTCACGCACAAACAACAACGCGATAACGAGAAACATATACGACTGCATTGGAGCCTGGAGGAGAGTTTGGGTGAACGAATTCCATGTGTTGTTTGTTTTAAAAATAAGAAGGGATTCACCAAGGTTAAACGTGTCAAACGGGAATAGAAAATGTACATTTAATACTGTGTATAACATTCTTAAACATGTCATCGATGATCTCCAAGACATACTAAGCCAACACAATATTTAGGCGCCGAATATAAACCCGGTTTGTTCGCGCCCGCTCTAAAACGAGTTAACTGACCGACGGCCGCACACACAATAGTTTCTTTAAACGCCTTAACTGGTTTACGGTACTGAGTGTGTTAATCAATTCTCTGCAAGTGTCTGTAATATATTTTGCCCTGTTGTGTACTTGAAATCCGTCCGGTATCATTTCATGTTGTTCCTTTAGCATTGTATATTTTTTGCGTATAATGGGGAGTTGGCCCATTGCCACAACCTCCAACATGGAGGACCAGGAAATTTATATCAAGATTTTCTTCCTCTAGCCTATGATGATAACTATTATTCTACCAGTTATATTATATGGATGCGAAACATGGATTCTTACTTTAAGGGAAACATGGACTCTTACTCTAAGGGAGGAAAGGAGATTATAATTATTTGAAAATAAAGTTCTTAGGAAAATCTTTGGACCAAAGAGAGATGAACTGACAAGTGAATGGAGAAGACTGAATAACAATGAATTGCATGGTCTTTATAGGAAGCCAGATATAATGAGAACAGTTAAGTCTCGTAGACTGCGATGGGCAGGACATGTGGCACTAATTGGGAATGAAAGATGTGCATGGAAGCTTCTTGTAGGAAAACCAGAGGAAAAAGGCCCAGTTTGTGGACCAAGAACGAGGTGGGAGAATAACATTAACTATGATTTGAGGGAAGTAGATTATACAGGGAAAGATTGGAAAGCATTGGCTCTGGATAGGGATGTATGGAAAGCTTATGTCCGCTCGGCCATGAACCTATGGGTTCGATAGTGCCAGTTAGTTAGTTAGTTAGTTTAGCCTATGATGATCTAATGCCGACCTGCAAGGTAGCAGTATCTGTAACCCTAGACACGGATCCTCACCACTCGATGGTATCAGCTGAACCCAGGTTATTTTTTTACAAGGTTGTTACTGCTCCTCTTCATATTCTTTCAGCCTGACTTGGGACAAGTTTTTGTAGGTTTAAGAATATATATATATATATATATATATATATATATATCGTTCATTATATTAATAATTTGTGATTGAAGTTAGAAGAAAAACATGAATTCTATACATCCCTATACAGCATCACAAAAATAAGTAAGCAATGTTGATTGAAAACGTCCAAAAGTTATATAAGTCTAATGTTCCAGACCAATTAACCTTTTTTTGTGATAATAGCCTAATAATAATAATCAGTAATACTTTTAGAATGATAGCCCAGAAAGTGTTAACAAACGATTATTCCAGAATAAATGTCATCCAAAAATTTACTATTTTTAAGATAAATAACCTAAAGTTTAATTAAATGTGTAACTCGTATTTTATAGAAAAAAAATTATATTAACATGCATTAATATTTTTTTTATCTGAATTAAATGGAGAATGTGCAACTCACCATTAGACGTTGAAATTACTTTGTTAAAATTACGTAGTATCAAATACATGTTGTTCTATCTTGAACATTTTGGAGAAAATATTTAGACCGTTTGCACATTTTTCATACGGCTTCCTGTATAAATTTCCCCTCATCGCTAGTAGGAGATCAATTTCATTACAACACTGTTATCCAGAACACATATTTACAAATATAGCCACGAACATACAACATTAAATTGCTTCCAGGATGTTTCGTCCACTACATTCTTGTCCACAAACATTTCGTCCACTTTTTCTGTCCGCCGCCACTACCGTATGTCCGTCAATTTTCGTCCTCAAAACATATTCACTGTAAATTTCGTCCACAGTAATTTGTCCATAAGTCAATCCTATACCTATACTTCCATCACAGTATTCTCCACGGCAGACAGTTTTTTTTAATTTATTGTTACACAGTTTACATGGAAAAGTAACAGAAAACATTCATAAATGTAGTCACAGAAAATAACCTAATTATCATGCTATAGCGACCATAATACATACGCAACGTGGAAGGCCTACTGCGTTTACCACTTTCATTATGAAAGCAAGAATGGAATAAGAACAATGTGAAGTTTGTAACGCACGGTGCACCACTAATGCGGATATTCGTAAAGGGATGCATATACATGATCCAAACAGAGCTGAAGTTGTTGCACAGTTTGTAACGAGTAGGATTAGGCCTAGAACAACATCCGAATGAGCCTCCTTCTTCCAAAATAAGGTAAGAATTGCAGAAATTAATTATGAGGTTAAAATGAATTTAGCCGAAAGGAACACGCACTTACGAGTAGTTAACCGCGCTCAAAATAAGAATCGCCCTCGACTGCTAGAATCACTGGAACATTTCGTTATCATAGAGCCACATAAATACGTTATCTGACCAACAGTTCCAGAGTTATAAGAGTGCAGTAGGTGATCCCAACATATACAGAGTGATTCACAAAAGATATTACAGACTTATTGGGGCTGTAGATGGGACTTAGTAAATAAAGTTTTCATAAGGAACCCATGTCCGGAAACGTACCATTTTGATGTAAAATAAGTTTGAAGATCGGAACACAATGGGCCAATATCGCGTGTCTTGTGTTTCAGAATAAGTATTACAGAATTCTAGGGGCTGTACTACAAGTGTGGTTCAATGTGGAAACCCTGTTCGTTGAACAAAGTGCACCTGCGACGCATGTTTTAATACACACGCTACACAAAGACTGGTGTCTGCTCAATAACTTCTGTTGCCGCCAGAATTCGTGCAAGAAGATCTTCTTCCGACTCGATAGGTGTTGCACAATCCCTATAAGTCTGTAATACTTATTCAGAAAAACAAGACACGTGATATCAGCCCATTGCTATCCTGTAATATTCGTATGTTATATCCACAGTATATATTTCAGTAGGTCGAGTGAAGACCAGTTATTAATTAGTAATTTCAAAGCGCGTTAGGTTCGCCAGTATATAGTATATAGTGAAGTCGTTCCAGTGTTGACCACTATTAGCAACTGTAATTGCCGGAGTAAAAAGTACCGGAATACAATTAGTTGAGGATATATCCATACGACAGGTAGTGTATGTGAACAGTGTAACAATTGATCGCCCATGTGAATACAAGACGTGATCTCAAAAATCACATACGTTCATTATTTATCTATGTGTATTTATTTCTTGTGTTTCGATAATTTTTTTTAGTGTTTCCTGTCTTGTTTTCAGAAACACAAATGAGGATTGAGTATACTACAGATTTATAAATCCCAAAAAGAGAGAAAGTGCTATAATATATTCTCTTACTTATATTTTTAAAATAAATCACTTAACACGTAATACGAGTAATTATATTTGCATGAAAAACCTATAAGACATCGGCCCAAATTACACGATTCTCCGGCCCAAATTACATGAAATCATTATTTATGTAAACATAATTTTTAAGCAATTTCTGGAAATTATT
Source organism: Diploptera punctata (assembly GCA_030220185.1). Classification (NCBI taxonomy): domain Eukaryota; kingdom Metazoa; phylum Arthropoda; class Insecta; order Blattodea; family Blaberidae; genus Diploptera; species Diploptera punctata. The sequence goes on from JASPKZ010010244.1 coordinate 72,941, forward strand.
ATAAGACGTAGTTATCATAAAAGCAATCAGTACTGTGTACCACATATCATTTATAAAATTTATAATTATCTAAATAGAATTGGACCCAACAATGCTTGAATTTCCGTTTTAAATGTTCAGCATATTTGCTGAAATTGTAGATTTCGGGTGGACTCCAGCAGTTTGTCAGAATTTTAACTTTATTTTCTTTACTCATTAGCTCTGTTCTCCCGAACCAGTTGCCAATATCATTAGGTGGGTAAATGGTGGGTATATTTTCTTCGGATGTGATGAATTCTAAACTATCCGGGAAAAAATAATATTGCAATGATACAACTTGTGTAGGTAGGGGGAGGTCGTGTACTTTGGGGCACTTAACTTAAAATTCGAGTAACGCCTTTAATTCTATTACTTACTTACTTACTTACTTACTTACTTACTTAAGGCGTTACTCGAATTTTAAGTCGTTACTCGAATTTTAAGTTAAGTGTCCCAACGTAAGTAAGTAAGTAAGTAAGTAATAGAATTAAAGGCGTTACTCGAATTTTAAGTTAAGTGCCCCAAAGTACACGACCTCCCCCTACCTACACAAGTTGTATCATTGCAATATTATTTTTCCCGGATAGTTTAGAATTCATCACATCCGAAGAAAATATACCCACCATTTACCCACCTAATGACATTGGCAACTGGTTCGGGAGAACAGAGCTAATAAGTAAAGAAGATAAAGTTAAAATTCTGGCAAACTGCTGGAGTCCACCCGAAATCTACAATTTCAGCAAATATGCTGAACAATTAAAACGCAAATTCAAGCATTGTTGGGTCCAACAATATTCATCCTGGCTAAAGTGTTCCGCAAAACTCAAAGGTACACTCTGTTTATATTGTGTTCTATTCTCCCCACATATTGTGAAGGACATTGAATGATCATTCATAGTGAGGTCCTTCCAGAAATGTTTCAAAATGCATGAATTCGCCAAAAAATTTGTGAGTCCCTGCCGCTGGCACGTGGAGGCTGCGCAGTCACCACGCTTGTTTTTAAGTGAGGCCTCTGTTAGCTAAAAACTCGAAATTTGCTATAAGAAGATTGCGGCGGATAACTTGAAATATTTGTCTTCCATCTTGGATACAGTTTTCTTCTGTGGTTGCATGATTTATATTTAAGTGGTTAAAACACTGGACGAAGGCGTCTTCAGGAATTTGATTCAGTGGACAATTGATGCCGGTGATATAAGCTTATAACCTGATTTAAACGCCAAGAATGCTACCCACCTTTCTTCACAAATTAAAAATGAATTGATTGAATTATGTGACTTGAGGCAAAGGAAATTATTGCGGGTGATCTAAAAATGCCAGCGCTTACAGTGTTTTAGCTGACAAAAGCTGTGGCATTTCTGGAAAGGAGCAATTGCCCATTGGTTTGCGGTTTTTTTATGAGAAACTGAATAAATTCGAGAAGAGGTCTTGGATTTTGTTGAACTGAAATTAATGGGCGTCCAGTCAATTGCCGCACGAATGTGTCGGCCAGGGCTATGACGGCTGCTCAACAATGCCATGAAAAGATAACGGGGTCCAGAAACGTCTGTGCGAGTTTTTTCTCCCCCAAAAATATTTACTTCCACTGCGCGAGCTACAAAATCATTATTGTAGTAATTTATTTGAATAGTGTGCCCGAGATGAGAAACACGATAGCTACAATTAAGGATATTATAAACTTTTTTCGAGAATTGCCGTTGAGAGGACAGCATGTCACAAGCATCCCTATGCTCTGCGAAACATATTGATCGCAACAATATAAAAAGTATTGGGATATGTAAGAAACACTTTTTTAGAATTTGACGAACGGCCTGGAATTGATTCCCGTAAAAAGAAACGCACCAAGTCGAAAACAAGCTGATCAGTTGCATGTTGCTGCAAATAGAAGTACTTTCATATTTGTTTGTGCCTGATAGCAAAATGTTCTAGTTATTTGGAACCTGTCGTTAATTCGCTGCAAGCCATGGCTAAAGATTTAATTTTAAATGCACAGCCCACGTTGAAAGTATTAAAAGCATGGTAATAGATAATCGCGACAAAGTTATGATATCTCTGAAGGCATCGTGAAAGAGGCTATTGCATCTAAGCTAGGTGTAGGAATCACACTACCAAGAATATCCATTAAGCAGACACATCGAGCTAATCTACAATGTAATCCCGAAGATTACTTTAAGGTGGCCATCTTAAATTCGTACTTGGATTACTTCCACATAGCATTGTCAGACAGATTTGGAGAACAACAGAGTCCTGCGTTTTAACTTAAAATGCTGCATCCTAAGTACCTAAAAAACATCTCTAAAAGATGCCCAAGCAATGCAAACAAAATTTCAGAGTCTTATAAAATCGAGGGTCTACCGAAATTGAACTATCGCACCGTATATCGAACAAACGGTGACAAGGATAAAGAAGGTGATTTGGTTACATCGTGGACGAGTGCGATATTTTATCATCCATCAAAAAGTAATTGTAATACAATGCACTACGGCATCAATTGAACACGCGTTTAGAATCCTAAGAAGAGTGAAGACATGGTCCCGCTTTACAATGACTGAAAATCGCCTTAATGGCCTCTGTGTGCTCAGTCTGCACAAAAAAACTCAATAAAAAGGATAATGAAAAATTGAAACAAAGCGTACTTAAAAAATGTTCTCAAACGAAAAGGCGAGTCGAAATCTGCGTGTAGTTGTACTTTATGAGTAGCTATAATATAGTTTCTATAAATTAAGTATAAATATTAAGAAGTTATATTGATAAAAAATTCATTTCGCCAAGCCTAAACATTCTGCAATTATTTCACTATTATTCTTCATAATTCCTCTTCAACAGCAGCGTTGTAGTTTTCTTCTGATATTTCAGAGGTCAGTTTAAAAAATAAAGATAGTATTTTGTGTTTTTTATTTATCCGTTTGTACCCGGAAGATATACAGTCGAAAAAAATTTGCACCCCCTAAATCCAATGCTGGCTACGCCCATGAGAACCGGTGCAGAGAGGCCTAGAGTTTTAAAACAAATTAACCAGTTTAATAGTCTGAACCTAAGATGTATTCATGTTTATAATTTTATATTGTGACTAATACCCCGACGGAATTTTATCATGAATTTAATTAGTATAACACAACACATTTCTGGTCTTGCATGTGAAGCAATCTTAGAAAACAAAATACACAGTATTCGGTCTGGTTAGAATACACATGCCCATTCGGTCTGGTTAGAATACACATGCCCATTCGGTCTGGTTAGAATACACATGCCCATTCGGTCTGGTTAGAATACACATGCCCATTCGGTCTGGTTAGAATACACATACCCATTCGGTCTGGTTAGAATACACATGCCCATTCGGTCTGGTTAGAATACACATGCCCATTCGGTTTGGTTAGAATACACATGCCCATTCGGTCTGGTTAGAATACACATGCCCATTCGGTCTGGTTAGAATACACATGCCCATTCGGTCTGGTTAGAATACACATGCCCATTCGGTCTGGTTAGAATACACATGCCCATTCGGTCTGTTTAGAATACACATGCCCATTCGGTCTGGTTAGAATACACATGCCCATTCGGTCTGGTTAGAATACACATGCCCATTCGGTCTGGTTAGAATACACATGCCCATTCGGTCTGGTTAGAATACACATGCCCATTCGGTCTGGTTAGAATACACATGCCCATTCGGTCTGGTTAGAATACACATGCCCATTCGGTCTGGTTAGAATACACATGCCCATTCGGTCTGGTTAGAATACACATGCCCATTCGGTCTGGTTAGAATACACATGCCCATTCGGTCTGGTTAGAATACACATGCCCATTCGGTCTGGTTAGAATACACATGACCATTCGGTCTGGTTAGAATACACATGCCCATTCAGTCTGGTTAGAATACACATGCCCATTCGGTTTGGTTAGAATACACATGCCCATTCGGTCTGGTTCGAATACACATGCCCATTCGGTCTGGTTAGAATACACATGCCCATTCGGTCTGGTTAGAATACACATGACCATTCGGTCTGGTTAGAATACACATGCCCATTCGGTCTGGTTAGAATACACATGCCCATTCGGTTTGGTTAGAATACACATGCCCATTCGGTCTGGTTAGAATACACATGCCCATTCGGTCTGGTTAGAATACACATGCCCATTCGGTCTGGTTAGAATACACATGCCCATTCGGTCTGGTTAGAATACACATGCCCATTCGGTCTGGTTAGAATACACATGCCCATTCGGTCTGGTTAGAATACACATGACCATTCGGTCTGGTTAAAATACACATGCCCATTCGGTCTGGTTAGAATACACATGCCCATTCGGTTTGGTAAGAATACAATGCCCATTCGGTCTGGTTAGTATACACATGCCCATTCGGTCTGGTTAGAATACACATGCCCATTCGGTCTGGTTAGAATACACATGCCCATTCGGTCTGGTTAGAATACACATGCCCATTCGGTCTGGTTAGAATACACATGCCCATTCGGTCTGGTTAGAATACACATGCCCATTCGGTCTGGTTAGAATACACATGCCCATTCGGTCTGGTTAGAATACACATGCCCATTCGGTCTGGTTAGAATACACATGACCATTCGGTCTGGTTAGAATACACATGCCCATTCGGTCTGGTTAGAATACACATGCCCATTCGGTTTGGTTAGAATACACATGCCCATTCGGTCTGGTTAGAATACACATGCCCATTCGGTCTGGTTAGAATACACATGCCCATTCGGTCTGGTTAGAATACACATGCCCATTCGGTCTGGTTAGAATACACATGCCCATTCGGTCTAGTTAGAATACACATGCCCATTCGGTCTGGTTAGAATACACATACCCATTCGGTCTGGTTAGAATACACATGCCCATTCGTTCTGGTTAGAATACACATGCCCATTCGGTCTGGTTAGAATACACATGCCCATTCGGTCTGGTTAGAATACACATGCCCATTCGGTCTGGTTAGAATACACATGCCCATTCGGTCTGGTTAGAATACACATGCCCATTCGGTCTGGCTAGATTACACATGCCCATTCGGTCTGGTTAGAATACACATGCCCATTCGGTCTGGTTAGAATACACATGCCCATTCGGTCTGGTTAGAATACACATGCCCATTCGGTCTGGTTAGAATACACATGACCATTCGGTCTGGTTAGAATACACATGCCCATTCGGTCTGGTTAGAATACACATGCTCATTCGGTTTGGTTAGAATACACATGCCCATTCGGTCTGGTTAGAATACACATGACCATTCGGTCTGGTTAGAATACACATGCCCATTCGGTCTGGTTAGAATACACATGCCCATTCGGTCTGGTTAGAATACACATGCCCATTCGGTCTGGTTAGAATACACATGCCCATTCGGTCTGGTTAGAATACACATGCCCATTCGGTCTGGTTAGAATACACATGCCCATTCGGTCTGGTTAGAATACACATGCCCATTCGGTCTGGTTAGAATACACATGCCCATTCGGTCTGGTTAGAATACACATGCCCATTCGGTCTGGTTAGAATACACATGCCCATTCGGTCTAGTTAGAATACACATGCCCATTCGGTCTGGTTAGAATACACATGCCCATTCGGTCTGGTTAGAATACACATGCCCATTCGGTCTGGTTAGAATACACATGCCCATTCGGTCTGGTTAGAATACACATGCCCATTCGGTCTGGTTAGAATACACATGCCCATTCGGTCTGGTTAGAATACACATGCCCATTCGGTCTGGTTAGAATACACATGCCCATTTGGTTTGGTTAGATTACACATGCCCATTCGGTCTGGTTAGATTACACATGCCCATTCGGTCTGGTTAGAATACACATGCCCATTCGGTCTAGTTAGAATACACATGCCCATTCGGTCTGGATAGAATACACATGCCCATTCGGTCCGGTTAGAATACACATGCCCATTCGGTCTGGCTAGAATACACATGCCCATTCGGTCTGGTTAGAATACACATGCCAATTCGGTCTGGTTAGAATACACATGCCCATTCGGTCTGGTTAGAATACACATGCCCATTCGGTCTGGTTAGAATACACATGCCCATTCGGTCTGGTTAGAATACACATGCCCATTCGGTCTGGTTAGAATACACATGCCCATTCGGTTTGGTTAGATTACACATGCCCATTCGGTCTGGTTAGATTACACATGCCCATTCGGTCTGGTTAGAATACACATGCCCATTCGGTCTAGTTAGAATACACATGCCCATTCGGTCTGGTTAGAATACACATGCCCATTCGGTCTGGTTAGAATACACATGCCCATTCGGTCTGGTTAGAATACACATGCCCATTCGGTCTGGTTAGAATACACATGCCCATTCGGTCTGGTTAGAATACACATGCCCATTCGGTCTGGTTAGAATACACATGCCCATTCGGTCTGGTTAGAATACACATGCCCATTCGGTCTGGTTAGAATACACATGCCCATTCGGTCTGGTTAGAATACACATGCCCATTCGGTCTGGTTAGAATACACATGCCCATTCGGTCTGGTTAGAATACACATGCCCATTCGGTCTGGTTAGAATACACATGCCCATTCGGTCTGGTTAGAATACACATGCCCATTCGGTCTGGTTAGAATACACATGCCCATTCGGTCTGGTTAGAATACACATGCCCATTCGGTCTGGTTAGAATACACATGCCCATTCGGTCTGGTTAGAATACACATGACCATTCGGTCTGGTTAGAATACACATGCCCATTCAGTCTGGTTAGAATACACATGCCCATTCGGTTTGGTTAGAATACACATGCCCATTCGGTCTGGTTAGAATACACATGCCCATTCGGTCTGGTTAGAATACACATGCCCATTCGGTCTGGTTAGAATACACATGACCATTCGGTCTGGTTAGAATACACATGCCCATTCGGTCTGGTTAGAATACACATGCCCATTCGGTTTGGTTAGAATACACATGCCCATTCGGTCTGGTTAGAATACACATGCCCATTCGGTCTGGTTAGAATACACATGCCCATTCGGTCTGGTTAGAATACACATGCCCATTCGGTCTGGTTAGAATACACATGCCCATTCGGTCTGGTTAGAATACACATGCCCATTCGGTCTGGTTAGAATACACATGACCATTCGGTCTGGTTAGAATACACATGCCCATTCGGTTTGGTTAGAATACACATGCCCATTCGGTCTGGTTAGAATACACATGCCCATTCGGTCTGGTTAGAATACACATGCCCATTCGGTCTGGTTAGAATAAAAATGCCCATTCGGTCTGGTTTTAGGATACACATGCCCATTCGGGTGGTTTGGTGTAGTTAGAATAAAACATGCCCAGTCGGTATGGTTCGAATTACACATGCCCATTCGGTCTGGTTTAGAATACACATGCCCATTCGGTCTGGTTAGAATACAAATGCCCATTCGGTCTGGTTAGAATACACATGCCCATTCGGTTTGGTTAGAATACACATGCCCATTCGGAGCTAGTTAGAAAGCACATGCCTAATTCGGTCTGGTTAGAATACACATGCCCCCTTCGGTCTGGTTAGAATACACATGCCATTTCGTTCTGGTTTAGAAGACACATGCCCATTCGGCTCTGGTTAGCATACACATGCCCATTCGGTCTGGTGAGAATACACATGCCCATTCGGTCTGGTTAGAATCACACATGCCCATTCGGTCTGGTTAGAATACACATGCCCATTCGGTCTGGTTAGATTACACATGCCCATTCGGTCTGGTTAGAATACACATGCCCATTCGGTCTGGTTAGAATACACATGACCATTCGGTCTGGTTAGAATACACATGCCCATTCGGTCTGGTTAGAATACACATGCCCATTCGGTTTGGTAAGAATACAATCCCATTCGGTCTGGTTAGTATACACATGCCCATTCGGTCTGGTTAGAATACACATGCCCATTCGGTCTGGTTAGAATACACATGCCCATTCGGTCTGGTTAGAATACACATGCCCATTCGGTCTGGTTAGAATACACATGCCCATTCGGTCTGGTTAGAATACACATGCCCATTCGGTCTGGTTAGAATACACATGCCCATTCGGTCTGGTTAGAATACACATGCCCATTCGGTTGGTTAGAATACACATGACCATTCGGTCTGGTTAGAATACACATGCCCATTCGGTCTGGTTAGAATACACATGCCCATTCGGTTTGGTTAGAATACACATGCCCATTCGGTCTGGTTAGAATACACATGCCCATTCGGTCTGGTTAGAATACACATGCCCATTCGGTCTGGTTAGAATACACATGCCCATTCGGTCTGGTTAGAATACACATGCCCATTCGGTCTAGTTAGAATACACATGCCCATTCGGTCTGGTTAGAATACACATACCCATTCGGTCTGGTTAGAATACACATGCCCATTCGTTCTGGTTAGATACACATGCCCATTCGGTCTGGTTAGAATACACATGCCCATTCGGTCTGGTTAGAATACACATGCCCATTCGGTCTGGTTAGAATACACATGCCCATTCGGTCTGGTTAGAATACACATGCCCATTCGGTCTGGCTAGATTACACATGCCCATTCGGTCTGGTTAGAATACACATGCCCATTCGGTCTGGTTAGAATACACATGCCCATTCGGTCTGGTTAGAATACACATGCCCATTCGGTCTGGTTAGAATACACATGACCATTCGGTCTGGTTAGAATACACATGCCCATTCGGTCTGGTTAGAATACACATGCTCATTCGGTTTGGTTAGAATACACATGCCCATTCGGTCTGGTTAGAATACACATGACCATTCGGTCTGGTTAGAATACACATGCCCATTCGGTCTGGTTAGAATACACATGCCCATTCGGTCTGGTTAGAATACACATGCCCATTCGGTCTGGTTAGAATACACATGCCCATTCGGTCTGGTTAGAATACACATGCCCATTCGGTCTGGTTAGAATACACATGCCCATTCGGTCTGGTTAGAATACACATGCCCATTCGGTCTGGTTAGAATACACATGCCCATTCGGTCTGGTTAGAATACACATGCCCATTCGGTCTAGTTAGAATACACATGCCCATTCGGTCTGGTTAGAATACACATGCCCATTCGGTCTGGTTAGAATACACATGCCCTTCGGTCTGGTTAGAATACACATGCCCATTCGGTCTGGTTAGAATACACATGCCCATTCGGTCTGGTTAGAATACACATGCCCATTCGGTCTGGTTAGAATACACATGCCCATTCGGTCTGGTTAGAATACACATGCCCATTTGGTTTGGTTAGATTACACATGCCCATTCGGTCTGGTTAGATTACACATGCCCATTCGGTCTGGTTAGAATACACATGCCCATTCGGTCTAGTTAGAATACACATGCCCATTCGGTCTGGTTAGAATACACATGCCCATTCGGTCCGGTTAGAATACACATGCCCATTCGGTCTGGCTAGAATACACATGCCCATTCGGTCTGGTTAGAATACACATGCCAATTCGGTCTGGTTAGAATACACATGCCCATTCGGTCTGGTTAGAATACACATGCCCATTCGGTCTGGTTAGAATACACATGCCCATTCGGTCTGGTTAGAATACACATGCCCATTCGGTCTGGTTAGAATACACATGCCCATTTGGTTTGGTTAGATTACACATGCCCATTCGGTCTGGTTAGATTACACATGCCCATTCGGTCTGGTTAGAATACACATGCCCATTCGGTCTAGTTAGAATACACATGCCCATTCGGTCTGGTTAGAATACACATGCCCATTCGGTCTGGTTAGAATACACATGCCCATTCGGTCTGGTTAGAATACACATGCCCATTCGGTCTGGTTAGAATACACATGCCCATCCAGCATTTGAGGAATATGGGTAACTGTAATAAGTAGGGTGATCCAAGTTGAGAAAACCAGTTATAACGGATGGGAATCTGGCACTCCTAAAATGGTTGGGTTATCATTCATTTCTGTAATTAACATGAAATGAAAGTAAGCTTTATTACAATATAAACACCAATGGTTATTTTATAAAAATTATAAAATGGCTTTTTAATTGTGTATTTTAGTTCCAAGTTAACATTGCATTTTATTTTAATAAATGGTTACATTATATTCCAGTTAACATGTGTGTCTATTATGTTCAACTACAATTATTAATATTAATTTCGCTATATATTATATATATACATATATATATCCAACCATAGTAATTCTGCCCGAATGCAGGTCCTTCACTGCAATCATAGCATTTTCATGCTATGCTTGCAGCTTTACTAGGGAATTGTGTAGGTGTGGTAGCTTCCCGTTGCTTTCCACGCCGGTGAAGGATGATAATGATGAGATGATAATGATAAGAATGATGATGATGGCTATATGATTTCGGGGACCGTTTGGGCCTTAAAGTTTTCCTGACATTTGTCTTACAGGTGAGGAAAATAACCCGATAAAAACCTCACCCAGAAAAACTGCCCCGACCGGGGATCGAACCCGGGCCCGCTGCGTGACAAGGCAGCACGCTACCTGGAGACTACAGCGGTGGACTATATATATATATATATATATGTGTGTGTGTGTGTTGCCCACCATTGTAGTAATGAGGTAGCCTGCTACCCTTGTTCGATTCCCGATCGGGGCAGGCTCCTGGGTGAGGTTTTTCCTCACCTTTAAGACAAATGTCAGGAAGCTTAGTGCCCAACGGTCCCCGGAATCAATCGGCCATCATCATCCTTCACTGGTGTGGAAAGCAACGGGAAGCTACCACACCTATAATTCCCTAGTAAAGCTGCGAATCGGAGCATGTATTGCTATGATTGCAGTGAAATACCTGCCCTCGGGTAGAATTACTATGGATGGATTCGTGTTATATGTTATATGTTTATTCATGTATAAATTGTAATTTAGACAAGTCCAAAAGCATCTATGATGCACTTATGGATAATAAATAAATACATAATTAATTTCTAACAGTTTAAAGGAGGCCGTGAACAGGCTAACGTTTTGGAATGCAGTGGAAAAGCTTGTTAGATTGAAACAGTTTTAGTTAATTTTTTTAGATTTCATATAATTTTATATATTTATAATCGTTGACCCAAAGTTAAAAAAAAGTATATATGGCAAAAAAGTACAATTAATTAATATTTATATAATTTTTAATGTGTGTCTCTCATCTTAAAAGTGCTTGTTCTGTAAGTTTATCATTCATTGTTTCTGTATATTGAAGACATTATTTCCGGGGATTCTATATATAAACTCAAATAAAAAAAAGGAAAAACACAATTTATTATTTCAATATGTAATTACTTACCTGAGATGTTCATTTTTTCCCAAAAGAACGTTAGAAATGTTTTAAAATAAAGTGTGAATTTATGCTCAAAATAACCTAAAATCACCATATATGCAACGTGAATTATGTATTAGTCAACGCTCAGACAGTGTAACCATCTTATCATAAAAACCCATTAACAAACAAGGGAATGTTAAACTAATTTGTGTACACTAACCTCACCCAAAATTGCCCAAACTGACACATACTTGCCCATTTTCCCACTCTAACTTGTCCACTAATGTAGGTGGACTCCTGGAATTGATTCCCGTAATATGTGAATAAACATGTTGGCAATTGGTTGTAGCAGGAACGTGTGTTATGACATTGGTCAACATGACGCTAACAGTCACTTGTTCTATGTTCGAATATTCACTGTTGGTATGATGGCATAGCATAGCTTTATTTTCTTCTCTAATTTATATATAAACATATATTTATATATTATTTAATTCATTTTCGTCTTGTATGTTGGGTATATGATCCTTTAATAGCATAAGCACATATTTCTTCGAGGAATTGAATAATGGATGTTTCTAACCTTCATTTCTATGGTCTATCGAGGGTCAGATTTTTGCTGTCATATGTTGTTTTCAAATGCTGGGTCCTGGAAACAAAGCCATTAGCATTCTTGCTCTCCAATCTTTCTCTATGGTGGATCCAACAGGTAATACTTCAAAGGTTTGTAGATGTTCTTCGTTAATTTCTTCGTCTTTGTTGCATAGAGGACAATTTGGATTCGTGTAGATACCTATGCTGCCATATAGGAGTAAAGGAACTGCAACACCTTATGATATCTTGTAAATGTATCTTTTCTGGTTTTATTATTGTGTTCCTTCTATAATTCCACATTTGTATTGAATATTATCAAGTCTCTATTCATGTTTACCTCTTGTTCATATGAATGCAGCATCCCAAATAAGTAAAACTGTTGACTTATTTGGATACAGTTGAAAAGTGGACTTCCAAATTTTTAGATAATTTTAGTTTTAAATGAAGACTAGGAACATCATAAATAAAAAAAAGTTAATCATCCAAAAACAAAGCAGGAAATTAATTTACAAAGAACTATTTCCTATGTTACGTGAAGCATGTCGCAGCAGTTGTGATTGTGCTGACCTCAGTTCTGACATTCAGATGTTAGTCAAGATGGAAACATGGTTCTAGCAGGAACATATGTTATCACATTGGCCAACATGACACTAGGAGTGACTTGTTCTCTGGTCGAAATTTCACAGTTGATATGAAGCATAGCATAGCCTTATTTCCTCCTCTAATTTATGTATAAATATATATTTATATTAAATATTATTTACTATCTGGTTGCTATGTTTTCAAAATTACATAGCAAAGAAATTTAAATTTAAGGAAATTCATTTGCATACAATGATGAAAGAAATTTCTTAATTGAATTAATTATCTACAGTCGATATGCTATCATGTGTATTTCTCGAAAATGAACAGCGACAATATTATTCCACTTAACCTAACGAAATAAATTATATATATCACATTTCAGTCATTTGACATATCCTAACTTGTATTCCTTTAAAGTTTAAACTTAACTAAATAAATGACCAACTCCAGTAAATAATCTGGTGTACACCTGCCCTCATCTGAATCAAAGTAAATAAATCACACTCTCCTGTAAACTAATTTGGTGTACGTTAACTTACCCTCAGTAAACATAACTAAATAAATCACACAGTTTAGTAAACTTAGGCCTACCTGGTGTCCTTCATAACTCACATCATCATGAGAATTAGACTTTATGAATTCAAGCGCAAAGAGAAAAAAAAATTCTCAGCCCAGGATTTTAGCTACCAATTGGATGTAATGTGTAGTAAACTAAGGGAGGCCGAATATGAAATAGTTCTTTACAAATTTATATTTTTCAGGTTTATATCTGGATTGTCCACAAGTTTTATTATTGGGCGAGTATAAGTTTCATTTGAATCAATATCCTGAAATTTGGATATCCACTTTTTGCACCATAACCAACTTACTCTATTGTTTCGTTGTTTGTTTAATGTTTTTTTATTTTATTGGAACTTTTCTCTGAAAAGCCATGACTTGATAGGAATATGATAATGGTTACTAATTGAAGGTGTACTTGAATTTATTAACTTGAGAATTTTCCTATAGATGTAGTTAAATAATAATTATGTGATAATATAAAATTAACAGGTGTGATAAAGGAACTGTGAATATAAGTATATATATATATATGTTTATGTTATAGATTTTCATGGATATATATATATATATATATATATATATGATAAAGAAAGATTTCTTGGGTTTTCCACATCAAAGAATCAAGGTTGGCAGCAGCCACTGGTTCCAATGTTTTTACATGATCCTATAGTACCTGAAACGGGATGTGGGATCATGTATGAATCAGTGGCCATCCTAGATCCTTTAACACTGAAAACCTAAGAAATCTTTCTTTATTATATATATATATATATATATATATATATAATGCTAGCTTTAAAATTTGTTTATCCTACATGTAACAGTTCTGCTTATTGTTGAATCATATGTAGGGATACATAAAACTCTATTTTCATGATGGTATTGTCATTTGCAGGTACATTGATTGTAATGAATGCTATTAAACACAAGGACCATCTGTCACATATGGAAAATGAACCACAGGTAAACTGTAGTAGTAATTTTTATTTAGCTCTCTGTCATCATTTGATGCTTATGTTTAATATCATGATGGTATGCTGTGATTTTCATTTTACAGGAGGTGAAAGTAGAAATAAAATTAGAAGTTGATGATGAAGTTGATAATATTGAGAGTAAATATTTGGTGTTTGCATCTGTTGACTCACTTGCTGGTGACGGTACAAAACAAGAGGTAAAGTTTTTCTTGATAATTTCAGAATTATATGTGTGATGACAAAACTTGAATTTGGAGATAGACAGTTATCCAGGAAATATAATAGTTACTTGTGTCATTCAATTCCAATCTCTATCATTCATTCCTGATTTTTTCTACCTGGTGATGGTTTTATAATGATGTAGGATAATTTAAAATATTCCTGATATGCTTCTATGACTGATTGTGGTGTCCTGGATCATGCAACAGATGACTATTGGTATATGTTGAAGTGTGTTATTAATAAGTTAAATAATTTTAATTTCATTTGTGTACTTAGAACTTTTTCCATCTGTTTGCAGGGCACATCATACCCTATGAAGATAGAAGATGAAAACACTGACATTAAATGTGAGAGTCCTACAACTGAAAATATTTTACAATTTGTGACCACAGAAGTAAGTCTTCGTTTGCATTTCATTTTCACTGTAAATCCTTGATTTATGTTGTAACTATGGGCCTGAATTTCTTCAGTTTCAACAACAAAGTGAAGGAAATGGGAAATCAGAACAAATCTTCCTCTGCAGATTGTTTTGGAAAAATGAGGTTTTGGTACATTTATTTTTTAAATTTGAAGAGAAATATATACACCTAAATCAGGATTTGAACCCAATATCCCTAGTTCTCTACATCAGCACTTTTACATTTTCAGCATTGAATTATGATCCACTAACATTATCTAGCAGCTCTTTAAACAAAAAGACTTCAAAAGGGAATTAACTACATTTGTAGTCAGTAAAATTTGGCTGCGGTCGACTAGTGGTTATGCTCCTTTCCTCTGGTGCTGAAGGTCATAGGTTCAAACCCGGCTGAGGTCAATGGATTTTTTTTTGGATGGAAAAATCCAGGAAGCTATGAGTTCTGAGTCTGAAGGTTTTCAGGCTCATAAACGATTCTTAAGCCTGAATTAAAAGGCCTCTAATCAAAATTTACTGACCTCTAAATCCTAGTAATACCTTAGTTTAATATTTAAAGGAAGTAACACTATGAGATTTATTTTAGATATTATGAGTTAGACATGTATTACTCACCTCATATTTGTAGCTTTTTTTGAAGACTTAAGTTTCATAAAAGGTACAAATATGAGGTGAGTAGTATATATCTAACTCATAATATCTAATACCTTAGTTGTCTGCTAGATATCTTATTGAGTCAGAATGTTGACTACATACCATCCATAATATCTGTGGGCAAATTAACTTAATCTAGTAACTCCTAACAAAGGAGAGGCTTTGGCTCAACATTGGGCTACGCCATTATAGATATAGACAGTAAAAGTTAGATTTGATGTTTAATATTCAATTTATCACTTCTCACAAATTTAATTTGTCATTCGGTGATGAGTTGTCAATTAAATATTAAACATCAAACCTTTATTTTTACTCCAGCGTAGCTAGATACCAGTGCATGGTTTGCGAGCCTTGGAAATCAGGATATACACGATATAAGTATGCTTTCATTGAATCTTCTTTTGTGTCAAACTGCTTCTAATCATCCTTTCTCTTTTTTTCCATTTTCATTTCACATGTTATTCTGTGCATGATTGTTTGTCTTTGTTGCAATAACTATGAACTATGGATTTGTAAATTATAAAAATACCAAACGTTCTAAAAGGGAATTGGTAGCATATTTATTAAATCAGAATTTAGAAGCATTACTGTTTGTGGTGAAGAGCTGAATTATAAGGCTGTTGTCTCCATATCATATTTTGCATGGATACATGTTCGTCACTTTATGCATGACCTTAACAATTTATACTCTCAGAGTCATGGTCTATTCCTGTTATCATAATAATTAACTTATTTTAATTCTTGATTTTCTTCATTTGTACTGTTATCTCTATACACAAACTCTAGAAAGTTACCCAAAAAAAAGAACATTAAAATAAGATGCAGTGAACTGTGGCATGCTCTTCTTCTGAGTTTTTGACTAAGTGTATGCAGGCAAGGGTTAAACTGAGATTTGAATGAGAGCGTATTGGAGATTATGTTTCATTATGTTTGATAATATCATTTTAAAAATACCAGTTTTATTTATTATTTTTGTCATTTTATTTCATACTGTTTAATATAGTTGTGTTCACTTGTAAGATATTTTAATTTAATGTTAAAGATAAAAGTGATCACACTGCAGACCCTGTGTCCTTTGCTGTAATATGAGATTAAAGCTCCCATCATTTTAGATGATGGGCATTACAAGTTCACGGGTTGTTATTCCTGCGTGATGACCACGTATACTCCAGGACTTGCATCTTCTACTCATTTAAATTCAGGGGCAGAGTTAAGCTTTTGGCTGTGGTGCCGACAATTTTTTTAAAATCTCACCCGATCAGAAAATGAACATTAACATTCAGTAACAAATAAGGTGAATCCAGAGACATCTTAACTCATAACTTGTGTTCTATTTGAATATATTTTGATATACCATGTATACTATCAACAGCTTTTCCCGACTTGAATTTTACTTTGCCGATACCTATGAGCTTGAAGATCTTTCCGTTTTTGGGTTTTTATTTTCCTGCTGAGCAAATTGAGTTGAGGTCAGTCAGTTGTTGACATACATTACATTATGGAACTGTTTTCCATTCTTCATCAAAGCTAAGTTCATAATAACTTTCAGCATCAGATGTATACTTGAGAACTTTTTAATATCAGTAACATTTTTACTATTTCCTAGCAGAATGCTGGAGAAAGTGTGCACATGTTTTACAGAAACGTTCTTAAATTAATTTAACTCTTTCACTTTGTATATTCTTAGCTGATCCCAATTTGCACTTGTTATCATGGTCAATATCTTACGCTGGTCTCCAATTTATATACACTTGCTCCTGACGATGATCACAAGCAACTTTGAAGCCTCAGGAGATGTGTGACATCCTTAAATGTGGAAACCATGGATCATGCATTTTTAAGAGACCTTAAATGGTAGGAGTTACATATGAAAGGTAAAATGATCCCACTAGAAGCCTTTGGAGATCCTTGTGATAGAAGGAAGTTAAGGGTCCCACTTTTCTTGACAATCGGTACTGATGTCAACCAGGTATTCAGCACTGTGCGACGGTCACCTTTACCCCAAAAACAATTATCTGGTACTTATTTCCGTTTAAGTCTAAGTCGACCCCAGGGCAATAGTGCTTCCATAAGCTCTGTGTCAGTTTTAAAATCCTGATCCTACCTGGACTTGAACCCTCTACCCTCCAGCTTGTAGTGTATTGCCTTAATTATGCTGTGGCATGCCCTCCAAAACATTTCGCAACTCTTTCTTGGAGTGTTCCACTTTGGTTTCAACATGTTGGCTGTCTGGGTTACTTTTTACATAGAGTATGGAAAGTTCCTAACTTGTTATTTTGCCCATGATAGGTTACACGAGGAGGACCATTAGCTTGGTCAGTTATCTCAGTATTACTTCTTGTGGGAAAGGCAAGCACCAAAGTTTGAAATTTTCCTTAGTTCCTTTGAGCTTCATAGTTTTGATTCATTAAATTTATTGTTGGTAAAATATTCTTTTAGCATCTTGCAAATTATTTGCAAACAAATGCATAGTAGAGCCCATACACATCAATTGCTACAATCATCAGTGACTTATGATAAATAAGTGAACTGCCAATGCCCTTCCTGTGGTGATAATCCACTAAGTTCACATCAAGGATTACCTGTGATATAGGATTGCATGTGAATACAAGAATTGAAATTCGCAAAGATAACAAATGTCATTCTTTTTATATTCACTTCTATCAACAACTTGCATGATATGACTTTAAGAATTGTGAAGATTTCATTAATTTTTTACTAAATACTATTTTTATTACTTCAATGTACAAGTGGAATGAAATTGATAAATATAAAAATGTATATGTAATATTTTATATATAAAATTACTGATGATATTGGTGATGTGTTGATGTAAGTTGTGTATGTTTTCCCTTTATTCTACATGGAACTTTGCTAAATAATCCTCTTCAGCAGCTCTCTTTTAAACTTAGATGAATTCAAATTACATGAGTATCAAACAAATAAATTGAAATCATGTTGATTTCATGCTGGAATTTCAAATTGCTATATTTTATTTGTTGCAGAGTGAATAGTAATTAAATTTGTGACATAATGGAACATACTTGTTAGTAATTATATTATTATTACATTTCCAGGTAGGCCAGTGTGAAGAAAATATAGAGAAATCACAAGTAAATATAATGCAATATGATCTAAATATAGCATATGTTGGGGAAGGTACTTGTAGTGGGAATATAAATAATCTTGATGGAATATTCAGCCCTAGAGAGTCTTCAGAAACAGCTGAAATAGACTTGACAAGTAATGTACATAGTGATGGATGTAATTTAATTTCCCGTGTGAGTAAACCTGTCAAATTGTCTGTCTGTAAAAGCTCAGTTACTAAAACGACCAATAATAGCAAAAATAAACGGATGCATAGAAATAAGAAACACTTCAAATGTTCAGTTTGTAATAAGTCTTTTGCCCTGAAATATCTTCTTAAGAGACATTCTTTCGTACATAGTGATGAGAAACCTTTCAAATGTCCTTTTTGTAATAAGTCTTTTAGTCAGAAATACTGTCTTTCTACCCATCTACGTTTACATAACAATGAGAAACCATTCAAATGTGTTGTATGTAATAAGTCTTTTACTCTTAAAGGTAGTCTTAGAACCCACTTACATTTACATGATAATGAAAAGCCATTCAAATGTACACTATGTAGTAAGTGTTTCACTCAGAAAGTTCATCTCGAAACACATCTGCATTGGCATAACAATGAAAAACCATATAAATGTTCTGTTTGTGATAAGTCATATTTTGATAAGAACAGCCTTAGGAAACATTTAATAATTCATAATAATGAGAAACCATTTATTTGTTTATTATGTAATAAGTCATTTGTTGACAACAACAGTCTTAGTAAACATTTACTTATTCATAGTAATGTGAAACCATTCAGATGTTCAGTATGTAATAAAGGATGTGCTTCGAAAAAAACACTTAAAACGCATTTACTTGTTCATAGTGATGAAAAACCATTCAAATGTTCTCTATGTGATAAGTCATTCACTCAGAACTCCAGTCTCGTCACTCATATACGTTTGCATAATAATGAAAAACCATACGAGTGTTCATTTTGTAATAAATCATTTGTTTTGAAGCACAAGCTTAACGCTCATTTACTTGTGCACAGTGATGAGAAACCATTCAAATGTTCTCTTTGCAACAAGTCATTTATTCGGAAGGACAGGCTTAATTCACATTTAATCACACATAGCGATGAAAAACCATTCAAGTGTTTTATTTGTTCTAAGTCATTTTCTTATAAATTTAATCTGAAAACACATTTATATCTGCATAGTGATAGAGAACGTTTCAGCTGTTCTTTTTGTAATAAGTCATTTAATCAGAAACATAATCTTAAAAGGCATTTACGTATGCATAGTCAATAGAAATTACTATAATGTTCCTTTTGTAATTGCTGTTGAACACTGAAGAAACATTTACTTCTACAAACTAATGGAAAAGAAAATCCATGTTCAGATGGCCATACCTAATATTATAGTATCTTTTTTATAATGATGATTATCCATTCAATTTGTAACATGCCTTTTTTCACGATATATATATATATTAGTATATATGTGTGTGTGTGTATTGGAAATAGAACATTTATTTTGCTCTGTTCATACTCTGTAGATGTGTAACATTTGTATATTAACAATAATGTTAAATCATTGCAATGCTTTATATATAAACTGTAACTATTTGGAAATTTTATCTTTGTTATCATCTATATTCTCACAGTAATGAGTAGCAATTCAGACAATCATTTTGTTCAGAAACCTTATCTTGCTAGGCAATATTTATGTAATAACTTATTTGATCAGATATTCAAGCTTTAATATAATTTTGTAGTTTAGTTATTTAATTTAATTGGAGCCATTTTATTATTTTACTTATAGAAAGTAATTTCCTCAAAATATAACTTGACAATCAAATTTACTCTTCATAGTAATGAGAAATCATTGAAATGTTGTCATACATCTGAATTCCAATCTTTCTGAGCAGTTACTTGTGGATAAGAATGAGATGTATTTGAAATGTTTTTAATCTTTTATTATTTTACAAATTGTTTATTTTCTAGGTGTGTTTATTAATTTATTAATGTCAAATCTTTAGTGAATTTTTAATTTCCTTAACATTGTCTAAATTGTAGAAGAAATATTCACCTTTAGTGAATTTTTAATTTCCTTAACATTGTCTAAATTGTAGAAGAAATATTCACCTTTAGTGAATTTTTAATAACAATATTTAAAATTACTCTCTTTCAAAATACAGCAACATATTATTTAATGGAAAAATTTAATATAATGGGATGTTTTGTTATTCAACCATGTTGTTTGCAATAAGTTTTTTTATATATAATTCAGTTATAGAATTTCTATACATCCCATTATGAATTATCTCTTATTAATGAAGAATTAAATTTTACGAACAATTGCATACAGCAATCAGATCTCTTTCAAACACACTCATATTTTGAAAATCAGGTAATGCTTAAAGTAATCTTCAAAAGTGCATAAGTAAAGATTACATTTTTATGTGTAACATAGTGTGTGATATATAAAATCAATTGTGGTATATATCATGGAAATATTTAATATTAATGTAATATTGTATTTAAAATATAACTTATTTTTATATGTATTAAAATCAGAAAAATGTGTGGTCCTTAATTTTATTATGTGTCTAAGACTATAAAATAGTTCGGAATCATGATATGAAAATGTTTTTATTGTTGTGATATATACATATATATATTTCATATCTTTATTTCACTATTTTCACTATTATTATTTACTAACATAAAAATAAAAGTAATACATTTTGCTTAATACATTTGTTTAGAATATATTTTTAATGTGTTTTATTTGAATTACGAGTGGTGCTTAAAAGTCACAAGAAGTTTATTGTTTTTGTCCGATTCATTGTGTATGTTGAACTAGTTGGTACATGGAACACATAGAGCTTTTCTACACACTTGACATATTACTTTTTTCCAATCCTCTGTAAAATATTCATGTATGCTAGATGCAATACAGCAATTTTTTCACCAATTTCACTTTACACTGGTCCAAATCAGCAAGTGCTGACTCCTGTCTGGAAAAGTTTTTTCTATGATGTCATTAGAAAACTGATTTAAATAAACCTGCGTTATTTGATGTGATATTTGTTAAAGCTTTAATTGAAGTTTTGCTGCTGTCTTTTGCCAACAAGTTTATTCAGGTTACGTTTGGTAGCTTAGATTAAGTTCAATAAGTTATATTATGTAGTTATCATTGACTTATATTTTGGTTCATTTTGTGTCTTTCATAGATTGGCTGTTTTGCTTTAGCAATATTATTATACACATTCCAACAATAATATGGCACATATTCAATTATAAATTTATATTACCAGTTTTGGCTTATACTTTTAGAGAAGTAAAAATTGTCATGATTTTACATTGTTATATATTGTTATTTATTTATTAAAATAATAAGTACACCTTTAAGGTTGAAAAAAAAAATATGGCATTTTCAATTTATTTTTTCTTTATTGAGCATTCTTTTCTCTTCTACCCGGGGAAGGAATTTTAAAATTACAAACACTACTATGAACTATATGTATTTTAAATTTTCATGTGCTTTATCCCCTTCATTTCACTTCTGCCACACCTTTATTTTTTAAAGTTACGTATTACTTTTTAATCAATTGAGTTGGTGTTTACTTGATGAAAATCCATATTTATTAATTAAATAAAAATAAAACTACGTTTTATTTTTATTTAATTATTACCTTTTAACTTTTCCTGAGTTAAATTGCAGGTTTGAATTTAATTTCTCGTGATCTCTCGCACCTTGCAAGAAACAGGAAGAATTGATTTTCTCTTGCAATCAAAGTTCATGTGAAATAAGTTTTGTTGCTGATTGGTGGTCACTGATTTCAGTTCTTTTAATATTATACCAAAATTTTCAGAGTTGTATGTTTTAGTTTGTGGTATTAATATGACATAGATAAATGAAAGCAGTGATTAGGCATAAAAGTGAAATATCGTGGTAGTTGTTATGGTCATAAGGATGCAACATGTGGTGCTTTTATGATCTGTCCTTGAGCCAGAAAGCTTGGGAATAATACTGAGAGGATTAGTTCCTCAGATGATTTAGATTTTGTTTAAGGAAATGGAAAAGTGTCTCTGTTGTGTTTGTGGAGCAACTGTAAATATCTTTGTAAATAAAGCAGTAGTATTAAGTTCTAGTGTAAAAAAGTGTATAGTATATGTGAACAGATAGGTTCTTTTGAATACTATTATAAGATAGATACTCTATAAACAAAGATAGTGTATATATATATATATATATATATATATGTCATGAGATGTCTAGTCAAGGATTGGTAGGTCTGAGAGTGTTTTGTGACCTTTGTATGTATCCCCACTAGTAAACAAGAAATCAACATGTGTGCTAGTATATGACAGGATATTGCACTCACAATCATTCATCTTGAGATTGACGTCGGATAAACATGTACTGCTGACGCTCCACAAGTGTTTAAGTGTTACTACTCCCAATAGACTCTTGAGCGTCGAAAATAAATATCAACACATAAACATAGGCCTGTACTTTTTTAGGTAGCATGAAGCCAATATAGCTACCACTCTTCATTCATGGGGCTAATGATTCAATCAGTGTTTCATCACATTAAATATCAAATTATATTTGCCTCAGCAATACACATTAATTTTTTAGGGCTTAATTGTTTTGACCTTCGTCCTCTTATCAGCTTCTCCCCATGCTGGCAGGCAACCTAGTAGCTGCAAAACCAGCCAAACACTGTGTTGTCCATCTTTTTTTTTTTTACTTTTGACTTCGACTTGACTACTAATAGTGACAGTGATTATGTTTTGTGCACTATGTTGTGTTAACATTAGCTAGTGAACTTGGCAGCAAATTACAGTTGCGCTCCACCAATAGCAAACGAGCTTTAGCTTAAGTGAAGTTTCTTTGTGTTGTGAAGTCTGGTCACTGCACCAGTAACTTTAACATAGAGTGTAGGTGTTCAATCTCTATTTGGTAGGTTTTGTGAATTTCTGTGATGTGTTTGTGCAGTTCAACTAAGTCTTGGCTACGCCAAGCATGGCAGCGGGCTGATATACTGCTGAGATTATGGAGATGGTCAATGAAAGGGGTCAGGCCGCTTGAACCTATGGAAGATTCCTCAGTTAAATATGAGGAATACATTAAAGGAGAGTAATTCAAACCTTGGCTAAAGTTTGATTAAGTTGTTAATCAAATCGGGGAACTTTATTCATAATAATAACTTATTTCTCCACCTTCCCAATGTTCAAGTGGGCTGATGCAGCCTTAGACCTGACGATCTGTCATTGAAACGGCTAAATTACTTGATAAAAAAAAAAAAGATTTTTAAGTTTATTCAACTCTTTACAACTTGAAGTTAAAGCTATTGGCATAGAGGTGCAAATTCCTGCTTCTTCACATACTCAGCCGACTTGCAGCCTGATTCAGACGCTGCAGATATCACTCTTAAGGTTAACTGATAAAATAAAGTAATCTGGTCTCCCAGACAAACAAGTCCAAACATTGACTGTAATTTTGCAATGATGACTGATGATATATTTGGTTATATCAGATCTGGAGCAATCTGACATAATCCTCAAACAAAATGGACACTAGTGGTTCCGCACATGAATTTAGACTTTGATAATATTGATTTGGGACATTTTATTGAAAGCCAGATTTTTTTTTCAAATTTATAAAGACTATAATTATTACGAAGCAGGCTATTACAGTAGCCTTGAGCGCTTGATTGAGATCTTCAATTATATCCTCCCACATCTTCTGTATCAATTGACAAGCTGGTCAGATTTTTCGTGATTCCCGTTCGTTGTCTCAGATCTGCAGGAACAGAAGCATGACTTAAAACACTTCTGCAAATATAAATTACACATTAAACAATATATATATATATATGATATAAGAAAAATAAATGCCTGGATGGGATTCGAACCCGGAACTCTGAGTCTGTACCTCAGCGTGTTATCCGTTACACCACCAGGCAAATCCAATTCAAACACTTATTTTTCTTATATATGTATTATCTTCTTCTTCTTCTTCTTCTTCCGAATGCAGTATTGGGTGATGGTGCCCGTTCTGCGACTACAAAAACTGATCTTTCCATCGGTTGAAATGTCTTCCGAGGTCTCTTTTGCCGTTAGGGTTGAGGTGGTAAATCATCTTTGGTAAACGGGAATTTGACATTCTCTGGACGTGTTGGAACCATTTAATCTGATAATTTTGTATATGTTCAACCATTTCCCTACTATTCCACTGCATCCTTATCTCACCACTTTTCATTCTATCCCTTAATGTTACTCCAGTTAGTGATCGGAGGAATCTCATTTGTGAACTATTAATGCGGGATTTATCTTTTGCTCGAAGTGTCCAGCATTCACTTCCGTATAGTAGAGCAGGGTTGGCTATGGCATTATGAAATCTCAATTGGATTTCTTTCCTCATTTGTTTTCCAAAATTTCTCCTAGATATACCATTTAATCTGTTATGTTTTTCTAAATTTGTTTCCACATCTTTTTGATTATGAAACTGTGATATATTATTACCTAAATAATTAAAGTGTGTTACTTGTTCTATTGGTTTATTATTTATTATTATTTTTACTCTCGAAAGTTCCTTTCCAGTGATTGCCATGGATTTGGTTTTATTTTCAGATATTTTCATGTTGTATTTTTCTAGGGTATTCTGCAATTTAAACACTGATCTCTGCAAATCATCTTCATTCTCCGCTAGAAGTACTTGATCATCTGCGAAGATTATTGTTTGTATTTGATTTCCTCTACATATTTTTACTCCTGGGGGGGTTTAGTTTTTTCCACTCCTGGACAATTTTATTTAGATATAGAATAAACAGTAATGGAGATAGTCCACATCCCTGTCTTAAACCTTGGTTAATTTCAAATGTATCTGTTATTTTCCCATGATCTAACTTTACTATATATGTATTATATTCTCCATTATTACCAGATGTCGCGAGAACTCGGTCTTCACTGCCATCTAGTAGCTGACTATAACAAGTTAGCAAATTAAAGAGAACATTTTTACTTTATGGCAGTGACGCTTTATAGATGTTATAATTAAATGTTTAACATTGAGCAATGCAAGCTTAATATGGTATGATAAAAATAAATGCCTGGACGGGATTCGAATAAGTGTTTGAATTGGATTCGCCTGGTGGTGTAACGGATAACACGCTGAGGTATAGACTCAGAGTTCCGGGTTCGAATCCCGTCCAGGCATTTATTTTTCTTATGCCATATTAAGCTTGCATTGCTCAATGTTAAACATTTAATTATAACATCTATAAAGCGTCACTGCTATAAAGTAAAAATATTCTCTTTAATTTGCTTACTTGTTATAGTCAGCTACTAGATGGCAGTGAAGACCGAGTTCTCGCGACATCTAGTAATAATGGAGAATATAATACATATATAAGAAAAATAAGTGTTTGAATTGGATTCGCCTGGTGGTGTAACGGATAACACGCTGAGGTGCGGACTCAGAATTCCGGGTTCGAATCCCGTCCAGGCATTTATTTTTCTTATCATGCCATATTATGCTTGCATTGCTCAATGTTCAACATTTAATTATAACATATATATATATATATATATGTTTGACTATATAAGACCTAAACCTGTGACTCGAACCTATCAATCCTTGATGATGGCATGTGGGATCATGTCGAAACGTCGGAATCAGTGGCCAGAGGCCGACCTTGAATCCACGACGCGGAAACCCCAAGAAAACTGTCATATATATATATATATAAAGTAACATGATTAGAATAGGAATCAGCTAAACCCATCACAATGGCTTTTCGTAGTAGAAGCAGCCCATTAAATTTTGAAAATAAATGTTTTAGTATATAAAAGGTACTCTGGGATTAAAGGGAGAGGAATTTATGCTTCCTTCAAGAGATGTGCCTAAATAGTTCAATAGTAGTGCTCGAACGCCTAAAGCTGGTAATCTTGGATTCAAATTCCGGCTCGTGTATAAATTTTTCTTTCTAGTTAATTTTTCCCTGGGGGTCTATAGACATCTTTTCCATAAACATTAATTTCCATTATAAAATTCTTTGCTAGAGAAGATATAGTGTGACGGAGGCCAGTTATTCGCGACAGCCGCTAGAGGTGAATTTCACGAGTATAAAGTAACTAATTTTACTATCCATTTTTAAAATATAGTTTTATTTCAAGATTTTTAAAGACTCGCACATGGCGAAATGAGCTTTATAAGGACCATGCCTTTTGTATATGTCGTGGAGGTAGAACGTCTATCGCCTGAATTTATTGAACAGATTGCTGGCTTCTTTAAGGTCATCCTGTATCTTGAAAACTATCATCCCGTTGTGACTGAAGCCTGTTTCCTAGTTACTTATTGTTGGTGTGAGGTGAAAGTAACGGATACAACACCTTCACTACTTTAGCGTGATTTTCCAAGAGTTTTATGATTTATATGCTGTTTTTAATATGTCGACGCATGCGAAAATACCACGTCCTTAAGCCGCGGAAAGTTATTTAACATTCAAATGGTGAGGGATTTAATACAGCATCTGCAATAACACGTAAATGGAGCTTGAGACAAATAAAAAAGGATCGTCACTTTCAATTTGGTTACAAATTGGACGGGAATTCCATACATTATAATGCATTACTGTTTGGTCCAAAAATAAGCCGCACCGTTATTATTCGAGGGAAAAAAGAAGAAGAATAAAAGATTTAGCATAAAAATAAGCCGGCACCCGGACTGATGGATAAGCCGGCACCCGGACTGATGGATAAGTCGGCACCCGGACTGATGGATAAGCCGGCACCCGGACTGATGGATAAGCCGGCACCCGGACTGATGCATAAGCCGGCAGCCGGACTGATGGATAAGCCGGCAGCCGGACTGATGGATAAGCCGGCACCCGGACTGATGGATAAGCCGGCACCCGGACTGATGGATAAGCCGGCACCCGGACTGATGGATAAGCCGGCACCCGGACTGATGGATAAGCCGGCACCCGGAAGATAAATTACATTCACATTTATTTTAATTTAACTTTTATGGGAAAAATCACGATGGGGTTTAATTTAAGGTTAAATTAAAATTCTTTATACCTCACCTCATATCCAGTCTTCTAATTATACCGGTTTCAAAATCTAGGTGGTTTCATCTTCAGTAATATCTCGACCGATGTTACGTCGTTCAAAAGAACTGCTTCTTACTTACAGTAAGTAAGAGAACTCTTCCTACTCACCGTAAGAAGCAGTTTTTTTGAACGATATAACATTGATCGAGATATTACTGGAGATGAAACCGCCTAGGATTTGAAACCGGTATAATTAGAAGACTGGATATGAGGTGAGGTATAAATAATTATAATTTAAGTCTTTAATTTATTTTCATGTTTACCTATGTACTGGTTTCTTAGTAGGAATCAACTCTAGCTTCTAGTTCTGGATATATGCCATTTTTCGCCCCCCCCCAATGATATTATCGTTAAGTCTCTTTTTTTAACCAACCCAACGATGGACATTATATTCATTCAATCCGAACTCTCTGTTGGATGTGGTTCTGTCATAACACACTGCAAGTTTGAATGTAAAGAGTCAAATTAGCGAAAATAAGTCCCAAATAGACTCTTTGGAGTTGAAATTTGGGAAAACGTGTTGCTTATTTACCTACCAATATGATAGTTCGGCGTAAGGTTAGCTTTATTCTTTATTCAGATTCTAGAATGTGTGTTCAGTCCTACTATTGATATAAACAAGTCCAATTTCCGATTAGTAAATGTAAAGCTTTTAAATGATGATGCAATTACACATTCTGTATAGCAAAGCAGGGCTCTTCATTTAAACAGGTCACCAAGGTGTTATAACACGTTAATGATCACAAGATAAGAAAAATATCCCGTTAACCATCCACGCATTGATCTTACGTTTATTGTCAACCACAAGGAAATGTCCGATTTTACAAGAAGTGCGCCAGACCAATCTGGACACGAATATCCTCAGTCTCTTTCCTTCGGTAGATACCCTCTTATCCAATCTATAGTCAGATAAATACCTTGCCCCTTGGCCCATTTATATGCAAGTGTGGGTTAAGAAGAAACCGTCTGTTGAAGGATGAGCTTAAAGAAATGTTGAACGCAAAAAGTGTCCAGAGAAGAAGAAAATATGAGATAACAACATAGAAATAAATGGATCATGCATGCAGACACGAAGAGAAAGGCAGAAAAGACGTAATGTTATAAGAATGTTGAGTCTATATTGAATTATTTGACATTTTGGGAAGAAAGCTATGAATAAATGAATGTTTATATATATATATATATATATATATATATATATAGATGTTATAATTAAATTTTGACATTTAGCAACGAAGGCCAAATATAACATGAAAATAAAAATAAATGCCTGAACCGGGATATGAACCTTGGACCTCGAACTTGATATACGTCAGTATTTAAAAAAATATATATGAAGGAAAAATATAGCGCACTAACGTATCATCTTAGAGATCCTGGCTTCAAATCCCGGTTCAGGAATTTATTTTTCTTTTCATGATATGCATATATATATATATATATATTGTTTAGAGTTTAACAAACGACTAAATTTAAAATTAATGGTCGAAAGGTCCTCTGATAGGTCGCTGGGATTTTTATGTCTAGAAAGAATTTGTAAAACACTTTGGTGAATAGCATAACCAAGTTTTATTACGAGTACTAAATATAATTAACATTAAAAATAACTTTACGTATATTAATATAAATATTCAGAATTCTTCAACGAGTGACCACGAGGCATTCCAAGCCTCGGACTAAAAACAGTACCGTCGTCGTAGACGGCGTAGTTAACAACAAGCGAGGTATTCAACCTCCAACAAAATACAAGACCGATGGCCTTGATGGCCTGGTTAACACTTAGATGTATTCAGACTTCTAACAAAACAACCGTAGCCCTAGACGGCTTCGAATGCACTGAGAGCGAGTCACATGAGGACACGCTAGACCAGGGATTAGTTGGGATGCCACGGTTGGTACTGTGACATCTACAGTTGGTCCCTGAACTAAGTTGTAGTGGCTCCCATAGATCAATCTCTGGTGGCGCCTTTGGGCCGTTGTAGCAGAATTTTAAAGTTAAAAAAACAAACGCAAGTTGCGAGGCGCACGGCATGCATCCACCCACGCATCCCGGTCAGCCATAACGTGATTAATGACTTTTATCTGCTCTTGAAACAACGAAAGGGCAGGTCTTTCACTGCAATCATAGCATTTCCATGTTCTGCTTTGCAACTTTACTAGGGAATTGTAGGTGTGGTAGCTTCCCGTTGCTTTCCACACCGGTGAAGGATGATGATAAGGAGGGGGCCTTGGGCCTTTCAATTTTAGTGTCTATAATTCGAAGATATGGAAATGATTTCTTGATGATGATGATGGCCATATGATTTCGGGGACCGTTTGGGCCTTAAAGTGTTTCTGCCGTTTGTCTTACAGGTGAGGAAAAACACAATCAGAATACGTTTATTAATGTACAGATTTTTTTTTATATATATCGTATACTGTATTGCATAAAATATGTATGTGAGAAGTGTTGAGTAAGCCTGTTGTATTTTTGCGGAAGAGCTCATAATGCATTTTCTTAATTTGAAATGAATAAATATAATTTAACGCATTTCTTTACATTTCATTCTCCATTATTTCCCATTCCATTATCCTTTTAATATTTTAATATAGTATATATATATATATATATATATAATAATAAAATAATAAAAAAGAAGTTGCTGGTTATATGTAAATTCATAATTCGACGTTTGAGGGCGCTGTTGTACAATGCAATTTCAGATTTAGTTACCAGATGGTGCTGTTTTTCATCTTCCTGTTTCATAATTTCTGCCACCAGAGGTGCTGTTGAAGTAGTATAGTACCGAGTTTATGATAATAGATATCAGTAGGCTACTTCTTCACTAGCGCCGTTTATGGCAGATACGCAAAACTCACTCACTCTCTCATCTATTCCTTTGATCTATGCACTAGACCTGAACACAGCACCGACAATGTTGCCAGCATGACAAATGCTGCAGCAAGCAATATGACCAACATTAAATGTCGGGTGCTGTACAGCAGGCGCCCCCAAGTGGAGAGAAACTGAACTACGTTGATAGTCGATGCAGATCACGCCAAATACGACTGAGCCAGCCGAACGGCACTATTGCGATATATATCGCAACATATATATAGTCCACCGCTGTGGTCTCGAGGTAGCGTGCTGCCTTGTCACGCAGCGGTCCCGGGTTCGATCCCCAGTCGGGGCAGTTTTTCTGGGTGAGGTTTTTATCGGGGTTTTTCCTCACCTGTAAGACAATGTCTGGAAAACTTTAAGACCCAAATGGTCCCCGAAATCATATGGCCAACATCATCATCCTTATCATTATCATCATCATCATCATTCACCGGTGTGGAAAGCAACGGGAAGCTACCACACCTACAATTCTCTAGTAAAGCTGCAAAGCATTGCATGTAAATGCTATGATTGCAGTGAAAGACCTGCCCTCGGTCAGAATTACTTACTATGGATGGATGTGTATATACATACATACGTACACATGTGCAATCATATATAAAATACACTATGCATAGTCATTAATTTATGTAATTTATGTTAATAGTCTAGAGAACATGACGTCACATTAATTTGCATATATTATATCGCCTCTTTAAATAAATTTACAAGCAACAAAAGTGTTTTGTCGTTCATTTTAAAACGATTGTGACCCATTTATTTGTACGTCTTATTATGCTCGGAGTGTATTGTACTTTAGACTTATGAAACGGTATGATATTCTCAGTAGATATAAAAATCCCGTATGTGATTGCGTATTATGATAACTATAAGTGATGTAGATAAGCATCGATTTATTATTATCTTGCATTTGTATCTACTCTAAATATTATATTTCATTTTTGTAATTTGAAACTGCTTTTATTTACATAACCTCTCACTTTAAAAAAAAAAGTGCCTTCCATTATTGTGACATATCTTTGAAGTTCAGAGCGGATGTTTTCTGTCTGAGATTGTGGAGGTTGTACGCCTGTAAATGTGTATGTTGTGTATATGGACCATATTTTCCTTATAAAACTAAATCCATCTTAGCAAAATGCTCTTTGATTTTTTTTACATTTAGTATTAATGAATATAGGTATTGAAGTTATACCAATGAAATAATTTAATTTATTTTTAATGAATCTTCATAAATCAATACAAAAAATAATAATGGCAAAAAATATATCCTAATAATGTAGGCATTATGTGTGCGGTCAGGATTTTTTAATTGATCTAAACCTTTTGACCGACCGTGATCCTGGGATCGAATCGGACTATAAGAGAAATGAGTAGCAAACACATTTTTCTGGCGTATAGGCGGCCGTCATATAGGGCTTACATAACAGTGTCGGTATGCCTATAGAAGTGGGAGTCTTAACATCTACCATAAGAGCCTCCTAAGGTCTGTAGTGGGATCATTTTACCTTTTATGTACATAATTATATTATCTACTGAATTTATCAGTCCTACTGTTTGTTTGGGGCTTAGGGTAATCTAATTTTTACATGGAGGGTTACCAGGCCGATGCAAAATTCCCAACCAGTAGGACTGGAGTTTAATTTTAAAGTGTCTTTCTTCTAAAGAGTAAAAAGAGGGAATATTTGAGAGACAAGATTAATGATCTTGAAATGAATGCAAAAAATAGGAATATTAGAGAATTATATCAGGGAATTTGTATAGAGAAGAAAGGGTTTCAGGCTAGAACAAACATAATTCGGAATGAAAATGGGGATATGATTGCAGATTCTAGGAGTATATTAAATAGATGGAAAAGTTATTTTAATCAGCTATTAAATGTACATACAGAACAGGGCATTGAGGAGGATAAGTTACAGACAGCAGAAATGCTAGTCGCAGAGCCAAGTGCATTAGAGGTTGAAATGGCAATTGAAAAATTGAAGATGTATAAAGCATCAGGTTCAGATGAGATCCCAGCGGAACTGATAAAATCAGGGGGAGAAAAATTGATGGACAAGGTACGCTAGTTGCTTAGTATGATTTGGGAAAAAGAAGCTGTTCCAGATGAATGGAAGGAATCAATTATCGTACCAATTTATAAGAAAGGAGATAAAACTGATTGCAACAACTATAGGGGCATCTCATTACTTTCAACTTCGTACAAAATTCTAACAAATATATTAGTAAGCAGACTTACTCCCTATATTGATGACATTCCAGGAGATCATCAATGTGCATTTAGAAGATACAGGTCTACAACAGATCAGATTTTTAGTATAAGACAGATTTTAGAAAAGAAATGGGAATATAATGGTACTGTACATCAACTATATGTAGACTTCAAAAAAACATATGATTCAATTAAGAGGGAGAAGTTATATAGTATCCTGCTGGAGTTCGGAATTCCTAAAAAGTTAGTTAGACTTATACGAATTTGTCTAAATGGCTCAAAGAGTAGGGTGCGTGTAGGCAAACAGTTTTCAGACACTTTTGAAATCCAGAATGGGTTGAAGCAAGGAGATGCACTATCTCCTCTACTATTTAATTTTGTACTAGAGCATGCCATTAAATCTTTAGAGAATGAGGAAGGCTTACAACTCAATGGTATTAATAAGCTGTTAGTTTATGCTGATGATGTAGTACTACTGGCCGATAGCGAGGAGATACTAAAGGCCAACACGCACACACTATTGAGTAACACTAAGAAATTAGGACTGGAAGTAAATATCAGTAAAACTAAATATATGGTCACACGTAGAAATTCAGTATATAATGGAAATGGACAGCTAATGACGACAAATGAGGGAAATTTTGAGGAATTGGCTGAATTCAAATACCTAGGAACAATAATCACAAATAGGAATGAGATGCACAAAGAAATTAAACATAGGCTCAATTCTGGAAATGCATGCTATTATGCATTGCAGAGACTCTTGATGTCCCAACTCCTTTCAAAAAACGTTAAGCTGAAAATATATAAAACTATTATTCTACCAGTTATATTATATGGGTGCGAAACATGGACTCTTACTTTAAGGGAGGAAAGGAGATTACAAGTATTTGAGAATAAAGTACTTAGGAAAATTTTTGGACCAAAGAGAGATGAACAGACAGGTGAATGGAGAAGACTTCATAACAATGAACTACATGGTCTTTATAGGAAGCCAGATATAATAAGAACAGTTAAGTCTCGTAGACTGCGATGGGCAGGACATGTTGCACGTATGGGGAATGAAAGACGTGCATGGAAACTTCTTGTAGGAAAGCCAGAAGGAAAACGCCCAGTTGGTAGACCAAGAATGAGGTGGGAGAATAACATTATCTATGATTTGAGGGAAGTAGATTATACAGGGAATGATTGGAAAGCATTAGCTCAGGATAGGGATGTATGGAGAGCTTATTTCGCGCGGCCATGAACCTACGGGTTCGATAGTGCCAGTGAGTAAGTAAGTAAGTGTCTTTCTTCTAACTGAGTTGCCTTCCAAGGGTTAGGAACTCATCTACCCCTAGCATCTGGTAAAAACCAGAGAGTCGCCATACCCCTCCATCTTCAGTAATACAGTTTCGTCACGAGAAGGAAAATCATCATCATGCAGAGAGGTTCTTTAGATTTTTGGAGTATTTTATGGGCAATAAGAGCATATCCGTACTTCCACTCCAACTATCTTAGCTAAAATTTCAAGAAGTAATGGCAGTGCCTGCAGTGTTGTACGGAAGTGAAACTTGGACGTTAACTAAAACGAACTGTCTATGAAAAAAAACTGCAGAAACGAACAGGGGCAGGTAATTAATATGTAAGAAAAGAAATGACGAAATACGGCAAGAATTAAATATATTTAACTAACCAGCACCATGGACTAGTGATCAGTACTTCAAGGAGTCCCAGGATTGATTCTCTGCCAGTCCATATGAATTTATTCCTGTGGTGCCCTTGGCCTGGAAATAGGCCAAAAATGAGGCAGAAGAATAACATTTAACCATGATTTGAGGGAAGATTGGAAAATATTAGCTCAAGTTAGGGATATATTGGAACTTATGTCCGCACGGCCATGAACCTATGATTTAATAATAATAATAATAATAATAATAATAATAATAATAATAATAGCTATATTTTACCTGGCAGAGTTAAGGCCTGCCACTCAACCAGGTTTCTAAAAAAATACAAAAAAAAGTCTTACATCTGAATTACAATAAATATAAACAATTACATGTTATAAATACAATACAATTAATATTTATAATGTATTTTGATTTACTCTAGATTTAACGAATTTAATGCATAATACGTACAAGATATACAAAAAACGAGAAAAAATTATTAATGACATAGTATGAAATTAAATAAATAGAGAAAAATTAATTATTAGATAACAGGTAACTGTATAAGCATGACTTAAAAGTGCCAATTGTGCGGCAACCCCTGATATCTTGAGGAAGGAAATTCCAGGCGCGGGCAGAGGCTACTGTGAAGGAAGAAGAATAAGAGGAAGTGCTATGAAGAGGGATTGTTAGCAGACTGTTATCTTGTGATCTAGTGTCAATATTGTGGTAATAGGATAACTTCTCAAATCTGGACGCCAGGTAAGTAGGAATGTAGGAATTCAGAAGCTTGAAAAGTAGTGAAAGAGAGTGCAATTTACGTGTGCCTGTAAGACGGAACCAAGAGAGGTTATTGAAGTGTTCGGAAATATGGTCATAACGGCGGATATTGAATCGAACGCAAGCATTATGAAGACGCTGCACTCTCTGCGACAAGTCATAGTTTAGATCATTATATATAATGTCACAATAATTGAAGTGTGGCAACACAAGATTCTGCACAAGGAATTGTTTTAACGAAAATGGGAGAAAATTATTTAAAACGTTTAAGATAATGTAAGGTGGAGAAAGTCTTTCTACATATGTGTTTCACTTGTGGTTGCCAGGTTAAATTTGCGTCTAGATGAAGTCTAAGATCTATTACTGAAGAAGAATAAAGGATAATTATATTATTTATAGTAATGTTTGGAAGTGTAGATATGTCAAAGGCAGTGAGTTTGTTAGTTATATATCTATTTTATAAATTAGTAGTTAATAATTGTGAATTTCTAGTGTTAGAAATGATAACTTATTGCCAATATAAACGTATCATATGTACATATTAAATTGTAATATAAGTACTGCGGTAAAAACTAAAAAGTCAATCACTTGGATACTCAGAAATAAAATGATATATACATAGCTTATTACTCTTGAAGATTATACAAAATAAATAAATAAATATCCTCAACCCGTGTCCAACTCAAGTTCGGGTCGAGGAATGAGATGAGATGAAGCCCCTATATTTATAGAGGTCTGTCAACGAAAAGGGTGCCGGTCGACCAATAAGATTATACAACTTTATTATTAATATGCAATAATAAGAAATCGTACATAGGTATATATTTTACGGACAATGAAGTAAATACGGGAAATGTTGTAATTGGCCGGTCATTAACGACATTGTTCACTTTGGATGGGCAATAACGTTAGGGCTTATTACTAACTTTACCATCTAACATTAACTTGCCCACTAATGTAGGCCAAGTTAAGTGATAAAATGGTCAAGTTAGTATCAGATATGCAGGTTACTATAATGTTATTTCCTATCCAAAGTGAAGAATATTTTTCATGGCCGGCCTTTTACATTTCCCGCATTTACTTAATTACAGGTAAAATAGAGAACCGATGGAACGTAACATAAATACCAACGCAATTTCTGAAAATATAATGGAGTTAGTGAACCGGTTATGTTTTGGAACGCAGTGAAAAAAAAAAATGTTATAGCTGATTTAGTCAAATTTTATCCATGATTAAAATTCTGTATATTTATAATCGTCGGAAAAAAAAAATAAACTTTTAATATAATGAATTATGGGATCAAATTTTCACTATGAGACGCAGATTTTAAACTATCTTACACAGATTCTATCTTATTTTACTCTCACGAGTTAATTTTTGTAACATTAGCTATAATTTCAAACGCATTTTAAACGTTATATTAATGATTTTTCGATTTTATATATTTTAGGATATTTAAAAGCATACAATACGGATTCATGTGGCGGCCATATCACTTTTCAGATATTTTGCAAGGAAGAAGAGAAACGCACAATGTGCAAGGCGTTGAAATATTCTACGGTTTATTATACAACGTTTCGCGCCCAACGTGACGCATTGACTCGCTACGCTCGGCGTGACGCTGGTTTCGCATGGAACGCATACGGTAGCGCTTTATGTTTATGGAAATGTCGCCAGATGGCACCACATATATGGGAAATCAAAATGACCAACGTTCATAATAAATTTCCAAATATGTTTACAAAAATTAATGTATACAAACCTCTCCCTACATGACCAAATGAAATAAATTATATACATACTATTTAGTAAACTATAAACTAATCTGATGTACACTAAACTGACCTATCGGAACCTAACAAAATAATGTGATTCAATATTTATTTCTTAAAATATGGTTTGGAATATGCAAATGTTGGTCATTTTCACATATGTCCTGCCATCTGGTGGATTTAATTTTATAAGCGTTCACGTATGCCAACTCCAATTCTAATAAAGAAATTTGAAAATAAATTGAGAGGAAAAGTCATAATTTGTGTATATAGATAAACATATTAAAATTCTTTATAAAAAAGTTTTAACAAACATTGCAAAGCGTTTAAAATAGTACGAAATATTAGTAAAGACAGAAAAAGTACCTAGAGCAACAGCATCATATGGATGTTGTATACAAAATTATAGAATAAAGTATTATTTAGTTCTTGAATAAACATATGGTTGATGAAAATACCAAATTTTATAATACTTCAGATTTCCGCTTGAGCAGTTTTATCAGGTTTTGAATTTAATAGAAGGCGAAATTTATGTACATCCATAATATCCCCAAGTTACAATACAATATTTACAGCTTTTATTTATCTCTTGACTAAGTTCAAGCCACAATAACTTTTTTTTCTGTACATCTCTGTACTCCTTCATGCTCATATTGTATAGAACATGATTTGCAATAAAACTATCTAACATTCAACGTTTAAATTGGAAAGTTATAAAGCAAGTACTGTATTTCCGACATTTTGTTATAAAATCTTAGTTTGTTTCCAGCAATTACACCAATGAGTACGGATAATATCTTCTATATTCTTTGTTTGAGATGGCAAATTGCGTTCTGGATTTAAGTGATTCCAATACACGACGCGACATTTCAGCTCAAAATTTTTCGCGCCAGCAATTTGCGTTGTAGATAAACCACCTCCATTTAAATACATGGGGGCAATTTTTGCGCTTGCGCTTAATGCTATGGTTTAT
Source organism: Diploptera punctata (assembly GCA_030220185.1). Lineage (NCBI taxonomy): Eukaryota > Metazoa > Arthropoda > Insecta > Blattodea > Blaberidae > Diploptera > Diploptera punctata. Next base: position 110,727 of record JASPKZ010010244.1, read on the forward strand.
CTACGACGCAACGCACCAACACAAAAATTGCTCCCCACGTATTTAAATTGAGGTGGTTTATCTACAACGCAAATTGCTGACGCGAATAAATTTGCGCTGACTTGTCGCGTTGTGTATTTTATACTACGGTTTATTATACAGCGTATCGCGACCAACGTGACGCATTCTCGCGTTACGCTCGGCGTGAGGCTGGTTTCGCATGGAGCGCATACGGTACAGTGCTTACTTACTTACTTACTTACTCACTGGCAATATCGAACCCGAAGGTGCGTGGCCGCGCGGACATAAGCTCTCCATACATCCCTATCCTGAGCTAATGCTTTCCAATCATTCCCTGTATAATCTACTTCCCTCAAATCATAGTTAATGTTGTTCTCCCACCTCATTCTTGGTCTACCAACTGGGCGTTTTCCCTCTGGCTTTCCTACAAGAAGCCTCCATGCACGTCTTTCATTCCCCATACGCGCAACATGTCCTGCCCATCGCAGTCTACGAGACTTAACTGCTCTTATTATATCTGGCTTCATATAAAGACCATGTACTTCATTCTTATGTAGTTTTCTCCATTCACTTGTCTGTTCATCTCTCTTTGGTCCAAAAATTTTCCTAAGAACTTTATTCTCAAATACTCGTAATCTCCTTTCCTCCCTTAAAGTAAGAGTCCATGTTTCGCACCTATATAATATAACTGGTAGAATAATAGTTTTATATATTTTTCAGTTTAACGTTTTTTGAAAGGAGTTGGGACATTAAAAAGTCTCTGCAATGCATAATAGCATGCATTTCCAGAATTGAGCCTATGTTTAATTTCTTTGTGCATCTCATTCCTATTTGTGATTATTGTTCCTAGGTATTTGAATTCAGCCACTTCCTCAAAATTTCCCTCATTTGTAATTAGCTGTCCGTTTCCATTATATACTGAATTTCTACCTGTGACCATACATTTAGTTTTACTGATATTTATTTCCAGTCCTAATTTCTTAGTGTTACTCAATAGTGTGTGCGTGTTGGCCTTTAGTATCTCCTCGCTATCGGCCAGTAGTACTACATCATCAGCATAAACTAACAGCTTATTAATACCATTGAGTTGTAAGCCTTCCTCATTCTCTATAGATTTAATGGCATGCTCTAGTACAAAATTAAATAGTAGAGGAGATAGTGCATCTCCTTGCTTCAACCCATTCTGGATTTCAAAAGTGTCTGAAAACTGTTTGCCTACACAAACCCTACTCTTTGAGCTATTTAGACATTCGTATAAGTCTTAACTAACTTTTTAGGAATTCCGAACTCCAGCAGGATACTATATAACTTCTCCCTCTTAATTGAATCATATGCTTTTTTGAAGTCTACATATAGTTGATGTACAGTACAATTATATTCCCATTTCTTCTCTAAAATCTGTCTTATACTGAAAATCTGATCTGTTGTATACCTATTTCTTCTAAATGCACATTGATGATCTCCTAGAATGCCATCAATATAGGGAGTAAGTCTGCTTACTAATATATTTGTTAGAATTTTGTACGAAGTTGAAAGTAATGAGATGCCCCTGTAGTTGTTGTAATCAGTTTTATCTCCTTTCTTATAAATTGGAATGCGTCACTTTGGGCGCGACACGTTGTATAATAAACTGTAGCATTACTCGATTCTCTATACATGGCAAAAAACAGGTTTTCACCAAGCGGACGAATATTGTGTGTGTTCTCATACAATTTAGAACTTTGCACAAATAGGACAAAAAGCTTAAACGCTTACAGCAAGAAAGTCTTTTTAATGCACATTTGTGCGCAATTCTACTTATTATTTAAATACACGGGGAGCAACTTTTGCGTTGGTACTTTGCGTCATTGATAAACCATAGCATAAGACGTAACAGTTTGTCAACGATTTTTATCTCTGTTTTACACGTAATCACATGATATCTATCATAGAGAACGATATCTATCTGTATCTATCACAGGTATCTCTAACGTATCTGTGTACCCAGTCCTTACATGGCTGGTGATATCTTGTGTTTTCGCAAATCATATTATGTAAAACTTGCACTGCCAATCTGGTGACCACGTGTTTAAATTTCAGACATTATCTTTCTTTGTTCTAATTTAGCCAAAATTTACTTCCGAATTTCAACTTATTCCATTGGAAACTATATATATATAAAAGCTATATTACAAAACTCGAAGGCCTAAAAGACTAGGAAGGCTCGTGGCCTGCCAGAATAATGAATGTATATTGATTATCTCCGTTATTCTAATACTAATATATCATAAACATTTTATCAGCGTAGAGAAGATTCAGTAACACTATTCGGAGAGGATTTTAATCAAATACTTTTCGCAAATACTGGAATTGATTTGGAACTGCCACTGTTAAAGATAGGCTTAGATTACCTTGTTATTTGTTGTGTCAAATGCTATTTTGGATAATTAATAATTTGATAATGGATATTAACTGAAGTTGTATTTGACTTTATTAATTAGGTTATTTTCCTATGGATAAAATAGTCTCTAATCATAATAATGAAGTTAACACGTGTGATATTGTGGTTTATATTGGATTGTTTATTGTGAAAAGTTATATTGTTATTCTTCTTATGTAGCAAAACATTAATGCTTTTAAACACAAGGACAATATGGCACATATTGAAACTGAATCACAAGTAAGCTATAGTACAAATACTTATTTAGCCTTCAGTCATCAGTGGACACTTTGGTTTGATATCTTGTTGACATACTGTATTTTTCATTTTACAGGAAGTGAAAGTGGAAATAAAATTAGAAGTAGAAGATGAAGTTGATAACATTGATACTGAATATGTGATGTTTGCATCAGTTGACTCACTTCTTGCTGAGGATATAAAACAAGAGGTAATATTTTGGAAACTGGGCTCAACTTTAGATTACCTTACCCTTGATTTTCCATTGTATATTCTTGTAATATTTTGCTCTACATACTTCTTCTGTCTGTATTAACATTTTGTAATACTTTTAATAATTTTTAACAATAGTTATAACATTTTTTAACAGTTATTAAATATTTTTCGGAAAAAGTTTATGGAAAAACTGCACTTAAACTAGCATGAAATATTTTCCAAATCCTATAGAACAACAGTGTGCATGCGCCAGAGTTTATAGAGCCAACGGTAACCCACAATCGAACCACATATTGATTGTCATCCTAATTTACTATCCGTTGAGATGAAATTTAAATGACCAATATTTGCAATAAATCCCCAAATCTATGTTTAAAAAATATATCAATAATATTAAAATTACCAAACGTTTATTAAAAATGGGTGTACACTTACTTATCACTCCGTAATGCTGATCCAACCAGTGATAACCCAAAACAGTGATAGAAAAGTCATAGACTAAGTAATATACTCTGTTGGGAAAATAGCAGTTAGCATCACAATATTGTCTAACAGTGTCATAATATTGTGATTTGCATATTTAAATAAATACTTTGGCTGAACTGCACTTCTACTAGTGCATGATTTTTCAGTTATATTGTTGTAAACTATAGCTCTTCTTCTGTATTTACTAACATTATTTAATATTTTAAACTTTTTCAAACAATTTTTATAACATTATTACACAATTTTGAAGTATTTATTTAAATATGCAAATCACAGTATTACGACACTATTAGACAATATTGTGATGCTAACTGCTATTTTCTCCACGAGTCTATGAATTTTCTATCGCTATTTTGGGTTATCCCTGGTTGGATCAGCGTTAGGGAGTGATAAGTAAGTGTAAACCCGTTTTCAAGAAACATTTGGTAATTTTAATATGATTAATATTTTTTTAACATAGATTTAGGGATTTATAGCAAATATTGGTCATTTCAATTTCACAGCGACAGATAGTAATCGAGGATGATAATCAATATGTGGTTCGATTGTGGGTTAACGCTGGCTCTATAAACTCTGGCACATGCATACTGTTGTTCTATAGGACTTTGAAAATATTTCACGCTAGTTTAAGTGCAGTTTTTCCAATACTTAAAAATTGTGTAATAAAGTTATAAAAATTGTTTCAAAAAGTTAAAAATATTAAATAATGTTAGAAAATACAGAAGAAGAGCTATAGTTTACAACAATACAACTGAAAAATCAAGCTCTAGTAGAAGTGCAGTTGAGCCAAGTTTACTTTAACTTACCTGATATATTTTTAAAGTCCTATAGAACAATAGTGCGCATGTGCCAAGTTTTATAGATCCAGCAATATCCCACCATCGAGCGACATTGATTATCGTTGTTTCGATTATTGTCTTTTTTTTTGTTTTATGTATTTAGACACTTTGAAAATATAATGTACCTAAAAGCTAACTAACTAATTCATACTTAACCCAATTCAATTATTCTAACCTAGGGTGGTTCCCATGAAATGCCCTTTTTTTATCACTCCTTAATAATCACAACCATCGATAACTTACTGGTTCCAACTATGTAATATACACTCTGGAGAAAATAGCAAGTCACGATCACAATATGTGTATTTGAATAAATACTTAAAAAGTTACTAAATACGCAAGAAGAGTTATAGTTCACAACAATAAACAGAAAACTCAAGGGTAAGTGTTTGTAAACTTGAGCCTATTTTATCTATGTCCGCAATGAGTTCTTTGAAATCATGCAGAATTATTGTGTGCATGAGCAATTGCATAAAGGAACTTCCACTGAATGGTGATATCTATAAAATCGGAATGACCAACATTTGAAAATATAATTTTAGAAATTTATGTTCACTCACTTTATTTTGTAAGGTTCCGATGGGAAAAGTTAGTGTGCATTTCATTAAATGATATGCATGTAAGTTATCGTTATGGCGCAAAAACTGGACATCTTAATTATGAGATAATTTTGGTTTTAAAATGAAGCCTAGGGTCACTAAACATAAAAACACAAAAAAAAAGTTGCGGACCATCCAGAAACAAAGCAATAAAATATAATTTTACTAGCACTACAAAATACACATTTCACTAGTTTACTATACGAGACATCCCCATTTCGATATAAATTTGGTATTAAAATGAAGCTTAGGATCAGCAATAAAGAAACTAGGTTAGAGCAATTTGAATTAGGTTATGTTAGCTTTTAGTTTCGTATACATAATTAGGTTAGGTTAGCTTTTAGTTTCTTATACATGTATAATTTATTTACATACCTGTAATTTAATATTGTCTAAATGCCATTCTATATATTACTTTCACAGGTTAGAGTAATTGAAATAAGTTAGGTTAGCTTTTAGGTTATTAAACATGTATTCTAATAACTTATATAACAAATTTTGAGGATTATGTTATAAATAAGTGGCATCTATTTATTGAATATTTTGTAAGGGCTAATTTGCCATTGTTGATTTTTGAGAAATACATACGATGACGTATTGATTATTATGGACAATCAATTCAATTAAACCATTTTTTCTTAACAAACTCTATGTGAGGATGTGATTTTTATTAAATTTCAAACTCTTTGCTATGTAATTTTGGAAATACAGCAGTGCACTTTTATTACATTAAAAGATTTATTCTATTTTTGCATCTCTATTGAGGAAAACATGTTTTCACCCTGGAGTAACATCCGAATATCGAATCTGACATCACGACCATAATGGCAGCCACTTCCTTCAGGTAATATAGGAAATAGTGCTTTATAAATTATTTTATAGCTTTGTTTCTGGATAGTCCGCAATTCTTTTTCATGTTCTCATCTTCGACGTTTCTGAGCTTCATTTTAAAACCAAAATTATCTCGAAATTCGGATGTCCACTTTTTGCACTGTACCCGTAAATTATTTTGTTAGGTTAGGAAGGGATAAGGTGGTATATATCCATTTCTAAAAACATTTGAGAATTTTTTGCAAAGATTGGTCATATTGATTTCACAGCTATGTGGTTTCATTTCGTAACAGCTCTATAAACTTCTGTAGGACTTCACAGATATGTGGTTCCATCTGGCGACAACTCTATAAACTTTTTATGAAATTTTGCACATGTATGCTGTTATTCTATAGGACTCAGAAAATGTATTGGGAAAGGTAAACTAAAGTTTTTCCAAAAAAATGTGTAGTTTATCTTCCTCAATCAATTTTCTAAGTCCTACATAATAACAATTCACATGCACAAACATTTATAGAGTAGTTGGTAGATGGAACCACATAGTTGTGAAATTGGTATGACAACCATCACAATAAATTCCCAAAGATTTAATAGAAATGGATGTACATCAACTTCCCCCTTCCTAGTGTAACAAAATAATTAATATGGATATTATTTAAAGAAGTGTCCACTAATCTGATGTACACTAACTTCTCCTATTGGAACCTAACAAAATGAAGTGAGTGAACATCCATTTTTTAAAATATATTTTTGAATTGAATATCTGTAGGAAATAGCACTATGAGGTTTATTTTAATTATGTTTGAGTTGTGTGTTTTGACTCACCTCATTTCTTGATTTTTATGCAGACGTGTTTCTTTGCTAACTGTGCACATATCTTGATGCTTCACAACTGTTGTCTTGCAGTTGCCCTCCAACAAATTGATATCTGCATCCTCTGTAGGCTGACCGATGAACTTCCAAATCTAATTGATTTCCCTTTCACCGGAAATTTCAGAATTCATATTTTTTTTTTAATTCTTGCATATGCAAATTTTCTCCCAAATTGTGAGTTCCTTAGATTTTTCTAATTGTTTAAGTAAATTTGCTTTAGTTTCAATTCTTTATTTTTCAGACCATCTGCAATAGCTGCACATGCATGGTTAGAAAAACACAATTGAAACTAAGGCAAAATTACTTAAACAGTTAGAAAAATCTAAGGAACTCACCATTTGAGAGAAAATTTACATCTGCAAGAATAAAAATAAATCAATGAATTTTGGAATTCCTGATGAAAGGGAAAAAATTTTATTTGGAAGTTCATCGGCCAGCCGACAAAGGGGACAGAAATCAATTTGCAGGAGGGACAACCACAAGACAACAGTTGTGAAGCATCACGAATGTTGCACAGTTAGCGATGAAACCAGGTCTGTATAAAAATCAAGAAATATGAGTCAAAACACACAACTCTGATATAATTCATGTTTTCGAATGTTGGTATTATGATTTCATAGATATGTTCACGTTCTAAGGTTGTTCATGTACACAATGATTCTGCAGGACTTTGAAGAAATAATTGTCATACATAGATAAATATTTAATAATTTGAAAAAAGTTTTGTGTCATTTCAAAATATTCAAAATATTACAAAATGTTAGTAAAGATGGAGGAAGTATTTAGAGCAGCAGTAGAAAATAGTATGGAAAATTAAGGAGATGCTAAAATAAACTTTAGCCAATGTTTTTGTTAGTAAGTTTAGAATTGTATGTACAATGTTAAAACTTGAAGACTGTTAAATCCTAGAATGATACTTGAATACTACTGTCTGTGAGATGCAAGAAAGGGATTGATAGCACATGGGCAAATGCGCAAATCAAGAGGGTCATTTTAATTTGGTGACCAATTACAATCCATGCTTATCATATGATTTCAGAACTCCATCGCCCTGTGTTGACCCACTTCATCTGTTGAGTCTGCAAGGAACTGTCTGAAATGGACACTTGCATATTAATCGTAATAACAGTTTTAATTCATTAGTTACACATTTGAGCAATGAATTGAGTACATGTACAATATGTATAAAATACGTCATTATTGTTATATTAAAATGAAGTGTATAGAATACTTTTATTTATGTAACATATTTTATAGTGAATAGTAGCAGCACTGCAATCTTCGTGCCAGTTGTGACTACAAACTTCAATCAATTTCTTGCATCTCATGCACTGTAGCTCTCTGCTGACCCCATAATCCATCTGAGTCGAACCTAGAGGTAGACAATTAATCAGAGAACATAGTAGAAACTGTGTTTCTCATGTCCAGTCTCTATAATTTATAAGGGGATTATAGGCAACCATGGCTTCTACATAAATTAAAATAAAAAAGAAACGGAAAACACACAGTTTATTGTTATAGTATGTGAATAATTACATGATAGAAATATATATTTTGATTTTTTCCCAAAAAAAAGTGAGAAATGTTTTAATCCAAATGAGAAGAAAGGCTCAGAGAAACCTAAAATCAACATATTTGCAATGTAAAATATGTATTAGTCATTGCTCAGATGGTAGAGCAAACTTATGACAAGAAACCCGCTAACAAACAAGTGAATGCTGTACTTACGCGTCAATTTTCTCATCCTAATTTGCCCAAAATAACTCTTACTTATCCATCTAAAACTAACTTGCTTATTTTATCATCGTAAATTGCCCTCTAATGTAGGTGGACTGTTATGGCAGTGAAGCTTGGACCATCAGAACTCAGGATGACCGTCATATTACAGCCACAGAGATTAAATATCTGCAACGAACTGCAGGTTATAGCCTTCTAGACCACCAAAGAAATTCAACAATAGCTAGAGAGTTAAACATCGTAGCTATATCTGAATACCTCCAAGAATATAAAAACAATTGGCTAGCCCATATTCAGTGCACGGAAAGTCACAGAATACCAAAACAAATTCTTCACTACATTCCTCGAGGCAGAAGATCTGTGGGTCGACCTTCTCGGAGATGGCGAGACCGTAATAGGCCACTGGGCCATATACTTGAAAGGCAGATGATGATGTAGGTGGACTCTTGGGATAGAATAGACCCTTATATGTCAGTTAATATGTTGGCAAAAAAATTATCTGCCACTATTGTATTTAACGTATCTTAATTTTTCCGATTAAATTCATGAAATACTGGGAAGTAATAACATACACTAGATCTACAAGAAAGAGGAAATATTGTCTATTAGTGTAGATGGATGGTTGGATATAGTCTGTGGAATTATCTGGAATTTTCAGGTGTAAATGAGAGATTGTAAACAAATAAGTAGTATTATCATAGAAATTTATAGATTTGATTAATAGTGTGGCCAAATAGAAAAATATAATTTTTCTTGCATTCTCAAGAATAACATATTCTTTGTTAACTATCATGAAATTTATTAACAACACTAAATTCAAATGTGACAATGATAAACCATAGAAAATAGCAGTATTGAATTAATATCTTTGGCATGAGAATGACTATATCTATAGTAAATTAGAATTGGCCACAAGTAAGAGTTATTTCATTGAAGAAGTGAATATTGTATACCTGTAATTTGTAGTGAAGAGTGCTTGAAAATTATAAACTTATCATCCATACACTGTAGTAGTCTGCAATGATCCAGTTTATACATCAAATTCAAATTGACGTAATAGCATCAATACTTAATATCCCTAATGAAGTTTAAAGTCTCTTGCAGTACAATGTACACAAGTATTGATTAATCACTTTATGTACTTCAAGGAAAACATCAGCAGTACACATAACCATGTAGAAAGTTTACATAATGTATTCACTGTTTCACTATTAAGTCTCTTCACTTTTGCTTCTTGCATAAAGTTCAATAAGTCACGTAGACAAAGAAACTGTACTTGAACTTTAATCAGAATCTTAACTTTTACTTTTAATGGACTTCATATGATCTGCTCTGTTACAACAGATATAGAAATTAAACTTAGACATATTACAAACACTTGGCGTAATATTAAACGTCTGCTCATTATGAGAGCAGCACTGTACTTATAATTTATGATGAAGCAACCTGCTCTAATAGAGAACAGGAGCGGCCTGCTCGTAGCAAGCACAGGTCTCAACTTGAAGAACGTGAATCTATAACTTCTCTTGAAGCTGCTTGTGCAAAGTGAAAACAGGAACTTCCTGCTCGTAACTGAAGACAGGACCCAAATTTGTAGAATGATGGTCTACTCGCAGCAGGAACAAAACTAAAGTTATAACTTTGTTGTCTGCTCGCGGAAGGAGCAGAACTTGACTTATCTAGAAGTCATCTACTCACGGCAGGAGCAGAAGTAAACTTAATCATGAAGCAGCCAGCTCTAATATTCTACAGGAGCGGCCTGCTCGAAGGTGAAGCTGGACTCAACCTTAAAGGTATCATAAACCAGACTACTCAAATAGAGCAGGAGCGGTCTGCTCGGATAGAGGAGAACTTGACTTTTTGTCTCAAAAACTCTAAGTCATCTTAAGGACCTGCTGTAGGCAAGGCAAGTCTGAAGTATGTACAAAAAATAACTTAAACTGGTCTGCTTGAAACATGAGCAGAACTAAACTTAACTTGCCGCAAATATGATGTCAGTTATATAGTTATGCTGTAGACAGCCAATGTTCATAAAATAAGAACGATCGATATATAAAGCGTATAAACATTGAAATACATTCATAGATAAACATTCAGATGAAATAGTGACCTTTAACTGCAAATTTTGCATCCGAATTCTTGAACAAATACAGAGGGTGAAGACATAAACATTTGCATCTCCACATATTGATAGTGATACATTATTAAAGCCGCTTTTAAAAACAAGGCAATGAAATCATTGCCACATCTCTCATTTAAACTACAGGGAAGTAGTACAACTCCTGTATAGTGAATTGGGTAACTCTGTGCTGTTTGTGCCACAACTGCCTCACTACACTCCACTCTACTCACACAGGGACGTCCATCTGCTCACACAGTTCGTTACTACTTCTGGATTCTAGCTTTAATTCCTGTAACTTGTAGTTAAAAGCAGCAGATAATTTTTTGGACATGCACTTGGTACATCACAACGCTTCTCTGGGAGAAATTTCGAGGTAGATTTTGGCATGCAGTGGTTGACAGTTCCTTTGGTGAGACTTCATATTCACCTTGTATTTTAATTTATTTATTCACCATAAATTGGGAGATTGAAAATAGAAATGTTCGACTTGTTCACTAGATTAAATTAAGAATGTTACCATATATTTATTAATATGAAGCACTTTGTTTTAAACTCATCATTGCCACCATGGTCATGAACATATTATATTTAGGTTCTTTTTCTGAATCTGATCCTAATTCTCAATTGTTTTGCTTTAGTTTGGTACATGAATGCTTTTTGGTAGTTGGATAGAATCCATTTGCTGCAAATGATCCCGTAAGTTATTCTTATAAGTTTGAAAGTCTTCTATAGTGTTACATTCAGATTTATGCTGTAGTGTGGTGAGCTTCTTTAAAAACTCTTCTATCTGAATCTTAACTTCACATTTAAATGATGCAACCTGCTTTATACTATTTCTGAGCTATGTTCCAGTTGTACTGTAAACAAACTTGCATAAGATACTACTCCGCCGACACCATTTATTGGGGGAACTGTGGTACTACTTTTAACTGCCATGTGACTGAATTGTGTACAGTAGAAACATTGTTCTTATCCAACATTGTATTTTACATGAAATAAGACTGAATACAATATAATATGTTACCAGTAATTAGGAACTGCATCCAATTCTTATTTATTTATGGCAAAAAATTATATATGGACCTACCTAATTAGATGCTTATGCTTTTTCCATTACGTCAATAGATAACCTTTATATACTGGTACATTTTTATTATAAGCAGATTCTATGTTGCATGCTTACTCATCTGTAAACTCTGCTGTTATATTCACAACATCCTCAATGATTAATATGGGATATTTTTCACCAAATTGTTTAAAAAGATTCAAAATAATTTGTTTCTCTCTGCTTTTCAAACAGATATCTAATCATTAAGAAATTCTACACAAATTTTGCCATTTAAAGCAATTGTAATTCCAATGGATTCTGCATTGCATGTGTGTAAGAATGAAACAGTGCTTATTTAATCTAATAAAGTTGTTATATATTTTAAAATTCTCCTATATAACTTATATAGTCATGCACCAGATAATATAGCTATATTTTTATTGTCTTTATTTCCTTTAATTCGAGTGATAGAAATAAAACTACATTTTCTTACATACTTAAAGGTAAAAACCATTATTTGACCAATGTAAATGCAGTTATATATCTGGTTTGTTTACATTGCAGCAGGAACTTAGCTTGGAAGAGACACAAAATTGACAAAGCTGTGCAGACCAAATCACAATGATAAAACCATAACATTGCAAATGGAAAAAAATACCATTCACTAACCTGTCCAGTAGGCTCCAAGGCGGTAATCCCACCAACGGAAGTCCCTTGTGAAAGACTCATAACATCACAAAACTTTTTAATAAACAGAGGTGGATGGATTTCATATATCTTTTTCTTAATACTTGTGTCTACCTGTGATTGAATGTTGTTTACTAGAAAAAAATTTGGCTGTCCTCCAGATCTGTATATTTGTTAGTTTCAATACTGATCTATCTATAATTGCATATCCATAAACTTTTTAAAAATATTTGTGGAGAATATGTTGTATTAAATGTTTGCCAATATAATAAGCTTATATGATGTATGATAATTTAAAATAATCTTGGTATATCACAGTGTCTGGTTGCGGTGTCATAGCTCATTCATCAAATTACTGTTTGGTAATTGTTGAGTGTAATTATAAAGTAAAATAATTTTAATTTTTTACTTAGAATTTTCCATCTGTTTGCAGGTCAAAATAGAAGATGAAAATAGTGACATTAAACATGAAAGTTTTTCGACTGAAAATATGATATATTTTATGGAAAATATATCAGAGGTAAGCGTTTGTTTGCATTTATTTTATATATGTCGATTTTGATTCGGGATGTTGATCATACTGCTTAATTAATATGTGATACCTTTTTTTTTCTATTGAATTTCATAGTTATTGAAAGTACCTGCCATTATGTACCTTTAATGTAAATTGTGTGTATGAAAGTGTTTACATATTTTGTTTTCTCTTGAACTTGTGTATTGCTTACCTAATCATATATTTTCCTTTCAATTAGTATTTTATTTAATGATTGGCTTTGAGAATGCAGCACAACAACACTATAATTCATATTGTGTGTGAAAGCCTCAATATTTTTTTCTCTCAGAGATCTGCAACATGAAGCTTGAGTTTCCTTAACATGCCATAAATCTATTACAATGACCCATGCCTTACCTCCCTTCCCAAGAACACAAGCTCAGAAATTTGATGAAGAGATAAGTCATATCAAATCGGATGGCAAATAAATCTTGCAATTATTTTTTTAAATTTTAAATATCCCTAAATATAGTGAATGCACTTATAAACGTATTAATATAGAAACTTATTTTTTTTTAAATTTATAGGTTCATAGTTATGACGATCTAAAATTATCGTAAATATGATAAACTAAAAGTTTACTCGCTAATATTTCTGAACAGTAAACATCAAAAATTTGTTTCAAACATTTTTATATAGGTGATATCATGTAGTTTAAGGGTGTTATTTTTATAATTAGGTTATTTTTATTTTCGGTATCAATTTTCTATTTTATGGCGGTTTACTGCAGTACATATGAAACAAAGAAAACGAAACAATACAGGATATTATTCACGTGATAAGGATTAATTTCCAGCAATCACCTTTTTTGGTGGGATGAATAGTGCAGACAATATAAATGTTTTCAATTTTATTTTGGTTAAAAACTAGTGAATCCACAGTGCAGCTGGATCATTTCACGACCAAGGTCGCGCACGTACTTAATTGAAACAGCTGATCCCGCTTCATCAGTGACTTTTTCAACTGCCATTTAATCTAATGAATTATTACATGTCCTGCTTAATGGAACAGTACCGTTAATTTATAAAAGTGGCGATGTTTTAATTCTCACGCTGTAGATGTTTATTTATGGAATTTAATTGCTGAAGCGAGAAGTAAAGAGCTCTGTTACGTTTACTGTGAATTGTTAAACTAATTATTTATAACTAACTAACTCATTGGCTCTGTTGAACCTGTATGTTCATGGCCGCGCGGGCATAAGCTCTCCATACATCCCTATCCCGAGCAATCATCCCCTGTATAATCTACTCCCTTCAAATCATGTCCAATTTTATTCTCCCACCCCATTCTTGGTCTTCCAACTGGGCGTTTTCCTACCGGAAGTTTCCAAGCACCTCTTTCATCCCCCATATGTGCCACATGGCCTACCCATTGCAGCATATGAGACTTAACTGTTCCTATTATATGTGGCTTCCTATACATATCATGAAGCTCACTATTATGAAGTTTTCTCCATTCACCTGTCTGTTCATCTCTTTTTGCTCCAAAAATTTTCCTAAAAACTTTATTCTCAAATACTCGTAATCTTTCCTCCCTTAAAACATTATTTATTTTGTTAGAAATTTTTCATTACAATTTAAATGTAATATAATAAAAACTCTTACATCATTAATTGAATAAACTGGAATAGATTTTTATTATGATATAATGGTTGGTTGGTTGGTATCTAATGTCGAGCACTTGATAATGAAATCATTCACTCTCTTGCACTCCAATATTTAGCAGAAAGGCTGGTCTCTTCTACAAAAGCTGGACAACAGAGGAGATGGTTTCTTTCCATATCTTCATTTAAATTGCAAAAAGGGCATTAGGTGAATCTGTTATACCAATTCTGTGTAGGTGTTTATTCAAGCAGTCATGTCCCGTTAGCAGTCTGAATGTTGCTACTGCAGATTTTCTTTGTAATGTAGTAATGTCATAAGCTTGTAGATTTTCCCATTCCTTTCCAGATGTTTTGGTGGTGTATTCTTCTCTAAGTTTATTGATGTATTTATTTGAGATAATTCTTTTGATAGAGTGAAAGGAAACTGGAGCAGAAGTTGGGTTTGAAACAATTTTGCTACCCTTCTTGGCTAGAAAATCGGCTATTTCATTGCCTGTCACTCCACAATGGGCCGGAATTCATTGAAGTACAACTTTTTTATGTAGACGGGATAAATGTTTTATCATTTTGTGACATTCGATAATTTTGATGCTTTTGGGTGTTGTGTCTCGTGTTATAGCAAGAATGGCTGCTTTGGAGTCACATAGAATTACAACTTTTGTAAATTTTGGATGTGATATAAAAGATTTTGTAAACTTAAGAAAATTGCTAGAATTTCGCCATCAAAGTTTGTTGAATTTGTGTTTAGTTTACGATAAAAGGAAAAAAAAAGTGGACATACTGCACCAGCACCAGTGCCACCATCATTTGGTAGGCTGGAGCCATCTGTAAAAATATGTATCCATTCAGGAGCTGGGTATCTTAGATTTATCATTTCCAGTGACATTTGTTTTAAAATATATGGAGGAGTTTCAGATTTCTTGATGTCTTCTGTTAAATGAAGGTTATATTCGATTTCCAAAAATTCTAGAGGGTTGTTTCTCATCTGCATATTTTCTTTTGAATGTGGAAGTTGCAATTTCTGTTTGATTTCTTGTACAATGCTTAGGAAGCTTTGCTGAGATTTTAAACATACTTGTGGTTTTCTTTGGGTCCAGTTATTATGGGGTAGCCTTAAAAATTTTTCATACTGTGTGACTGCTGTTTTCTCAATTTCAGATGCTATGTTTGGGTTATTTGTTAAGATTTGCATGGCAGTGATTGGTGTTGTTTTAACGGCTCCTGTTATCAGACGGAGGATTTGGTTCTGCAATTTATTAAGTTTTTCCACTTTAGTAGTTACTAGGATTTCTTCACAATATTGAAGTACAGGTTTTATGTACATTTGGTAGAAGGTGTTTAGGGTTTGTGTGTTGCAACCCCACTTTTTCCCTGCTAATCGTTTTAATAATGGTAACCTTGTTTCTATCTTTGTACATATATTCTCCATGTGTTTCTTCCATGTTAATTTTGTGTCCAGAGTTATTCCTAAATATTTTGCTTCATGTGTTTGAGTTAATAATTCACCCTCCAATTTCAGAGTGATGGGTAGTGGTTTCTTTCTTAATGTAAATAGTTGATAATTTGTTTTTCTGTATATTTATCTTCATTAAGTTCTGGGATGTCCAATTCTCTAACTGTATTAGTGATTGTTGGGCTATGGTTATTAATTGTGACTTTGGTTTTTCGGTTTGGAGACCCATATTACAACATCATCAGCAAAAAGTAGGGTTTTTCGTTTCGAGCTTTTCTATATGCTTAGGTAGATCATTAATGTAGATATTGAAGAGAATGGTACTGAGTACAGAACCCTGTGGTAAACCTCGATGTGTTTGTTGGTATTTAGAGAGGTGATTATATTATACTTTGTAGCGATGAACCGTTGGATGAGAAAATTGCTGATCCAGAGTAGCATATTCCCTTGAATGCCTAAAGTCTGCATTTTTTCTAATAATTTATATCTCCAAATAGAGTCATATGCTCCTTGGAAATCAACAAACATTGCCAGAGTGTCTTCTTTTCTGTTGAAACTGTCTTTAATAGCTTGACTTAGGTGTACAATTTGTTGATTTGTTGATTGTAATTCTCTAAATCCAGCTTGATTGGGTGAATGAAAGTAAATTATTGGTTTTCTAAATACCAATTTAATCGATTTGAAATCATTTTTTCCATAATTTTAACAATTACACTAGTTAGTGCTATTGGGCGATAATTTGAAAAAGTATTTGTTGATTTTTTTGTTTTCGAAATAGGTATTATAATAGCTTTTTTCCAATCATCAGGAACTTTTGTGTTCCAAGAAAGATTATAAAGGGAGAGCAATTGAGTTTTGGCTTTATTGCCAAGGTGTTTGAGAAATTCTGCATGTATATTATCTGCTCCTGGAGATTTGTTTGATTTTAAACTATTAATGGCTATGTGTAACTCTTTAATGTTGAAATTCTTATTAAAGATATTATCTTTTGTACTGCTTGTTGATTTTATGTAATTTTTTAGGTTCTCTTTTATTGTTTTTTGTTCTTTTTTGTTCTCTGAGGACAAAGTATAGGTGTTAGCGTAGTGTTTGTTGAATTTGTTGGCTATTTCACTTTCATTTGTAATCTGTTTGTTGTTGTGGATAAATGGTGTTTTTTGCCGTTCTTTTTTATTTTGTATATTGTGTACAAATCTATATGCTTTCTGGCCATCTTTCCTATAATCCATTTTTTGGAGGAAGTTATTAAAATTTTCTCTTTTATTGCTGTTTAATTTGTTTTTTGAGTTGTGCGCACAGTTTTCTCCAATTTTGTACATCTTTTGGGTCTTTTGTTTTTTCTGCTTTATTTCTAGCGAGATCTCGGTCTAACTTTCATTCTTCCTAATTTTGAATTCCAGAAGGGTTTGTAGTTTTTAACTATTCCTCGTGGTATATATTTTTTGCTGTTTTTAATATTATTTTGCATATAGATTTGTAATTTGATCTGACTGAAGTGATACGTTTAAAGGATTTTCAAATTTGGTTTCCAGTTCGTCTGTGTACAGTTTCCAATTGGCTTTTTTGAAGTTCCACCTGGGTTTAAGATGCATTGGAAGTAAGTTGTTATTCCCCAGTTGAATAGTAGCAATGATGGCTCTATGTCCTGAGCCAGGATCTTCTACAATTTGTTTTTTGGTTTTGGAGTATAAATTAGAATATACAAAGAGTAAGTCAGGATTAGTTCCTGAACCAGAGTAATGTATGTATGTTGGAGGATCCTCTTTGTTGTGTATTATTTCTATGGGTGTTGAATTTAATAAGTCTTCTACAATTTTTCCTGCATTATTTGAATTGGTATAGCCCCATTGTCGTGAATGGGCATTAAAATCTCCGATTATAATTGTATTTGGGTTTATTGTAATATGTTCAAGATTAGGGGAGTTATTTGGTGGATTATAAATTGAATATATATTGTACTGAGATTTATTTATCCATTCGTTAATTTTCATTATTTCAATTTTGTCTACATTGTCCATTTCTTTGATAATTTGAATGGACGAAGTCGTGTGTGTTCGAATTCCAACTAAAATACCACTATTTATTTGTCATCCTGTAGGAAGTATGTGAACAGTAAAATCCTTGAAGTAGTAATATTGTAACTGTTCCTGTGTGAGATTTGCTTCTTGAATTGTGAATACATCAATTTGGTGGTCAGATAGCATTTTGGTAAGTTCAGTCTTTTTAGCTTGTGATAGTCCTCCAGTATTCCACTGGAGGATTTTGATCAAGTTTGGTTTGGTATATGTATTTCCTTGAAGAAAGGTCCCCGTCCGGAGATCCGAATGGGGGACTATTTTACCTCCGGATTTGTATTTCTTTTTCCAAGGCTTCATGTTTGTATTGGAGTACAATAAACTAGTTGTAACCGTTTAGTAGTAGGTACCACATGTGGTGGTTACTTCACTCATCGAGAGAAAGTAGGTATAGGAAGGAAGTAGAAATGAACCCCTAGGCCTCGAGTACTGTAATACCATCAGGGTTGAAAGAAACAATGGGTCAGTCAAGGGAGACTGGATAGAAAAGTTGAAAGAGGGAATTTGTATGGGGAGGAGAAGTAATACCAATTCGGTCAAAAAAGAAAAACTCACCAAGCTGACCAGTGCTTATTGGTGAGTAGCCCTTCCCATGCATAAGCATGATTACTAACAGCTGCACCACTAGGTTACTGTCCAGGTCGGTTCCTTTAAGCCTTCGATGGAAGGAATTAAAGGGTCTCCTCGCTGTTAAAAACAGTAGTCTTTCCGCAGCCTTATGATATAATTACTAACTTCACTCTTAAAATAACTTTTTATTCAGTGAACTGTGCTGTATCCTGAAAACTATGATGAAATAGTGTTGTTATAAGATATCACTTTCCAAATAAAACCGAATGTTTTAATATTCTTACCACTTCCTCACAAGCAATAATAATTCTGAATCAGGATGCTATCCTGAAACATCTGCTTTCTCCATAAACAATTCTCAAGTCTAGATTACTTACTAGACAGTTGAATTAAATTAGTGTGTGTGTTTAGTACACCTTGTCATTTTAAGTGTCAGTCAAATTTAAAATAATTTTTATTGTTTTTAACTAAGAAGTTTGTAGATCTGCAAAGACTAAATGATGAGTTAGAAGTTAAATATAATTGTAATTATGTTTATATTAGTATATAAAAGTTATCAACAATATTATGTGTTAATATATAATTTTACAATTTCTTAAATGTTTCTGGAATGAGAGAATAATCGTAGAGGTATACATTTTGTGTTATAAAAGGAGAATAATGGGAAGTTTATAAATTAAATTAAACACTATAACAATATTAAATTAATATTGAGAATCTAAAGCTATTACTATGATAGAAATAAGTAAATTAATAAACACAATTCAATTATTGTAAATCAATGGTAAAGAGAAAAATTTTTGCCTGAACCGGGAATCAAACCCCGAAACTTAGCTTTCGGTGCTAATGCTCAGACCACTGAGCTAATCCAGGCTTCATTCCCATCCAAGCAGAAAGCCTTCCTTTACCTTACTCTACTGGTCCCACATTCAATTGCAATGAATCATCATTCACAAATACACAATGAATGGCTTCTACCTGAAGAAGACATGAAGGGACTCCACACAGCTATAGCATTATTTATTAAATTAATATTGAGAAGCTAAAGCTATTACTATTATAGAAATAAGTAAATTAATAAACACAGTTAAATTATTTGTGAATGATGATTCATTGCAATTGAATGTGGGACCAGTAGAGTAAGGTAAAGGAAGGATTTTTGCTTGGATAGGAATGAAGCCTGGATTAGCTCAGTGGTCTGAGCATTAGCACGGAAAGCTAAAGGTTCGGGGTTCGATTCCCGGTCCAGGCAAAAATGTTTCTCTTTACCATTGATTTACAATAATTTAATTGTGTTTATTAATTTACTTATTTCTATCATAGTAAAAGCTTTAGCTTCTCAATATTAATTTAATAAATAATGCTATAACTGTGTGGAGTCCCTTCATGTCTTCTTCAGGTAGAAGCCATTCATTGTGTATTTGTGAATGATGATTCATTGCAATTGAATGTGGGACCAGTAGAGTAAGGTAAAGGAAGGATTTCTGCTTGGATGGGAATGAAACCTGGATTAGGTCAGTGGTCTGAGCATTAGCACGGAAAGCTAAAGTTTCGGGGTTCGCTTCCCGTTTCAGGCAAAAAATGTTCTCTTTACCATAGATTTACAATACTATAACAATAGTTAAGCTTATATCGTGCATTTTAATCTTAGATATGTTATGAGTAAGGGATGCAAGATCAATAAGTGATGCAAGATCAATAAGTGATGCCAAGCCAATAAAATATATTTATACCTCTTAAATATTACTTGTAACAGCATGAAAATTGTTTAAAATTATTATCGATAGCTTATCATTACTTGCAATATTCAATATCAGACATTGGTGTAGTGTACAAGTACAGAATATTACAACACATTACAAAACTACTCTGTAGAAAATAATTTTTTAATTGGCCTACAAGCTTGAATTCGTAGGTGCTTAGTAATTTAAATTAAACTATACATTAGCCAAAATCAGCACAAAGTTATCTGCCAACTGGAAATATCAATAAAGATTGTTATATTTAATGATGCTCACTAACACGTGAGGTCATTATGTAGCACTTTATTTCAAGCGCGAGTTTCTCCTACGTGCCGTAAATCTAGACACGAGACTCACGGACATCCTTCCCTCTGGAGAAAGCTACATTCAGAATTGTTACACCTTTAAAATTCCATTGATTCCTATCGAGTTCGAACCCGCGAACCTTGGAATCGGAGGCGTGCAGAGTAACCACTAGTCCACGATGATGATGTATTAATAGTAATAATGATAATAAAAATAATGTAATATAAATAAAAAATGTTTGGAAATGTACAAAGGTCTTTTACCAAGTAGCTCCGTCATTGTTTGTACGAGCGAGGGATCTTTACTTATGCGAAAGTTATGCGGGCAGTCTACACATAGGAGATTTCAGGGAAATAAATTATTTTTAGTAATTTCCTTTCATCCCTCCACTTTAATACTAATTACAAACAATTAACTGGTCATCAGGTAATAATGTGGTATTTTTCGATTTTATAAAATTTTTTGGTTGGAAAGGTCAATTACATATTAATTGCATTGACGCCCTTCAGAAAAACGTAATTTTCACGCGATATAGCATAAAATCATCTATATTGTGACTATCTTTTAAAGTTGAGGGAGTAGTTATACTTCGAGAAATTTATTTCATAAAAAAGATGATTTAAAACAATACAATAAATTGACAGCTCTATTACTCTTTAATTACATCAAACGAAGATCTGAAATTCAGTTCAGGTATTCAGTATATTATAAAGTTTCACCGTAAAAAAAATTGTAAACTTTTAAAGATGTGAGTTCAATTTTCACAATTTTTTTTTCCATTTCGTCTGGAATGCCCCCTGAACTGAAACATTTGTAGATGAATTTAAAACTATAAATCTTAAACCTTGAGGTTATATGTAAGTGTATTTGATTTCTTGTAATGCCTTTTTTATATATCTAACTGTATTCATTAGAAAAATATAACTGAGTTTGAGGCTTCTGCATGTCAAACTAATATTTTGTAATTTCCATTGCCATTAATTTTTTACTCATTCAATTGGATTCTTATTTAAGTATGCTTATATATATATAAACCCGCTGTAATTATGTATAGAGGCACTTACATTTGGGGACTGAAATTTTAAAGAATAAAAAGCAATAAAACCTCTACAGCTTTGTTCACAAGGCAGGTCTTAACTGCAAATTCAGCATTCTCAACATCTTTTCTGATCTCTTTTCCCTTAAATTAAGTCAATAATGGCAATGATGATGGTTGAAGTGGTGGTGGTGACTATGACAGTGGCGGCAGTCTTTCATCAGATAACTCGTAACACTGTTTTCTATACTCATAGTTCATAGACTGTCATACAGTTTTATAAATTATTTCTGACACGCAATGGTAAACCTGAATGCAAGAAGAATAGATTATCCCTTTGTTAATTTAATAGACCAGTATTTGAATTGCAGTATGTTAATAAAATGCAAACAGGAACAAAGAAACAACAGGAAGATTTCAGTATTTAACTGAGCAGAAATTAAACCTTAGTTTAAGATACGTAAACAATTATGGAACTCTTTGATTCTTGAAATGTTCAATATATTTGCATTTATTTCTTTTGGTTCATATTTGGGGGGGGAAAAAAAAAAAAAACATGGTGAATTCTGCTAACACTCCCCAGTGTGTTAATGCTATGAGTAGAATACTACTGAGGGATATGTAGGGATAACTATCCAATCATTAAACATGGTTACTATGTGTATGTAACTGGAAAGTTCCAGCATAATGTTATGACCAATCAGAATGAATAAATTTAACAAAATAATCATTGTTGACTGTGGTAATCTAGTACTCATGTTACTTAATTCTAGTTCCAAGTGTTGTAGGTGCAAACCTGACCAGGGTCAATTGATTTTTAGGAAGGGAAAATTCAAGACGTGTCCTCTGGGAGTGAGTTTAATCCTTCGTTTCTGAGTCTGAATACTTTCAGCCTCATAAAAGAACTGCAAGCCTGAATAAAAAGGCCTCTGTTCAACATTTATCTGACCTTCAACTATCCATGTAATATCTTAGTTGCTTACTAAATGTCTAATTTAGGCGATGTGCTAACCACATATCAATTGTTGACATGAGGGTAAATAAGCATAGATTAATTATGGAAAAATAATGTTATGAAATCTTTAATTAATATAAATGAATTAAAACAAGTCGTATCTCACTTCATGCTTTGTGTTCTTCATACATGGAAACTGCAGTTTTCAAGTGGAATCCTACCAACCTTCAGCCAACATCATCACTGTCGAATTTTGACCTATATTTTCATCCTTAAAGTTGCCGTCTGATTTTGATTTGATGATCCATGAGATCAAATCTACACCAGATGGCAACTTTGTATATGAAGATGTAGACCAAAGTAGGACTATTGTGATGTAGGCTGCAGATGAGAAGTATTCCTCTCCAAAAAATTGCAGTTTCCATGCTTGAACACAAAATATGAGATGAGATATGACTCAGTTAATTAATTTTTAAAAATTAATTAATTAGCCTGGGTGAGAAACTCTTGCTAGGGAACACTATGTTACCATGTGAAATATATGGCACATATATATTGTATTTAATTTAATTCCATGGCGCAACAAGCCTAGAAGGCCCTTAGCCTACCAGCCAAATGCTGGTTTCACATCCACATGTGTCAATCACAGAGGTAGATGATCATCTAGCCAGTGTAGGGGTGACATGTGGTCAGCATGTCGAGTCCCCCAGCCGTTATAGCTGGTTTTCCCAACCTGGAACCGCTATTTATTGTAGATATCCAAATGCGTCATGATACTTGGTGGGCACCGGTCCCATACTGGCCGAAATATGAGAAAATTTCTTCCCCCATGGAGATCCGAACCAGCGCAAGTCCCGTAGCTCTGCGCCAGGGCTTCCTGCCTGAACCACTCGGCTATGACGCAGTTCCTTTAAATATAGCAAATTTTACATTTTAATATAATAAATTTGGGAATTTGAACATTATGAGGTTTTCTTAATATGAATCAAATGAATTGTGAATTCTTCTTAACTCATATATCTGTTTCTTTAAACACAGCATCGCGGTACTGGAGAACCATCATTCCCATCCTCAGCTGTTTTTACGACTGTCAATTTTTTTCTTTTGCCGGTAATTATCCAAACTGCCATCTGGTGTACTTTGGAAGAAGTAATTATCCTAACTGCCATCGTTCTTCAAAAGTACACGTGATTCACAATGCAAAGAACTCCAGGGGTGTAATATCTGGTAACTTTGGCGCCCATTGCCTCAGTGAGCTTTACCATTCCTTTGTCCTTAAATCATATCATTCAGGAAATCTCGATTGAAAAGTAAAAAATTGGAAGTGTAAAATCCTGTTGATTCAGTACTGTAGATGCATGAGCATCTAGCACAAACTGGAGACAAAATAACAGTGGGAATATTTTTGTTACTAATTGGCTTCTGGTAACTGAAATGGTCTGTACATTTTGTTATTGTTATTCAAAACTATGCATTGGCTTTAGGAATATCTTATAACCATTTAAGTATTTCATGTGATTGTTCATCCCCACATATATCGCAGTTATATCTGTTTGCAGTTTCACAGGTTTAAAATGTTTCATTATTGCTGAATAAGATGTGTTGATGTAGCAGTTAACGATTTACAGAAACTCTAAGGTTAGAACACAGAGTTTCACGAGCTGCATAATCCTTGTCTTTTAACTTATGAAAGATTAGCAGATAACAGGCTTGTTTCTCCAATCTCTAACACATTTCTTTTTACACTGTTTATTTATCAGACTCAATGGGTTGTGTTTGATGTGTTATATAGTCTATTTATGTGACGATGCAGCATGTATGACTTTTCTTGTTCTCTGAAATTTGTTCACCAGCATTGAAATGTTGATCCTTGTCGAACAAGATTGTTTAATGGTCTTGTAAATGCAATGTTAATTTGCTTATATGTTAATCCCTGTAATTTTGTACTACACTCTAATTCAACCCAAGAAGTTACTACAGACCTTATGGGCTGTGCCAGTGTCCCCCTACCTGCAGAGGGTAGATGTTGCCAAACTCATAATAACGTTATTTGTTTGTTAAGGAGGGGTGTAGTGGCAAGGTTAGCAGCACTTTTTCCAAATCTATGTACTATACATTTTAAAAACATTGTTTTTTATGGCATGCAAACTAGTTTTATAGTAAATATGAGAGTCGACACTTTCACACAGGATAGTACAGATCCGCAAGAGCTCAGTGACAAGTGGTAACTGTTTTTTTCTTTAAGAGGGGGTGGCTTGTTACAACTATGTACTTGCTGTGTTGCAATGTTCAGTTTTATATAAGGATTTCTCTCAAAAATTATTGTTAAAATGGCAACCCAGTTCCCTATTACAAACACACAGTAACTTCCTGGGTTGAATCTGAGTGTAACAATGGCCACACTTTTCTCGGTTGTTGTCATGTTGAAATACATCTTTCATCCTGAAATTAGAGAAAATAAAATCAATTATTCTCCAAATATATACTGATAAGGAAATTCTCAGTTGTTGCGTGCTGAAATATACCTTGAAATTTCTCCCAGAGATATGCTGTGATATACCAAGCTTGTTTATGTGGTATAACAATTAACTGAAAGGCACAGTGCCAAAACTCTCATTTAAACTACAGGAAAGTAATACAACTCCTGAATAATGGATTGGATAAACCTCACTACTTGCCAACTACACTATATCCCTCCTCACTCCACTCATCTCACACAGAGACGTCCATCTATTGCATACAGTTTGTTGCTTTTGCTGGATTCTACCTTTGATTTCTGTGCCTTGCAGTTAAAAGTAGTATATAATTTTTTGGTCATGGCCTTGGTACATCACATTTCATTTCTCTGGAAGAAATTTAAAGGTAGATTTGAGCATACAATGGTTGACAGTTCCTTGGTGAGACTTCATGTGCACCGTATAGTTTAATGTACCTATTCACCATAAATTGTCAGATTGAAAATAGAAATGTGTGGCATGTTCACAGGAACAAATTAAAAAAATGTTCCATGATTTCATTTATAAATGAGATGGAGTAAATATTTTTATATCTCACCTCATAAATTTCCATGTTTTGACTATATTGGTTTCAAGGGTCATTTTACCTTCATTTTTAGTTGAACTTCAACTGTTGAAATTTTTCTGTTAACAGAATTAAATTTATAAAGTGAGATAGAACATTTTCTCAAACTCCTTTATACATTGAAAATACCTCATAGTGTTACATCCCAGTTTAATTTTGATTACATTTTATGTTTGTTCATTAATATTTTATTAACCATTTAGTTTTATATTCATCATTACTATCATCATCATGAACATATTAGATTTCGGTTTTTTCCTGAATCTGATCCTACTTATTAAGATGCTCTTAACAGGCCTACACTTACTTTGTATTACCTTCACTTCTGAATCCTATAGTTTGGCACATTAATGCTTTTTTGGTAGTTGGTTAGAATCCATTTGCTGCAAATGGCACTGCAAATTATTCTTTTAATATTGAATTCCTTCTATAATATTACCTTTAGCCTTATGCGAAAGGGTAGTATTGTTCACTCCTTTAAAAACTCATCTATATGAATCTTAACTTTAATTGGTGCAACCTATTCTAACACAGATAAAGTTATGCGGATCAAATCACAATGGTAAAATTTTAACATACAATTCACAATATTAAATTTTAGGAAGTTATATTTTGAGGTTATTTTAATTATATTATTTTTAAGCTGAACATCTTACCTCAATATTAATGTTGATTTGTTCTTGAACATGTTTCAAAACAATTCTGTTTTATCGTCAGCTTTTCCAGACGAATCAACATTAATATTGAGGTAAGATGTTCAGACTAAAAATAATATAATTACTATTCACAAACCTGTCCAGTAGGCTCCAAGGTGGCAATCTCACCACTGGAAGTACCATGTGAAAGACTTATAACCTCTTTAGGGATATTTCACATTATACAAAATTGTTTCAGTAAACAGAGTTGGATTGATTTCATACTTTTTTCTTAATACTTGTGTCTACCTGTAATCGCATGATGTTTACTACAAAACTTTTTGGCTCTCCTCCAGATCTGTAGATATTTATTAAGAGTTTCTATACCAATCTATCTGTAATCACATCCATAATCTGTGTCTGAATATTTGAAGAGAATATGTTATATTCAAACGTTTGCCAATATAATAAGCTTATATAATGTATGATAATTTTAAATAATCTGGATATACCTAAGTGTCTGGTTGCGGTGTCATAGCTCATTTGTTATATGATTATTGGCATTTGTCAAAGAGTGTTATTATAAAATTAAGTAATTTTAATTTTATTTATGTACTTAGAATTTTTTCAATCGGTTTGCAGGGCACACCATACCCTATGAAGATAGAAGAGGAAAATACTGACACTAAAAATGAAAATTTTACAAGTGAAAATATTATATATTTTATGGAAAATATATCAGAGGTAAGCCTTTGTTTGCCATTATTTTATAATATTTGTCAACATTTGATTCAGGATGTTGGTCATAGTGCTTAATTAATATTTTATACCTATAAAAGTTCAGAGTTATTTAAAATACCTGCCATTATGTACCTTTAATGTAAATTGTGTATATGAAAACGTTTATATGTTTTGCCTTTCCCTCTCGTATGTTTTGCTATAAAAATGTTAGAGAAGATGGAAGAAAGATGAAAATGGAAAAATAGCAATACAGAAGAAGCCAAAAGTAACTACAGGAAACTAAACGACGAGCTTAGAAGAGAAACTAACAAGGCAAGGGAAGAATGGATGAAGCAGAAATGTGAAGACCTAGAGAATCTGGAGAGGAAAGGAAAATACGATTTAATGTATCAGTAAGTTAAAAGCTTGGACTATGGAAAGAAGAGCAGGAAAACTATGTGGCTGATTGAGGATGAAAATAATGAAGAAATAACAGACAAAGAGGGAATTATGAATACATGGGAAAAATATGTAGAAGAGCTATATGAGACAAGAAATCGTCCGGCTAACTTGGATATAGAAAATGAATAAGACGTATCAGAAGATGAAAAAGGATTTTCAATTCTGAAGGAAGAAGTTAAACTAGCAATTAAGGAAATGAAAAATGGTAAAGCAATAGGGGTAGATGGAATCCCCATTGAATTAGTTAAATGCTTGGGTGAAGGAAAGAAGGAAATTTTGCGTTTATGCAACAAGATATATAAAGAAGGTGAATGGCCCCAAGAATTGACTGAGACAGTGTTAATACCAATACCGAAGAAAAACAATGCAAAGAAATGTAAGAAGTTCAGGACTATCAGCTTGATATCACACTCTGCAAAGATTCTCCTGCGAACACTAAATCGACGTTTACGTTCTACGATGGAAAGCCAATTGGAAGAAGAACAGTTTGGCTTCAGGAAGGGAAAGGGTACAAGAGATGCAATTGGATTGATTCGAACAATAGGAGAAAGATATATAGAAAAAGATAAAGACGTTTATGCAGTATTTGTTGACCTGGAATAGGCCTTTGACGGAGTAAATTGGAATAAACTCCTGAAGATCTTGAAGAAAATTGGCGTGAACTGGAAGGAGAGGAGGTTCATAAGTAGTCTTTATATGGAAACAGCGAATAAAAGTGAAGATAGGAGAAGAAATGTCAGAGGGAAGAGAAATTGGAAGAGGGGTGAGGCAAGGATGTCCTCTATTTCACCTACCCTTTTCAACATCTACCTGGAAGACCTAATGAAGAACTGGCTTCAGTAATACGAGAGGCGTAAACATGGGAGGAAGAAGAATAAAGTGCATAAGACTTGCTGATGATATGACTTTGCTAGCAGAAGATGCAATGACATTGAGGAACATGCTGATGGAGCTGAATGATAAGTGCGAGGATTATGGGATGAAGATAAATATAAATAAGACGAAGGCCATGATTATAGGAAAGAAACCAAAGAAGATAAACATTAAGATTAAAGATGAGGCCATTGAGCAAGTGGAGAGCTTCAAATACTTGGGTTGTACTATCAGCAGTAACATGAACTGCGGTCAAGAAGTAAAGCAGAGGATAGCAATGGCAAAAGAAGCTTTCAACAAGAAGAGAAGCATTTTCTGCGGACCTATGGCAAGATAAATAAAAAAGAGGCTAGTGAAGTGCTTTGTGTGGAGTGTAGCATTATATGGTGCAGAGATGTGGACATTACGACGGAATGAGGAAAAGCGACTGGAAGCTTTTGAGATGTGGATATGGAGAAGAATGGAACATATAAAATGGACAAAGTAAGAAATGAAGATGTGCGAGACAGAGTGGGTGAAAGACGAACAATGCTGGAACTCATAAAGAAGAGGAAAAGAAATTGGGTTGGCCACCGGCTAAGAAGAAACTGCCTGCTGAAGGATGCCCTAGAAGGAATGGTCAACGGAAAGAAAGTAGAGGCAGAAAAATACATCAGATGATAGACAATATTAAAATAAATGGTTTATACGCAGATACAAAAAGAAAAGCTGAGTTAAGGAAAGAGTGGAGAATGCCGAGTTTGCAGTGAAAGACCTGCTCTTGAGCAGAACACTATGAATGAATGTTTTGCTATCTAACCATATAGTTTCCTTTTAATTCCATCCATAGTAATTCTGCTTGAGGGCAGGCCTCTCACTGCAATCATAGCATTTTCATGCTATGCTTTGCAGCTTTACTAGGGAATTGTATGTGTGGTAGCATCCTATTGCTTTCCACACCGGTGAAGGATGATGATGATAAGGATGATGATGATAAGGATGATGATGATAAGGATGATGATGGCCATATGATTTTGGGGACCGTTTGGGCCTTAAAGTTTTCCTGACACTTGTCTTACAGGGGAGGAAAAACCTCGACATAAACCTCACCCAGAAAAACTGTCCCGACCGGGGATCGAACCCGGGCCCGCTGCGTGGCAAGGCAGCATGCTACCTCGAGACGACAGCCGTGAACTCCTTTCAATTAGTATTTTATTTAATGATTGACTTGAGAATGCAGTACATTAGCACTATAATTCATATTGTGTGTAAAAGCCCCAACATTTTTTCTCTCACAGACCTGTAACATGATGCTTGATTTTACTTGACATGCCATAGATCTACTACAGTGCTCCATATCCTAATTTACTTCCCAAGAACACATGCTCGAGAATTTTGATTAATTGAAAAAGGCGTACTTTGATTTAAAACTATAAACCTTGAACCCTGAGGTTAGCATGGTATCTATAAGTTTATCTTGTCTGTGACTTTTAATTTCTCTTATCCTTATATTCCTAAAAATATTCTTTAGAAAAATATTGTGTTTGTAGATTCCTTATTTTTAATGTCAAACTAATATTTGGAAATTTCTGTTGCCATTAATTTTTACTCTTTCCAATTAATTCTTTCATAAGTACCTACATGTACAAAAAAAAGCACCCTGCTATAATTCTGTACAATGGCACTAATATTGAATGACTGAAATATGTATTTTAAAAGATAAAGAACAATGGAACCTCTTATTTACAGCTTTGGTTCCAATGGCCGATCTTCACTTCAAATTCAGCATTCTCAACTTTTTTCCTCGTTTTACATTTCCCTTCAAATAAAACAATAACAATAATAATAATAATAATTAGTAGTAATAATAATAGTAATAATAATAGTAATAATAATTATAATTTAATTAATCAGCTGTAATGGTGAATTCACAATATCTATGTAACTAAATAATAATACATTATTATACAACAGAACTAGCAACTTAGCTCCTTGTGAATTTAGTTCTAAATGTTACATCAATTTCTGTTATCGTAGTAGTCATTCTTCTAAACAGTGTTTATTATACTGTCATTATTCATAGACTGACATACACTTTACCTATGTCTTTAACACATATGATATACCTGAATTCAACAATAACATATTATTTCTTTAAGAGCGAATGATTTCATTATCAAGATACCAACCAACCATATTATTTCTTTATATTTGAAGAGAAGAATTATATACTCAGACTGTGGCTCGAACCTAACACCTTTCACACTCAAGGGGAATTCTCTACATAGTAAGCTATCTGAGCGAGCTCGAATCTAAATGGAAAATTTTATGTCATATATGCTGTTATACGCTGAGATGTGTGAAATGAATAATAAAAACATCAATATGATTTCTTTGTTAATTTAATAAAACAGTATTTTTGATCCAGCCTTTAAAAAATGGTAATAGGAAAAAAGAATAGTAAATTAATAACATGCAAACCAAAACAACAAGAATATTTTAAAATCAAACTGAGCAGATATTTAAACCTGAATTTAAGATCTGGATTATTAAATAATGGTAGAAGTCTTTGATTCTTGAATTATTTCAAATATTTACATTTATGCCTTTTGGTAAACATTTGGATAGTCATGGTAGATACTGAACTTTCATAGGAAAAATTACGATGAGGTTTAATTTATGATTTAAATCTTCTTCTTCTTCCTTCCAAGTATTAGGCCAAGGCCTGTTACGATCCTATAGAAAATTTTCCCTCCAGCGTTTCATAGGACGGCCCAGTGATCTTCGTCCTCTTGGTATATAATTATAAACAGCTTTGGGGATCCGATTTGAACTCATTCTTTCAAGATGGTGTTTCCAATTTAGTTGGTACTGTTTAATATATTCCAAAATTGGCGTAGTCTTCAATTCTTTTAAGATATTGGTGTTCCTTTTCCGGTCCCATCTGGTGTAACCCGCTGTTCTGCGCATGAATCTCATTTCACAAGCCGTTATTCTGCTTTCATGTTTTTTTTTAGTGTCCATGCTTCACTACCATAGGTCAACACTGGTGTTATATAAACGTAATCTGGTGTTTTTTTGTACAAGGGATGGTTTCATAACTTGATTAATAATTCCTAAACTTTTATTATAACTAGTAACTTTTTCAGGGATATCCTTTTCATCCCAGATAGGATATCCTTTTCATCCCAGATAGAGAGATAATATCCAAGATATTTAAATTGATTAGATCTCTCTAAAGTTTTATTCTGGAGACACATTTTACTTTGTATGGGGTCCTTCCCATGAAATGCCATAATTTTAGTTTTGTTAATTGATATTTCCATATTAAATTTGGCACCTATTTTTTGTAAATTATAAATTGATCGTTGCAAATCATTTTCGGAAAGTGCCAGAAGAGCTAAATCGTCTGCAAAAAGAATAGCATCGAGTTTGAGGTTCCTATTGATGGGTATATATCCTCGTGTTTTCCTCCATTCATTTATTAAATGATTTATTAAATGATTTAAATTAAATACTTTATACATCACCTCGTATTGAGTATTCTTATTATACCAGTTTCAAAGCCTAGGTGGTTTCATCTTCAGTCATATCTTTTTGACTGATGTCATGTCATTCAGGAGAACTGTTTGAAGAAGCAGTCCTCCAGTTCTGTAGATATTTTGGAATTTCTATACTGCCCTGACTAGAAAATGGATGTTTATATATATATTTATATATTTATTTATATATTTATTTATTTATTTATTTATTTATTTATTTATTTATTTATTTATTTATTTATTTATTTATTTATTTATTTATTTATTTATTTATTTATTTATTTATTTATTTATTTATTTATTTATTTATTTCTTATAGGTAGAAGAATGAAATTAAGACAGACGTTCCAAACCAAAACACTGTATCAGTTTACAAAATTCTATTTCACATAAAAATATGAATTTTCGTAAATTTTAAAATCTATATGGATAAAAAAGATACAAAATATATACATTTTTATGTGAAATAAAATTTTGTATAGAGATTACAGTGTTCTGGTTTGGAATATCTGTTTTAAT
The DNA here is from genome assembly GCA_030220185.1 of Diploptera punctata. NCBI lineage: Eukaryota > Metazoa > Arthropoda > Insecta > Blattodea > Blaberidae > Diploptera > Diploptera punctata. The sequence goes on from JASPKZ010010244.1 coordinate 142,925, forward strand.
TTGATTCTTATATCTATAATTAAAAAAATATATATATTTACATAAAAATCGAAATGGTTATTTATAATAAATTGTCCTAAATCATATGAATTACTTTTAATCTAAAAATTCATATATTTTTATATTCACAAAAGCGCAATGTGATTACATTTCATTCTTAAATATATTTGGTTGCATCGTGATCTTCACTCTCATGCTAGCTCGAGGGGGATTCCCTTATTTCTGATTTAGTAAATGTAATTCACGTGTCAGCATCTTGTCAGTCAGTCAGAGCCAGTGAATTGTTTTTGAGAATAACTGACTCTTTATACAGTACTGATACATTAAGTGTAGTGATTGATGATATAGTGCCAAAAATGAAGCCAATTATTTATTCTCATTTGCACCAATATGTTGCTGAAATTAGTGGAAAGACTTTTCTGTAAAAATGTGTGAAAATTGATACCATGCATAAAATTTCTAAAGTTTTGGAAAGGCAAGTAGACCCTGGAGAAATTCAAAATTTGTGTGGCTGTGGCAATCCTTTGATGAAATATGGAAGAACATCTTCTTGTGATCTAGAACAAGTTATTCTCCCCGTATTGTGTGTTATTTTGACACAACCAAAATCGTTTATGATGGAAAACTTGGTGAAAATTTCCATTGTTCACTGCAACAACAAGTATTGCTAACACTCCACAGTCTCACCATGATTGGCAAATAATTTTTTTATAATAAACATTTAAATCTTTAAAATATTGAAAGAAAATATTTTTGGATTTTTGTATATATTTTCCAGTTTTTTACTACATAAAAATATAATATTTTATGTATTTTAGCACATAAAAGTCCATTTTGTAGGAATCACACATCCGTAATCTGTTTACTGAATATTTGAGAATTCAATCTTTTGCCATTGAAATAGTCTATATATTTATGTATGATAATGTAATATAATCTATATAATGCCACTGTGACTTGTAGCTTATGCGTCAAGCTACTGTTTGCGTATGTTGAAGTGTATTGTTATAATGTTTAATAATTTTTATTTATGTACTTAGAACTTGATCCATCTGTTTGCAGGGCACATCGTACCCAATTAAGATAGAAGATGAGAACATTGATATTAAAGATGAGAGTCCTACAACTGAAAATATTGTGTATGTTATGTCAAATATACCAGAAGTAAGTCTGTGTTTGCAATATTTGTCAATTCTTGATTCAGATTATTCGTTATAATGTTTAATCAACATATGATATCTTAAGTTAAAATTGAATTTAAGAGTGTTTATTTGAAAATATCTATCATTCTGTACTAAGACTTAAAAATTTTAATCGGTGGATAGTTGCCAAGAATAGAGTAGTCTGGAGGAGAATTTTTGGGGAGGCTGTGACTCAACACCTAATATGAAGATGATCATTCTGTACCTTTAATCTCAATTGTGTGTATGATAGTGTTTATATGCATTATTGTTTTTACAATTTTTGTTTAATATCTAATCATGTAGCTTCCTTCCAATTAGTATTTTATTGATTCATGCACTTTGGGAATGCAACACAATAGCATTACAATTCATATCTGGGTGTGAAAGGTCTGTAAATTTTCTCTCAGAGATGTCAATTTCAAGCTTGAGTTTCCTTGACGTGCCATAAATCTACAATTAGAAGACCCATGTCTTACTTCATTTCCCAAGGAATAGATGCTCAGAACGTTGAATTTAAAAACCTGTACTTTTATTTAAATCTGTAAACCTTGAAGCCTGAGGTAGGGATTGGGTCTATTCGTTTACTGTCGGCTTCCTTATATCCTTCTTTGTTTGAATGTAAATTTAGTGACAAAAAGAATGAGCCGCATCAAAAAGCAGAGTTCCTGTTATGGGCCACTGCGCATGCTCAAAAAGCCATATCTGAGGTTCATGAGGTAATGCACTGTTAAATGTTTTATGTACGCTGTGTTTGGTTTTAATCATCTTAAACAGCTAAAGAACAGTGAAGGAGACATGTTTCTATCCATTTACAAGAGTTCGACAAATGTAATATTACTCAAATTGCGACATTTTAAATAAAAGGAAACTAGTATCCGACGTTCAAGTAGTGTAGAACGTTAAACTACTTATAACAAGATAAGATGTATGTGAAAGCCAGGGTTCACATCCTCTGACAATTTTTATTTTATTCATTTGTATTTTTGCAAAATACATCCTATAACATTTAATTCCTACCCCGTAATCTACGTCCCCTTTACCCTATCTTAAGTAATATTCATGCCTTCATAAACTCTGTAACACTATTTAGCTACTGGTATAAATTTAATTGTGTGTTCAGTACCATATTTTAATAATAATGCTATAAATTTATGTAATAAAATATAATGTAGCTTCATATATTTGAGTTTATTTATTTATTTATTTATTACGTATTAGTGAGGAAAAAGTTTTACCCTTCAATTAAAATATTTAGTTTATATATGTCAAGTCCAGCATAATAATAGCCCATTGATGATGGACAATAATAAATAATAATAATAATATTTATTATTATTATCCATCTATAATAATAATAATAATAATAATAAAAATAATAATAATGGGATGTATCAAATGATGTGAAGAATGTAATTTCCTGGGTATCAAAATTAACTCAAAATGTATCCTAGAAAATGACTAAATTTTGAATTCAAAAAGGCAGTTCGGTATTAACAATGTTAAATGAAGTTTTGGGGATAAGAACATAAGAATAGATACCAAAATAGATATTTATAAATCCATAATTCGAAGCACGCTAGCATATAGTGCAGAAACTTGGCAGTTGAATAAAAAATTTTAGTTTAAAGCTTATTTCTACTGAAATGGATTGTTTCAAACGCTCAACCAGACATTCTAAATTGGAAAAAAAAATCAGAAATACAATCATCACACAACAAATTAAATTCCAAAATTCTATATTAGATTTTGTGAGAAGCAGACAACTAGAATGGTAGGGTCATATACGTAGGATGCCAGAGAAAAGATTACATAAACAAGCTTTGGAATGGATTCCACCTGGAAAAGGAAAGAGAGATCGACCTAGATTTAAATGGATGGATGATGTAAGAAGTGGTATGAGGGAGCCTGGTCTAAAAGAATTGGAATGAGAACATAGAGAAGAATGGAGAAAGAAGATAAAAATTTAGGACATAGGAAGATGTTTTATTACACTGTAGACCTGTTTATAAATACATAATAATAATAATAATAATAATAATAAAAATGCTATTATGCATTGCAGAGACTCTTGATGTCCAAACTCCTTTCAAAAAACGTTAAACTGAAGATATATAAAACAGTTATTCTACCAGTTATATTATATGGGTGCGAAACATGGACTCTTACTTTAAGGGAGGAAAGGAGATTACAAGTATTTGAGAATAAAGTACTTAGGAAAATTTTTGGACCAAAGAGAGATAAAGAGACAGGTGAATGGAGAAGACTACATAACAATGAACTACATGGTCTTTACAGGAAGCCAGATATAATAAGAACAGTTAAGTCTCGTAGACTGCGATGGGCAGGACATGTTGCACGTATGGGGAATGAAAGACTTGCATGGAAGCTTCTTGTAGGAAAGCCAGAGGGAAAACGCCCAGTTGGTAGACCAAGAATGAGGTGGGAGAATAACATTAACTATGATTTGAGGGAAGTAGATTATACAGGGAATGATTGGAAAGCATTAGCTCAGGATAGGGATGTATGGAGAGCGTATGTCCGTGCGGCCATGAACCTACGGGTTCGATAGTGCCAGTGAGTAAGTAAGTAAGTAATAAAAATAGTAATATTTCCAAATAGTTAGTATGTTTATTCTTTAAGAATGAACATCCAGAGTAAAATAGAAAACATTTTAACAATTAAAAATCTCAACCTCACCAGGAATCGAACCTGTAACCTCTTGCATTCGAATCAAGCCACTAAGCACTGGGCTAAGCTTTCACTGCCTTGTTGTGTATAGAAAGAATGCTCTTCAAAGGAAGAAGGGAAACTTATTGTAGCTCTACTGTGTAATTTGTTTACTCGTGTGAATCGCACGTTAGAATTTGAATTATTCGAGATCAAGAGTCAGCACATTCTTTTTGTTGCTAAGTGTACTATCAAAAGAAAATTGAGTTTGTATCTTTCATGTCATTAATATCAATTTGACTTTTGGATAATTCTATTGTCATTAATTTCCCTTTAACCAATGGATTTAAATACTCTCACATGTAGTGCTGAATCAGATTTAAGTACCTGTAATGTAGTGATTTCTATAGGTGTGGACAAAACATGATATAAAATGGAAACTAATATAGGTATTAACCTTTAGAAGACTTGAGGGGCATATTTGTCCATTAAATGTAAAGCCCTAAAGGACTCAGTGGGTCCCATGATAACATTATTTCTTCATAAAATTACAAAAATTCAGATAATATTGTAAATAAATGAATAGTGGCTCTAACCTATTGTGTTCCGATCAAGTATTCACAAAAAAAAACATATCAGGTGCCTTTTTCACCCCTAATTTTTACATTTTTTTCCATTATAACATTATTTCTTTGTAAAATTATAAAAATTCAGAAAATGTTGCAAGGAAGTTATTTGTGGCTCTAACCTATTGTATGTTAGATCAAGTATTCATAAAAATAAGAAAAAAACATGTGGTGTCTTTTTCACCCCTAATTTTGTATTTAAATTATAATGAGTTAACATGGTAAATATCTTGTTTGTATTTATTTTTAAAAAATATCTGATATGCTACTCACATTATTTTGATAATCCATATACGTGAAGCCATTTTTTTATATGTTAAAAAACAAACCACAGTCTACAGTTACTAATTCAAGACTGAATCTTAGTGTTGTATGTTATAAGGTTTGCTAAGGTTTGGGTGCCACAGAAAAACAAATGTGCTGATAACTCTGCCATCAACAAGGCAGGGTATTTATTCATGTTTATGCTTTCAAAGCAGATTTTTCATGGCACACGTGTTCCAACTACGTCATCAAATCCCCCTTGCAAGAGTACAGTCACCTTCAAGTCATAAACTGAACCCGTAATAAAATCAAACCAAAAAATATAGACCTCGCAAATAAATTTTAACTTTAATAATAAAATTCTCTATTGTATGTAAAAATTAAACATTTCATTGAATAATACACTCCTTTATGAACGAAATGAAAGTTATTTTATACTTATATCTGTTAAGGTTTATCGTAAAGAAATGTTTTTGTTACTATGCGCGCTCTACCATCCATTTAATATCACGGACTGGGATTTAAATTCCGTCCTGCAGTTCATGCAGTATTTTTAAATACCCCGGAATATAAAGGTTAATATATAATTGTCACTGAATATATATATGTATATACATACAGATTGATTCAGAAATGTGGCTATACGTTTGATCGCATTTTGTGATGAAAACCTTATTATTAAAGGAAACATGATTTTATCATTGGAAAGGGAATCCTTCAAATTACAACAATAGAACAAAACAAAACAAAAAAACAAAACAAAAAACAAATCAAAACAAATCAAAACAAAACAAATCAAAACAAATCAAAACAAATCAAATCAAACAAATCAAATCAAAACAAATCAAAACAAATCAAATCAAAACAAATCAAAACAAATCAAAACAAATCAAAACAAATCAAAACAAATCAATACAAATCAATACAAATCAAAACAAATCAAAACAAATCAAAACAAATCAAAACAAAACAAATCAAAACAAATCAAACAAATCAAAACAAATCAAAACAAAACAAATCAAAACAAAACAAATCAAAACAAATCAAAACAAAACAAATCAAAACAAAACAAATCAAAACAAAACAAATCAAAACAAAACAAATCAAAACAAAACAAATCAAAACAAAACAAAACAAAACAAAACAAATCAAAACAAAACAAATCAAAACAAAACAAATCAAACAAAAAACAAATCAAAACAAATCAAAACAAAACAAATCAAAACAAAACAAATCAAAACAAAACAAATCAAAACAAAACAAATCAAAACAAAACAAATCAAAACAAAACAAATCAAAACAAATCAAAACAAAACAAAACAAAACAAATCAAAACAAAACAAAACAAAACAAACAAAACAAATCAAAACAAATCAAAACAAATCAAAACAAATCACTGCTCAGTGCAGCTAGGCGGGTTGATTTTTGTGGGCTAGCGTCCAATGCCTCCACAATTTTCTTCGTTGTTTCTGCATCCGTGCTAATGCGAGGGCTTCCAGGATGTTTGATTTTCTGCATCCTTCCCGTTTCCAGCAATTGTTTTCTCCACTTACCCACAGTCGACGGCTGCATTGCTATGTTAAACTCACGTCTTGCCCGTCTTTGGCCTCACGATCATTAGCATACGTTATTGCCCATGCAGCAATTATAATGTGCTGTTGCATATTCAACGCCATTTTGACTAATGACGTAAGTTCTACACTCGTTTTGTTTCATTCCATTGTAATTTGAATAATTGCCTTTTGAACGGTAATTTCATATTTCCTGTAATGGTAATATTTTCATCACACAACGCGATCAAACGTATAGCCATATTTATGATTCAACCCATATATATATATATATATATATATGGGTTGAATCATAAATATATATATATACTTACTTACTTACTCACTGGCACTAACGAACCCGTAGGTTCATGGCCGCGCGGACATAAGCTCTCCATACATTCCCTATCTAGAGCTAATGCTTTCCAATCATTCCCTGTATAATCTACTTCCCTCAAATCATAGTTAATGTTGTTCTCCCCCACCTCATTCTTGGTCTACCAACCGGGCGTTTTCCCTCTGGCTTTCCTACAAGAAGCTTCCATGCACGTCTTTCATTCCCCATACGTGCAACCTGTCCTGCCCATCGTAGTCTACGAGACTTAACTGTATTTATTATATCTGGCTTCCTATAAAGACCATGTAGTTCATTGTTATGTAGTCTTCTCCATTCACCTGTCTGTTCATCTCTCTTTGGTCCAAAATTTTCCTAAGAACTTTATTCTCAAATACTTGTAATCTCCTTTCCTCCCTCAAAGTAAGAGTCCACGTTTCGCACCCATATAATACAACTGGTAGAATAATAGTTTTATATATTTTCAGCTTAACGTTTTTTGAAAGGAGTTGGGACATCAAAAGCTCTGCAATGCATAATAGCATGCATTTCCAGAATTGAGCCTATGTTTAATTTCTTTGTGCATCTCATTCCTATTTGTGATTATTGTTCCTAGGTATTTGAATTCAGCCACTTCCTCAAAATTTCCCTCATTTGTCATTAGTTGCCCATTCCCATTATATACTGAATTTCTACGTGTGACCATATATTTAGTTTTACTGATATTTACTTCCAGTCCCAATTCCTTAGTGTTACTCAATAGTGTGTGTGTGTTGGACTTTAGTATCTCCTCGCTATCGGCCAGTAGTACTACATCATCAGCATAAACTAACAGCTTATTAATACCATTCAGTTGTAAGCCTTCCTCATTCTCTAAAGACTTAATGGCATGCTCTAGTACAAAATTAAATAGTAGAGGAGATAGTGCATCTCCTTGCTTCAACCCATTCTGGATTTCAAAAGTGTCTGAAAACTGTTTGCCTACACGCACCCTACTCTTTGAGCCATTTAGACACATTCGTATAAGTCTAACTAACTTTTTAGGAATTCCAAACTCCAGCAGGATACTATATAATTTCTCCCTCTTAATTGAATCATATGTTTTTTTGAAGTCTACATATAGTTGATGTACAGTACCATTATATTCCCATTTCTTTTCTAAAATCTGTCTTATACTGAAAATCTGATCTGTTGTAGACCTGTATCTTCTAAATGCACATTGATGATCTCCTAGAATGTCATCAATATTGGCAGTAAGTCTGCTTACTAATATATTTGTTAGAATTTTGTACGAAGTTGAAAGTAATGCGATGCCCCTGTAGTTGTTGCAATCAGTTTTATCTCCTTTCTTATAAATTGGTACGATAATTGATTCCTTCCATTCATCTGGAAGAGCTTCTTTATCCCAAATCTTACTAAGCAACCAGCGTATCTTGTCCATCAATTTTTCTCCCCCTGATTTTATCAGTTCTGCTGGGATCTCATCTGAACCTGATGCTTTATACATCTTCAATTTTTCAATCGCCATCTCAACCTCTAATGCACTTGGCTCTGCGACTAGCATTTCTGCTGTCTGTAACTTATCCTCCTCAATGTCCTGTTCTGTATGTACATTTAATAGCTGATTAAAGTAACTTTTCCATCTATTTAATATACTCCTAGAATCTGCAATCATATCCCCATTTTCATTCCGAATTATGTTTGTTCTAGCCTGAAACCCTTTCTTCTCTATACTAATTCCCTGATAAAATTCTGGCATTCATTTCAAGATCATTAATCTTCTCTCTCAAATATTCCCTCTTTTTACTCTTTAGTAACTTGGTGGTTTCCCGTCTAACACTACCCAATTGCTCTAAATTTACCTCATTTGGCTCGTGTAACCATTTCATTTTTGCTACCTTTCTTTTCTTTACAATGTCGTCACATTCCTCATCAAACCATTTCTTATTTTGCCTCTTTTTTAAACAACCAATGCTTTCTGATGCTGACAATTTAATAGTATCTCTTATAGCCTCCCATTCTTTATTTATATCAGTTTCTTCTTCGTTTGCCACATTGTCATCTGAATATATATATATATATATATATATATACAGGTGTTGCAAAAAAACACTGACTACGGAGGTGAGATGGTATATTGAGATATGTTGACCATATTTTTAATAAGGTACCAGTGTCCGGAAATGATGCATTTTCACACTATGAGTAGGTAACTTCTCAAGAGTTCCGTTAGTTGAATTGATTTCATGATTCAATACTTGACAATACTCTCACAGTCACATCAAGTTTTCAAACTGTCCACCTCCCATCTCATTGCAGAGCGTACGTTGGCGGTGTAGTGAGTGGCGCATACGTTGAAATATGATTGGCCTCGTTTGAATTATTTGTGTAGCAGCGTGGATTTGGGCTATAAGATCCGTACGTGACTCTACTGGAGACTGATAAACAGACAGTTCCATGTCGCCCCACAAAAAAATAGTTGAGAGGGTTAAGATCAGAAGGCCATGGGACTGGTCCCCCTCTTCTAATCCACCAACCTGGATACTTGGTATCCAAATGTTTTCTCACATTGGCATCAAGTGAGCTGGAGCTCGATCATATTGTAGCCACAATCCATTGCGAAGCCACGTATTATAGGTTCCATACCTGTGAGGTGTTGTCAAGTAATGAGTCTTCAAATCCTTGGAACTAACACTGATCTTGAGACATAATTAACTGGTCATAGTGTGAAAACGCATAATTTCCAGACAGTGATACCTTATTAAAAAATGATCAACATATCTCAACATACAATCTCACCTCCGTTTTCGGTGTTTCTTTGCAAGACCCTGTATATATTATATATATATATATATATATATATATACACACACACACACACACATTGAGAATGCTGTTTTAGTGTGATAAATCTCTAAACTGTCTGAGATATAGAGCAGCATTCTTTGAAATTAGTACTACTAATATTAATTCTGTAATACATAACATGTTTACATGTTTCAGTACATCCATATTTACTCCAGTGTAGCTATCAATGTATAAGCTGTCACTAGTTTTGAACATATGAAATCAGTTCAAGTATTTTAATTTTGTTGAGTTGTTTCTTGACTCACCTCATACTTCTTAACTCTCTCGCAGATCTAGATTTTGTCACTGTATTTTTGACATTCTCATTGCTGTTCACGTTCACAACTGACGTCCAATGGTCTCCTCCTGCAGACTGACCTCCGCGCCATCTGATGGCTGACCGAGAAACTTTCAAATCAATCCCCTCTCCTTATCACCGGGTATTTCAAAATTCATAGTTGTGTTTTTAATCTTGCATATGTAAATATTTTCTCAAATTTTGAGTTCCTTCGGTTTTTCCAATTGTTTAAGTAATTTTGTTTTGGTTTCTATTCTATGTTTTTCTGACCAGGCATGTGCAGCCATTGTAGATTTTTCTGTTTCTCCATTTTTAACATTTCTGAGGTGTTCCTTTAATCTTGTATTTAGATTCCTTTTTGTTTTTCCTATATATATCCTTTCATAATCTTTACAAATAATTTGATAAATTCCCGATTTTTTGCAGTCTTCAATCTTTTCATTTTTGTTTGTTTTTATTAAATTACCTAAACTGTAATAATTTTTCTGTGCTAATTTAATGTTGAAATTGTTGAAGATTTTTTGAAACTTGTCAAATACTAAAGGGTGGGTATGTGAACTTCTTGAATTTTTTACTAATACCTTTATCTGTGTGAAGAGTACTTTCATGAATCATTTTTTGTTCCTTAAATTATTTTTTTTCTTGTGTATCATCTTTTCTTGAAATCCGTTATCCTTTGCAATTTTTATTATGTGTTTTTCCTCTTTATTGTAATTTTCTTTGCTCATGGGAACATTCACTAGTCTGTGTGTTGAGTTATTAAATACTGCCTGTTTGTGTGAAAAATGGTTAAATCCTGTAGCTTTTATATAATTATCAATGTGACTTTCTTTTCTGTTCATTCCAAATTCTGTTTTCTTTTTTTCTTCATTCCTGATCAATTTAAGGTCTAAAAATGGTATTTCATGATTATTTTCTACTTCCATTGTAAATTTGAATGTTTAATTTTGAATATTTAACAGTTTAATGGCATCCTTTAATTGTTTCTGTTTTACTATTGCTATGATATCATCTACATATCTTCTCCAAAATTTAAACATCAGAGGGTCTGCTTTGGTTACATGACATTCAAAGTTCCCCATAAACATATTTGCTAAGAATGGTGATAATGGGTTTCCCATTGCAAGTCCTGATCTTTGTCTAAAGTACTTTCCTCTTTCACCTTTAGACAAAGATCAGGACTTGCAATGGGAAACCCATTATCACCATTCTTAGCAAATATGTTTATGGGGAACTTTGAATGTCATGTAACCAAAGCAGACCCTCTGATGTTTAAATTTTGGAGAAGATATGTAGATGATATCATAGCAATAGTAAAACAGATACAATTAAAGGATGCCATTAAACTGTTAGATATTCAAAATACAATAATCAAATTTACAATGGAAGTAGAAAATAATCATGAAATACCATTTTTAGACCTTAAATTGATCAGGAATGAAGGGAAAAAAAACAATAGAATTTGGAATGTACAGAAAAGAAACTCACATTGATAATTATATAAAAGCTACAGGATTTAACCATTTTTCACACAAACAGGCAGTATTTAATAAGTTCAACACACAGACTTGTGAATGTTCCCATGAGCAAAGAAAATGACAATAAAGAGGAAAAACACAAAAATTGCAAAGGATAACGGATTTCAAGAAAAGATGATGCACAAGAAAATAAATAAATTTAAGGAACAAAAAAAGATTAATGAAAGAACTCTTCACACAGATATTAGTAAAAAATTCAATAAGTTCACATACCCACCCTTTAGTATTTGACAAGTTTCAAAAATCTTCAACAAATTCAACATTAAATTAGCACAGAAAAATGATTACAGTTTAGGTAATTTAATAAAAACCAACAAAAATGAAAAGATTGAAGACTGCAAAAAATCGGGAATTTATCAAATTAATTGTAAAGATTGTTTAAGGATATACATAGGAAAAACAAATAGGAATCTAAATACAAGATTAAAGGAACACCTCAGAAATGTTTAAAGTGGAGAAACAAAAAAATCTACAATGGCTGCACATGCCTGGTCAGAAAAACATAGAATAGAAACCAAAACAAAATTACTTTAACAATTGGAAAAACCGAAGGAAGTCACAACTTGGGAAAATATTTACATATGCAAGAATGAAAACACAACTATGCATTTTGAAATACCCGGTGATTAGGAGAGGGGATTGAGTTGGAAGTTCGTCGGTCAGCCATCAGATGGCGCAGAGGTCAGTCTGCAGGAGAGGAGACCATTGGATGTCAGTTGTGAACGTGAACAGAATTGAGAATGTCACAAATACAGTGATGAAATCTAGATCTGCGAGGGAGTTAAGAAGTGTGCGGTGAGTCAAGAAACAACTCAACAAAATGAAAATAAACCTCATAGTGTTATTTCCTACCTATATAACTTAATGAGTATTTTAAATTTAATTTCACATTTGTTTACACAAAAATTCTAAAATTCTTTGTTTCATTAGCAATAATTCACTCTATAAACACACAATTTTCTAGTGAGAAACTGTTGTAAAAACAGTTTGTCTAATTGTCACTTTTTAACATTCACTGTCTTCATTTACATCACTTTTCTTTTAGCTCTAATGACAATCTATACCGGTCCACTACTTGGAAACAAGTTACGACTGACTAACTGTTCAGATCTCTTATCTTATATTTTTTATTTGTATTAATTGGATCTATCTGGTAGCCAATCTTGACATTTATTGAATTGAAAACCCTAGAGAATGATTGCTTCCAATGGGATGCACACACACATCTGAAAAGATACCTGCAGGCCTCTCCAACTCATGAGTCACCAACTCACGAATCTTCTTCCATCATATAAGGTGACATTTGATTCTCGCTATTGCATATGGAATTCAAAGACAATCATTTGAACAATGGATTAACAATGCATCACATTATATCCATCCATCCATAGTAATTCTGCCCAAGGTCAGGTCTTTCACTGCAATCATAACATTTTCATGCTATGCTTTGCAGCTTTACTAGGAAATTGTAGGTGTGGTAGCTTCCTGTTGCTTTCCACACCGGTGAAGCTGTGAGTGACGACGATGATGAATGATGACTGGCTTCCATATTGTCTTCGGGAGACCGTCATTTAGCCTTAAAGTTTAATTCCTGACATTTGTCTTAGAGGTCACCAGAAAAACCCCACGTATATAAAACTTCACATCAACGTCGGAAAAAATTGTCCCAACCGGGGATCGAACCCGGGTCTGCTTCATGACATCAAGCAGCACGCTACCTCGAAACCACAGCGGTGGACCATCACATTACATCTTACATAAATATAAGTGTCTGTGAGTCTGTCTGTCCTTTATCGACTCAAAACCTACTAGATTGGTTTGAGTGGGTTTTTTGTTATAATTTAGAGAATTTTCTGGGACAATTAACATATGTAACATATTACCATACATTCTATAGGGCCAAAGGTAATAAAAAGGGATCGGTGTACTAAAAAAGTTGCTTTTTGGATGCTTAAATGGCTTATGCTGCAAAACCACAATGAATACATGATATTAGTGTATGCAGAATTAAATATTTTTTAAAAAATGTGCAAAAAATGTCTACAACAACATATGTCTATCTTTTATAGATAATTCACAATAATCATTTTTGTCTTTCAGCTCATTGATACCAAGTAGATCAAAATATATATATTCCCGGGCAGTGCTGGATAATCAGCATGGGACAACTGAAAATAATTATGATATAAATTTATGATTATTTTTCTTTTTACTTTATTCAATTATTTAAGCATAGCAGCCCATATCGGGTATTGGCTAGTGTATATGTATATATATATATATATATATATATATATATATATACACAGAATGTAACAGGACCTCACCAACAAAATTATAAGGATGATAGGCCTTTTTTGTGAAGGAACATATAGTCGCAAACACGTCGTTTATGAGTTATGCGCAGATGAAGGTGTTCGCCTGTAAAGATCAGAATTGAAAACAAACAATTGTACACATATTATTTTATTGAAAAATACATATTTTTACAATAAGTTTTCAAACAATAAGTGTTTGATGACATCAAAAAGAATCCTCTCATGCTCAGCCGTGCTGGCCGATCGTTGCTGTGACGATATCAAACATGCAATGAGGCACAGGGTTGACTGTTTGAACAATTATTGTAAAAACATGCCTTTTTTCAATAAAATTATATATGTACAATTGTTTGTATTCAGTTCTGATCCTTTGAGGTGAACACCTTCATCTGCGCATAACTCATAAATGACGTGTTTGCGACTATATGTTCCTTCACAAAAAATTATTATCCTCTCTGCATGGCCTATCATCCCTATAATTTTGTCGGTGAGGTCCTGCTACACACTGTATACATATTATATATATAGGACAATGTCAGCAACTCTATCCTGTTAGAGTTTTATTTTCTAGGAATATTATTCAGTGTATTCACTAATTTCTTCTTTACATTTTCTCTTAGAGATCTTGATCATGTTATTGTTTTGATCCCAGCCACATAATTTTAATGGGTTTATGGTTTGGAATGTGGACGTTTATGTCAATTATAGCAGTTATAATACAGCATAATTATAAACCATCTTTTCACATGTAAGGTAGGGTGTCAATTCGTCCCATTTTTCGTGGAACAGTCCTGGTTTTTTGGAAAATGTCCCACTGTCCCAAACATTTTCTTGGGGACGCTCAAATGTCCCACTTTTGGGATGATGCCTTGTCAATGTATTTATGAATGGTGACTTTCATTTTGTTCTTAACTGTATAATTATAAATATGAACGTTATAAAGTGCCAGTTGTATGACCATGATGCACTATGGTCAAATGAAAGAAAACAGAATGAAAGTTAAAATTACTCATGGTTAAAACACATTTTAACGATGTATCATGCACGTCATTTTATAATAGAATTTCAAAAGGAAATAAACTACTTGATGAAATACATAAATCATAGAAGTACAGCAATGCACATGCATATACCAGCTCTACCTGTGTAAATAGAATAGGTATAATATAGCTGAGTAAGTAATTTTAATGGACAATATTTTTATTGGCATAACTTATATGTGCAATTTGTATAATTTGTTTCATACAATTTTTGAAACTTCCTTTTATATTTTGTTAATGTCCCACCTTTTTTTAAAATGTCCCAGGTTTTTCCTTTAATTTTTTGTACATGTCACCATTTACATTGAAAGTATTATGGACACCCTAATATAAAGTGACAATATCTCCCATTTTATTTTCGCATCAATTTGTTTCATTCTTCCTAATTCTGTTGTGGAGATACTGTTCCAGATTTTAAAGGTACCTCTTGCATGTTTTACATAGTACTGTACATTCTTTATTTCTTGTTCTTCACTTGATTTCTGCCACACATTTATCTTATCACTGGCTAATACCTTACTTGTCCTGCTATACCTAAATAAATTAAGTGTGCCTTTATCATCATCCATGCAAGTATTTGGTCATGTGGCCTGTATGTCTTTAAGAGGAATTTTCCATCCAGTGCTTTTTAGGACGTTCCAGCGATCTTTTGCCTTGGGGCAGTAACAAAGCATGGCTTTTGGAATTCTATGAGATGGATTTTCCAGTTCTGGTAGTTTTGTATATGGTTGAGAAAGGGTTCTACATCCAACTCTTCCATAATTTCCTCATTTCTTTTATAGTCCTACTTTGTATAGCCTGCTATACAGGGCACAAATGTTTGAGTAAGTAAAAGAAATATAATTATAAATTTATATCATATTTATTTCTAAATACCATGTACTGATTATTCAGCATTGCCCGGAATTATACTTATCCCGATCTTCTTGGTATCAATGAGCTCAAAGACAAAAGTGGTTATTGTGTTATCCGTAAAAGATACACATACGCTGTCAGGGACTTTTTTGTATAATCATTTGAGATATTCAATTCTGTGTACAATAATGTGGATATTTTTGTTATGGTTTAGGCAGCATAAGCCATTTAAGCATATAAAAAGTTACTTTTTTAGTGCACTTTTTTCTTTTGCACCAGTCGTATAGTAAAAATGATTAAATGTCCCAGAAAAATTCTCTAAATTAAGGTAAAAACCCCATTCAAATCGGTCAAGTAGTTTTTGAGTCCATAAAGGACAGACAGACTCACAGAGACTTAAATTTATATGTAAAGATTGAATAAAAAATATTTTATCCTGGAATTGGCAAAATTACATTGCCTAATCAGACCGGATCTTCATCCTTACATGTCTCTAAGAATTGTAGGTTCTATTTTTCTGGTCATCTTCTCACACAGTGCATTTTGTTCTCATTTGCCCACTGAATTATAATTTTTTTTTATTTGTCCAAGTTCTTATTTCCTTCAAACAGTTCTGCTGTTAATATTAGAGACATAATCTTGGGTTTCACATATATAACTAATTATTGATCATTCATATCTCTCCCTTTCATTGTCAATTCTTTGAGATCTTTTTGAGGTATCTATTCAAATCTTCCTTGATAATCTATCCCCTAGCAGATTAAAATTGTACTTACTTAATGCTCAATATTTCACTGTGGTCTCCAATTAATTCAGACTTGCTATGTGGAAATGATCACCAGTTGTGACATCCTTGATTGCTGTATTCACAGATCATGCATCTTTTAGATACTTGATTGTAAGAATTACCCTTATGTCCACCAAGTTATATTATGTCACCTGTTTTTTGGTGTTGTTACACTTTGGTTTTAAACTGATGGATAATAGGTCACTTTTTGCATAGGGTATGGCATGTTATTAACCAGATATTTTGGCAATTATGGATTTGCTGAGGACGTTCAATAGCTTGCCCATCTGATTTAACATAGGTGCATATAATTGTTTCTTGCAGGGAAGACACGAGCCATAAAGTGAAATTTTATTTTGTTCCATTCTTTTTTTTAAGTTTATCATTGTTAACATATTTCTTTTTATAATCTTGCAATTGAATTGCAAACAAATGGTGTAATTGAGCTGAAACACAATAAACTCTGGCATATCAGATGATTTATCACAAATGGAAAAACTGTCAATGCTCTTGCTGAAATGATAATTTATCCACATAATTTCACATAAAGAATGACAGCTACATGGGATTGAACCATAGTACCATATTTAAAATTCTTAAAGATAAGAAATGTAATCCTTACCAGATTTTGACTTCTATTAAACCTTGCGAGACATAACTCCTAGATTTGTTTTGAATTTGGAAACTCTTTACCATCTGTAATGATAACTGTTATACATATTGAATAATACTGATAAATCTAAAATTGTACATATGTGTAAAATTTCTAGTCACGTGAAGAAAATGGTGATAACATTTCTGTACCTTTACCAGTATTCTTCTTGCTTAAGTATACTATTTGTCATTAATTGTGAGTGGAGAACATATTTTTAACGAATCATCTCATACAATTACAAATTTCTTTGATACTGACGGTTTCAGACATCTTGTCCCTCTTCAGTCATGACTTCCACTGATGAAATTCTCTGGTTGTTGATTTCTCAATGGATGTCACCTCTTGTGCAGCACAAAGAAGCGACATCCATAGAGAAATCAACAACCAGAGAATTTCATCGTGGAAGTCATGACTGAAGAGAGACAAGATGTCTGAAACCGTCGGTATCAAAGAAATTTGAAATTGTTTGAGGTGAGTCGTTAAAAATATGTTCTCTACTCAACATTAATGATATAACCTCATATTGTTTACTTCCCAACATTAATTTGTCAGCCTACTTTTACCAGTGATGAACTTAAATTACACATTGTACCAAAGCAAGAAATTAATTGTATTGATTACAAATTGACATTTCAAATTTATTTGGTCTTAACTGTGGAGTGAAGGATAAATAGACCTGTGGTATAATGGAATACATTTTTATAATTGTTATATTGTATTTTTAGGTTGACCAGAGTGCAGAAAGTACAGATAAATTTCTAGATAAACAACAAAAGAACGTAACAAGAAATGGCCCTAATATAGCACATAGAGAAGAAGGTACACACAGCGGAAATATAAAGGATCTTGATATTATATTGATCCCTAGAGAATCCTCGGAAAAAATAGAAATAGTTTTCCCAAGTAGTGTATCTGCAGATGAATGTGATTTAATTCCCCGTGTGAATAAAGCTTTAGAATTGTCTAATTGTAATAACTCGGTTACGAAAACATCCAAGCATAACAAAGATTTACGTATCCGTAGTAATTCGAAACTGTTCAAATGTTTTATTTGTAACAAATCATATTTTCTTAAGAAACTACTTAGAATACATATGGTTAAGCATACTAATGAAAAACCTTTCAAATGTACTTTTTGTAGTAAGTCTTTTGCGTTAAAATACAGACTTACTACACATTTACGAATGCATAATAATGAGAAGCCATTCAAATGTGATGTTTGTAATAAGGCCTTTACTCTTAGAACTAGCCTTAGAACACATTTACATTTACATAGTATTGAGAAACCATTCAAATGCACTTTGTGTGATAAATGTTTCACTCAAAAAGTACATCTTGAATCACATTTACTTTGGCATAATAATGAGAAACCATATAAATGTTCTCATTGTGATAAGTCATTTATTGATAAGAGCAGGCTTAAAAAACATCTACGTATTCATAGTAATGAAAAACCGATCCATTGTTCAATATGTAATAAGTCATTTTATGAAAAAGGTCATCTCAACAAACATTTAGCTGTACATAGTAATGAAAAACCCTTCAATTGTGGAATATGTAATAAGTCTTTTTGTGATAAAGGGCGTCTAAAGCAACATGTACTTATTCATAGTGATGAAAAACCTTTTGAATGTACCCTCTGTAATAAATCATTTAGCCTGAAGTCCAGGCTTGTAAGACACGTAGATTTGCATTGTAATGATAATCCAATCAAATGTTCTGTTTGTAGCAAGTCTCTTTCTTGTAAGAGAAACTTTGAAAGGCATTTACTTTTACACAGTGATGAGAAACCATTCAAATGTATTGTTTGTAATAAACCATTTGTTAGCAAGACAAGCCTTAATACACATTCAGTTGTACACAGTGATGAAAAACCATTCAAATGTACTATTTGTAATAAGTCATTTGGTTTAAAATTTAATCTTAAGAGACATTTATATGTGCACAGTAATAATGTACGAGTCAAATGTTTATTTTGCAGTAATTCATATAGTGACATATACAATCTTAAAAGACATTTACATAAACATAATCAATAGATTTTTTTATTATTAATTTAACACACCTCACTGAATGATAAGTTACATTTAAAGAGAAACATTATACGCTCAGACTGGTGTCCGAACCCAAGACCTTTTCTAGGCCAGTGATCTACTACTGAGCTACCTACATCATAAATATTTCTGAATAAAATCCTGAATAAGTTATAAAAAGCATACATAAAAGCATTGCAAAAAAAATTAATTACTAATCTAATGTATAAAATGTCTAAATATAGTAAACAAAATTCCACATCAACTAACATCTATTATTGATAACAGCAATTTTAGTCTAGTGTCTTAGAAATCATAAGTTGTGTTATATTACATGCCCAAAATGTCTTCCAAAATGTTGTCATTTTCATGAAATCCTAATATTAGTAGATATGTTTAGCTTGTGTTTTAGAGAAACCAAATAATTGTGTAATTATACTGACATGCATAATAAAAACATTTTCTTCTGAAGTAAGGTATGGAATATGCATCTCATATTGGCTGTTGACATTTTTTTGTTAAAATTGCTATGAAGTATGTAAGTAATATCTTCATTTTATTGGAGTAATCTTTTGAAAGAATACTTTGAACCATTTTTGGGTTACTCACACTCCTTCTGGAATAACATTACCTCATTGTTAATAGCAGAGCAATATTCACTGCTAGACTGTTATCTAGAATGCATCCTTTTACAAAATTAGCAATATACACCATTTTATAGCTTTTGACAAGATTATTGCTAATATTAAAAATAATTAAAATTGATCTGAAGAGTTATATTTGCAATTTGATAAGAATCATCAGTAACCTGTAAAATATCTAAGTCTACCTTAAGACTTCATCTTGTGCTATATTCCAATGTACTGTCACTATCTATTGATGCATAGGATTCAGGTAGAATTTCTTTAAATGAATACCATAAACATTTAAACAAAATTTCTAAGTTCTGTGACTTTTCATAAATAATTTCCTGCTAAATAAAGTCTTTTAATTCACAGTTATCAGTTACTCAGTTCGTTTTAATTGCTGATGGTTTTACTCAGGACATGTTTTCACACTAGATCTTGTCCACTCTCATAATACAACCATCGGCTCCGAGTCTCATAAAAGCTGTATATATGAGAGGGCTGGAATATTCTGGATGTCTAGTTGATACTTTTCTCCATTAGATGAATGACATTTCTAATATGAAGGTGTAGATGCATGTGGAAAGGGTTTCCAACTCTTGAGTTGGCAGCTCATGAAGAGACCCTACTCTCACATCGGTATGCAAAATTAAAAAAAAAAACAGCTAAAATATTTGTTGCAATATTTTCTGTAGCGGCTGGTGATGCAGTACATTGAAAATCATAGCAAGCTGATTTATCTCAAATAATATTTTTGTTTCTAATTATCCAGAAATGTATTTGTATATGCTCAAGATGAATCCTATCCATTAAAAGAAAGTTCACATTGCCTTGTAGTTAGCACATTTTTCAACATCATTTGATACAGTCTATTATTGTAACAACCATAAACAGATGGCACATGATCACTCTTTTTATGATTATTAATGAAACTTATCGTCTTGAGAAATATAATAATTTCTTTGCATAATGACTAATGAGTGAAGCATTCATCACTGTAACACTTATAGACTTTCTACTGTTAGCCATAATCTGCCATTAATTGAATCAAAAACCATGTTCATATTTGCATAAATTCTGTGACATTTGCTGCATTTGAACGTAATTTTCCTAAAGTGAATAAAATGTAACTATGTGCAGATACTGAATAACTGAGAATAATTCCTGCACTGTGTACTCTCACACATCTCATAGACGTGAGATAATAGACTATTCATCAGGAATTTTAATATCATGTTACTTGTTAATTTCTCAAATTTAATCATAAATTGAGCAGTTTTCCAATTGTGAAGTTTTTAAACATGAAATTTTACATAATATAACATAATTATATTATATTTGTAAGTATGGTGTCTCAAAAAATTGAACTGTGGTTTTGTCTTTTATTCGAGTTTGGTTACTGATTTTCCTTCTTCTTCATAGCTCTACAGTCCAAAGTGAACCTTGACTTTCTTGACAATTGGTCTCCATTGGCCTGTATCCTTAGCTGTTATTTTTTATTTCTCTAATTCTGAACTAGCAACATCATTCTCAACATCGTCAATCCATCTTTACCTTCTATGCCTTCTTCCTTCTATTCTGATATCCAATAACAATTTTAGAAGTGTTTATCTTACACCTTAATCTTACCGACTTGAACATTTTTACAATATCCACTTCTTATAGAAACTCGTCAATTTCCTTATCTGAGCTTATTTTTCAGTGTCCATTTATACATACTAGAGTATATATTGTTCTGATGATTTTCCTGTTTGAAGATACAAGAGATGGATTACATATGCTCTTTTCATTGTCCCTATTTCTGCATCAATTGTGATCACTTGGCAAATAATTGTCTTAAATAATCTAAGTTTTGTTCATTCAGATAACACTTTCATCACTGGTTTTTCCAGACAAAATATGTGCCTACGTTTTGGACTCTTATCATAAAGAATAGTTGCATCATTTGAAATATGATTTGAAGAATTGTCTTTTCATTTAATTCAGTCATATCTACGTAAAAAATTGAGTATTTTGCTAAGTTAATTCAGAAATATATTTAATAATGCTATTTGTAATAAGATTGGGAGGGATATGATAAAGTTTGTAGGTTATTCCAATTCATTAAAAAACAATGTGAAATAAAAGATTAAAGTTTAGTTTCTTCAGAAATTATCTCCTTGTCTTTTCTAATCCAAATTGAACATAAGAGACACTTGTCAATGAAGGATAAAGCAAGACAAGAAAAAAGAACTTGTGATAAATGGAGGTAAAATAAAACATTGATGTAATATATTGCTATACTGATTGCTTACAACAAGTCCACATATCCCACTAACTCTCTACCTTCTTCTAATAATTTAACTAACTTAATGGAATTATGGAAAATGTTCACGAGACCATGGATATATACTCTCTTACATATCAATCCTGAGCTTATGCTTTCCAGTCATCATCTTTTTTTTTTTCACCTCCCTCAAATCATGTATCCCACTGTATTTAATGCTCAGGATTTTACTACAAAGTAATTTCCTTCTAGCTTCCTATTTTTTTTTAAATGTCTGAATGCATATTCCAAGTTTGGCATGATTATAAGTTTCCATATTATGGTACATAGTCCACAAATTGCAGAGTTTATATATAGGCTTAGTTCCTTGAAAATAACTTCACAGACATTTACAAAAAAAATTTGAATTTTCTTTATTTTTTGACTACACTTCATATGCACAAATTATATCCTGCTAAAAGAGTCTATCACAAATGTTATTTTATGATTTAATTCTTCACACTTGCTGACGGTTTAAATTAGAACATCCTGTTTTCACATACTGACCACTTTTACCAGTCCGTAACCCAGAAATGACACTTTGCAATTCATTCACTGACTTGGTCAACCCCTTACATATGTGAGGGAGAAACAATCGATGCCAGATTGGAATACTTAGAATGAAGTTAAAAACAGATGTCGAAATTTCTCCGTGGGCCCTACTGATTCGTGAGTCGCCAGCTCAGAAACATTTTTTCATAAAAGGTGAGACCCAACTCCCACTGCCACCTGCAAACGTCTAAGCGAGACCAAGAGTGCATCATATTGCTCCCTCCTCAGGGCTGATCATCCCGATCAACTCCTTTGTACTCAGCCAGTCTATCATTCTGTTGGGACAGCCTTGTGAACTAATGATTGACTCAATATTATTTCAATTTTACAGGACTTTAAGTGGGAAAAAAGTCGGTATATTAGTGGATAAATGCTGGCACAGTAGTATCATCGACGTTAGATCAATTAGTGTCAGACTTCAGTTTGGATCATCATCTGGTCAGGATGAAAATCATAGAACGGTTATCGCTCATGAAAGGAACAAATGGTAAAGATAACTGAAAATTTAAATTAAAACATTTAAGAAATTATTAATTTCAGAGAGAATACTAGTTGAAAATTGCTAATAAATTTGAAATAGTGGAATGTTTAGTTGAAAATTTGGCAACTGAAGAAAAAAAGTTGATATAAATAGAGAATGCAAGACCATAAGAGGTACTATTGCTTTGCCAATAATAATAGCGTAGGTTATTTAATAAAAGGGGGAACATAAATTATTTTGATGAGAAATATGCCGACATTGTAAAGCAATGTAATCTAAGAAAAATGATTTGGTCACACGAGGCAAGCGAAGTAAATTTAGAACAATTGAGTAACATGAGATAGGGTAACACTATGTTTTAAAGAGTAAACTGACAGAATACTTGAAGATGATTAATTATTTCAAAATAAATTAACAATATGGTAATAGAGATATATATAAGGGAATTGGGATAGAAAGAAAAAGAATTCATGATTGAAGAAATATAAGGAGGATTGAAAGTTTTGTGTATGATTACAGATTCCAGGATTATATTAAATATATGGAAAATTGCTTAAATCAGGTTTTGAATTTACATTCAGAAATGGGCATTGAAGAGGATGATTTGCAGAGAGCAGAAATATAAGTGACAAAACCAAGTGTATTACAGTTTGAAATGGGGATAGGAAAGTTGAAGGTGAATAAACATCAGGTTCAGCAGAACTGATAAAATTGGCGGGTGTATTTGATGGAGAAAATATATAGGTTACTTAGCATCATTTGGAAAAAAAAGGTGCTGGTTGGAATGGAAATAATTGAATAACAAAGATGATTAAACTGATTGCAGCAATTAGGGGGGTATCTTATTACTTTCAACATTGTGTAAAATCATATCAAATAAGTTAGTATCCAGATTTACTCCCTATATCGATGACAGTACGGAGATCATTGGTGTGGATTTAAAAGTAGTAGGTCTACAACAAATTAGATTTTTAGTATAAGATAGATTAAAAAAAATTATAAGAAGGAATTGTAATCAACTATATAGACTTCAAGAAGCAAATGATTCAATCAAAGAAAATATTATATGACTTAGCATCCTACTGAAATTTGGAATTCTTAAAAACTTACTTACAATTTTTAGAATGTGTCTAAATGCACAAAGGGTAGGGCGTGGGTAGGCAAACATTTTGCAGATACTTCTGAAATTGACAATGGGTTCAAGCAAGGAGGCAGATATTCTTCTCTATTCAATTTTCTGCTAGAGTATGCAATTAAGTCGTTAAAGGGTAATGAAGGCGTACAGCACAATAGTATTAACAAGCTGTTAGTATATGCTGTTCATGTATTTTATAAGGCGACAGCGAGGAGATAGGCTACAAAGTGCCAACATGCATATTCTATTGAGTAACACCAAGGAATTTAGCTGGAAGTAAATCTAATTAATACTAAATATATAGTCACACACAGAAATTCATTGTATAATGGAAGTTAACAGTTAATGAAAAATGAGGGAAATTTTGAAGAATTGGCTCTGTTCGAATATGTAGGAGCAATAATTACAAACAAGAATGAGGCACAGAAAAAATTTAAACTTAGGTTCAGTTATGGTAATGCATGCTATTTGGCATTGCAAAGGCCGCTTTTATGATCCCTTGTTCTCTCAAAAAAACGTTAAACTGAAAATACAGTGTCGCGTAGTCACTACAACAATTAAATAAAAGTATAAAAATATCGTCACTCAATAAATTTCAAATTTTGTTTTTATCTTGTCTTACGTAGGAAGTCTCCACAATTTTGGTCAACAATTACAATAATGACTAGTACGCATGCGAGGGTATGACAACAACGTAGAGTTAAAATGATGGAATTCACGGTACAGCAAAAATTGAATTGTTATTAGTTAACCGAGTTGAAGTTTTCAATTGCAGAGCACAGAATAATCAAGTAGGAATATGGTACGAATGCTCCAGAGCGTATATATTGGACGTGATAGAGCTGGGTATTCCGAAGTCAACCGTTCACGACACTGTTCATGTAGGTCCTGAGACGTACAGCATACAAAATCCAACTTGCGCAAAATCTGTAGCGAAGTGATAAACCCAGGCGCATCGAGTTCGTTAGCCCTGTACAGGATCTGGCTGGCCTCCGAAGGCACAAAAGAGACGCTTGTACCTGTAATGATGCAGAACACGTGTAGGGGGACTCAATAAACCAATTCGATATAATTCGGGCCACCATAGGTGCATATGAGTGAGTTTTTGTAACAAAAAAAATCTAAGTCCGATTATTCTGTCACAATTAGTTTAGGATGTATTTATATTTCTTAACAGCAATAAAAGAGAAAATTTTAATAACTTCCTCCAAAAAATGGATTATAGGAAAGATGGCGAGAAAGCATATAGATTTGTACACAATATACAAAATAAAAAAGAACGGCAAAAAACACCATTTATCCACAACAACAAACAGATTACAAATGAAAGTGAAATAGCCAACAAATTCAACAAACACTACGCTAACACCTATACTTTGTCCTCAGAGAACAAAAAAGAACAAAAAACAATAAAAGAGAACCTAAAAAATTACATAAAATCAACAAGCAGTACAAAAGATAATATCTTTAATAAGAATTTCAACATTAAAGAGTTAAACATAGCCATTAATAGTTTAAAATCAAACAAATCTCCAGAGCAGATAACATACATGCAGAATTTCTCAAACACCTTGGCAATAAAGCCAAAACTCAATTGCTCTCCCTTTATAATCTTTCTTGGAACACAAAAGTTCCTGATGATTGGAAAAAAACTATTATAATACCTATGTCGAAAACAAAAAAATCAACAAATACTTTTTCAAATTATCGCCCAATAGCACTAACTAGTGTAATTGTTAAAACTATGGAAAAAATGATTTCAAATCGATTAAATTGGTATTTAGAAACCAATAATTTACTTTCACCCAATCAAGCTGGATTTAGAGAATTACAATCAACAAATCAGCAAATTGTACACCTAAGTCAAGCTATTAAAGACAGTTTCAACAGAAAAGAAGACACTCTGGCAATTTTCGTCGATTTCCAAGGAGCATATGACTCTATTTGGAGATATAAATTATTAGAAAAAATGCAGACTTTAGGCATTCAAGGGAATATGCTACTCTGGATCAGCAATTTTCTCATCCAACGGTTCATCGCTACAAAGTATAATAATCACCTCTCTAAATATCAACAAACACATCGAGGTTTACCACAGGGTTCTGTACTCAGTACCATTCTCTTCAATATCTACATTAATGATCTACCTAAGCATATAGAATAGCTCGAAACGAAAACCCTACTTTTTGCTGATGATGTAATATGGGTCTCCAAACCGAAAAACCAAAGTCAACAATTAATAACCATAGCCCAACAATCACTAATACAGTTAGAGAATTGGACATCCCAGAACTTAATGAAGATAAATATACAGAAAACAAATTATCAACTATTTACATTAAGAAAGAAACCACTACCCATCACTCTGAAATTGGAGGGTGAATTATTAACTCAAACACATGAAGCAAAATATTTAGGAATAACTCTGGACACAAAATTAACATGGAAGAAACACATGGAGAATGTATGTACAAAGATAGAAACAAGGTTACCATTATTAAAACGATTAGCAGGGAAAAAGTGGGGTTGCAACACACAAACCCTAAACACCTTCTACCAAATGTACATAAAACCTGTACTTCAATATTGTGAAGAAATCCTAGTAACTACTAAAGTGGAAAAACTTAATAAATTGCAGAACCAAATCCTCCGTCTGATAACAGGAGCCGTTAAAACAACACCAATCACTGCCATGCAAATCTTAACAAATAACCCAAACATAGCATCTGAAATTGAGAAAACAGCAGTCACACAGTATGAAAAATTTTTAAGGCTACCCCATAATAACTGGACCCAAAGGAAACCACAAGTATGTTTAAAATCTCAGCAAAGCTTCCTAAGCATTGTACAAGAAATCAAACAGAAATTGCAACTTCCACATTCAAAAGAAAATATGCAGATGAGAAACAACCCTCTAGAATTTTTGGAAATCGAATATAACTTTCATTTAACAGAAGACATCAAGAAATCTGAAACTCCTCCATATATTTTAAAACAAATGTCACTCATCATGTTGAGACTTGAAAGTAGTTTTGAAGTTCCTTAGGACAGGTTACTGGCCCGACGCTAAGTAGTCCAGTGGTAGGGCTGCTACCTTTTAGTCTCTGGACAGACATTAGGATACCGCATTTACTCAGTACCTGATGGAACGGTTATACCGCCGTGACTCGGTCCTCAGAGCCTCGTTTGTGAAAACAGGTTGTACCACGAGAAGGTGAGGATGAGAATTGGGTAGGAGAAGTTATACACACGTCACTACCCCTTACAATGTCAATGGAAATGATAAATCTAAGATACCCAGCTCCTGAATGGATACATATTTTTACAGATGGCTCCAGCCTACCAAATGATGGTGGCACTGGTGCTGGTGCAGTATGTCCACTTTTTTCCTCTTATCGTAAACTAAACACAAATTCAACAAACTTTGATGGCGAAATTCTAGCAATTTTCTTAAGTTTACAAAATCTTTTATATCACATCCAAAAATTTACAAAAGTTGTAATTCTATGTGACTCCAAAGCAGCCATTCTTGCTATAACACGAGACACAACACCCAAAAGCATCAAAATTATCGAATGTCACAAAATGATAAAACATTTATCCCGTCTACATAAAAAAGTTGTACTTCAATGGATTCCGGCCCATTGTGGAGTGACAGGCAATGAAATAGCCGATTTTCTAGCCAAGAAGGGTAGCTAAATTGTTTCAAACCCAACTTCTGCTCCAGTTTCCTTTCACTCTATC
Organism: Diploptera punctata; assembly: GCA_030220185.1. Classification (NCBI taxonomy): domain Eukaryota; kingdom Metazoa; phylum Arthropoda; class Insecta; order Blattodea; family Blaberidae; genus Diploptera; species Diploptera punctata. The sequence continues at coordinate 170,764 of JASPKZ010010244.1, forward strand.
AAAATAATTATCTCAAATAAATACATCAATAAACTTAGAGAAGAATACACCACCAAAACATCTGGAAAGGAATGGGAAAATCTACAAGCTTATGACATTACTACATTACAAAGAAAATCTGCAGTAGCAACATTCAGACTGCTAACGGGACATGACTGCTTGAATAAACACCTACACAGACTTGGCATAACAGATTCACCTAAATGCCCTTTTTGCAATTTAAATGAAGATATGGAAAGAAACCATCTCCTCCGTTGTCCAGCTTTTGTAGAAGAGACCAGCCTTTCTGCTAAATATTGGAGTGCAAGAGAGCGAATGATTTCATTATCAAGTGCTCGACATTAGATACCAACCAACCATATTTCTTTGTTGTAGTGATTCTATGGGAAACAATTTATATGAAACTTTTCTCTCGGTTATATATTATGGATGAGAAACATGGTCTCGTACTTTAAGGGCGGGGAAAATATTAGAGTATTTGACAATAAAATTCTTAGGAAAATTTTTGGACCAAAGAGAGACACATAGATGAATGGAGAAGATAAGGGACGCTGAGCTACATGATCTTTTGGGGAAGCCAGATGTGTTAAGACAGTTAAGTTTCGTGGGCTGTGATGGACAGGACATATGGCACGAATGGAGAATGGAACATTGGCATAAAACTGCATGTAGGAAAAACCAGAGGGAAAGTGTCCAGAAGTAAGGCCAAAAATAATGTGGAAGAGTAACATTAACCACGATTTATTTGTGGGTTGAGGAGTTTTGATCTCACCTTCTGACTGGAGCATGGCCCTCGGATCGACTCATCCTATAGCATAAATGAGGACCAGTTACACTTTCTGGGGGAAAGTCGGCCGTAATGTAGGGCTTACATATAATTGTCTATATGTCTAGAAAGGTGGGAGTCTTAAGCTCTACTACCACAACTGCCTCATATGGTCTGTAGTGGGATCACTTTACCATTTATAGCATTATCTAGTGAACTTACCAGTCCTGCTTGGGGATTTTGACTAATCTAAGTTTTATATGGAAGGGTTACCAGCCCTTTGCAAAACCCCCAAAGCCTAGAGGACTAAAATTTTATTTTGGAGCGTCTTTCTTGCATTATACCCTCACTGTGATGGTTAACAGTTTATATAAAAACGGGTGCCGCGGCAATACCTGATATGCGATGTTGTCACGTTTCTCATAGCGCTGTGAGCGTTTATTACACAAGGAGAGAAGACATTGATTAATTATTTATGTTATTATTTGGTATTAGTCCACTGCTGTGGTCTTGAGGTAGCGAGCTGCCTTGTCACGCAGCGGGCCCGGGTTCGATCCCCGGTCGGGGCAGTTTTTCTGGGTGAGGTTTTTATCGGGGTTTTTCCTCACCTGTAAGACAAATGTCAGGAAAACTTTAAGGCCCAAACGGTCCCCGAAATCATATGGCCATCATCATCCTTATCATTATCATCATCACCACCATCATCCTTCACCGGTGTGGAAAGCAACGGGAAGCTACCACACCTACACAATTCCCTAGTAAAGCTGCAAGCATAGCATGAAAATGCTACGATTGCAGTGAAGGACCTACCTTCGGGCAGAATTAGTATGGATGGATGGATTTCGTATTGTTTAACTTTTAAAATTAAAATGATATGTGTATTTATTTTTATGCCAATCATATATTATTATTATTGAGTGATAACGAGGAGATACTAAGGTCCAACACACGCACTCTATTGAACACTAAGAAATTGGGACTGGAAGTAAACATTAATAAAACTAAATATACGTTCACACATAGAAATGCATTCTATAGGCCTAATGGAAATGGACATCTAATGACAAATGAACAAAATTTTGAAGAAGTGGCTGATTTCAACTATGTAGAAAAAAATTACAATAGGAATGAGATGCACAAAGTAATTAAACATAGGCTCAATTCTGGAAATGCGTGCTATTATACAGGGACTCACGTGTTCCCAGCTCCTTTCAAAAAATGTTAAACTGAAAATATATAAAACAGTTATTCACCCAGTTATATTACATGGATGTGAAACATGGACCCTTACTTTAAGGGGGGAAAGAAGATTACGAGTATTTGAGAATAAAGTTCTTAGGAGTTTTTTTTGTTAAGACACTACATACAAGGTCGAGGGTTCGAGTCCCGGTGGGGTCAGGGATTTTAAACTGACCCAAATCTTCTGGCGGCACTATGGCCCTGGGGTCGACTCAGCCTCTAACCGAAATGAGTACAACCACTAGTTCTGGGGTAAAGACGGCCGTCACGCAGGTCTGACAACCCGGTTGACATGTGCCGATTATCCAGAAAAGTGGGAGCCTTAACCTCCTACTCCCCAAGGGCCTCCTAGCCCTGTAATAGGATACCTTCAACTTTTATATTATATGGATGCGAAACATGGACTCTTACTTTAAGGGGGGAAAGAAGATTACGAGTATTTGAGAATAAAGTTCTTAGGAAATTTTTTGGATAAAAAAGAGATGATGAGACAGGTGAATGGAGAAAACTACATAGTAGTGAGCTACATGATATGTATAAGAAGCCAGATATAATAAGAACAATTAACTCTCGTAGGATGCGATGGGCAGGACATGTTGCACATATGTGGATGAAAGAGGTGCATGGAAACTTCTGGTAGGAAAATCAGAGGGAAAACGCCCAGTGTAGACCAAGAATAGGTGGGAGAATAACATTATCCATGATTTGAGAGAAGTAGATTATACAGAAGATGATTGGAAAACATTAGCTCAGGATAGGGACGTATGGAGAACTTATGTCCGCGCGGCCATGAACCTACGGGTTCGACAGTGTCAGTGAGTTAGCCATAGTTGTGAGTTTAATTTATTATTATTGTTATTATTATTATTATTATTATTATTATTATTATTATTATTATTATTATTATTATTATTATTATTATTATTATTATTATTATTAACTGTTCGGTCTGAAATATTTTCGCATGACCGCCACATATTGAAATCACTTACATATTAAACTAATATAATATGTAGTTATTGTATTGTCATTCAAGCTACATATCACAATAAATCACTGATAATTGTAACTGTTAATTACGGTATACAGTTTTATAATTGGATCGAATGCCCCACATCGTTCCAAGTTTTATTTGAAACTGAGGGAAAAATAGCCAAGTTTATCTAAGAGACCCTCTTCCGAGATTGTTTCCTTTAATATAATCATAAACATTAATTACAAACCAACTGTTGACACTGCTTACTAAAGAGTCTGTCAATGTAATTTATTGTTCCTTGAACTATTAAGAGGTTCTTCCTTTTGTGTCACATTATCCATTTGGTCTGAAATATTTTCCCATGGTCGCCATATTATGTTAAAATCACTTATTATACAAATATGATATGTAGATATGTTGTATTATTCGAGCTATATATGACAATAAATCACCGATAATTATAACAATTAATTACAGTATACAATTGTATAACTGGATCCACTGCTGCACGTTCCATTTGTTCATTGAAACGGAGGGAAGAAAAGCAATGTGGCAACATCGTCGTAGTAGCCGTAGTCGGGATCTTTGTATTTTAATAACATACAACAGCTGCGGGGAAACAAAGCGAGCCGATTGTTAAGCATCATAGTGAGGCGATCATAATTGAGTTGCATTCCAGGTGCTAAGGAGTCTCATCTACACCAAGCATCGTATGCTTGATTCTGGTAAAAGCAGATGATATTGTTTGAGAGGCTTAGTTTTGGAGTATTTTACGAGTGATAAGAGCTCGTTCTTACATCCATTCCAACTATCTCTGCTCTTTGGAGTTGCTAAAATTTCACAAAGTATTACTCCTCTAAGTGTTTTGTGCAGGCGGAAAACATGTTAATTAACATGCTGTCTTCCTCTTTCTTACTATGTTGCAACTTTCTGTCCTCTATGTTATGTTGTTTGATTGGCACGTAGAGAGCTGAAAATTGTATTTTAATAGTTCGTCGTTCAGCGCGGTCAGTAGCAAAATGACTAACTTGACAACCTTGTTACTTTTCGGGGTTACGTCTAGGAATGAGCTGTCCCTTCCTTGCCCTTCTCGTTGCATGTTGCCACTTGTGATTTATTGTGAGGCTGGTAACAGAGAGACGACAAATACTGTGATTTTAAATGATTTGAGCGTTCCGTGGTTAAACGACTAATTTGACAACCATGTTAAGATCTTTCACAAGTGTTTAGGAATTCTCCCCCTACATTTGAAGTTAAACAATTTCAGCACGTGATCGGATGTACAGTCTGAGTGACTACCTCCCTTCCATAGATTTTTCAGCAGTTCGGCGACAATAGCGCTAAAACACTTCCCCTCCGCACGTGCGGAGATAACTTGGTGGTGATTGGCAGTGCCTGTAGTGTTATACGGAAGTGAAACTTTAACGTTAATTAAGAAGAACTGCCTATTAATACAAGCTACCGAAATGAAAAGTGGCAGGTAATTAATGGATAAGTAAAGAAATTACGAAATACGTCAAGAATTGCCGTAAATATACTTAACTAATCAGCATCGTAGTCTAGGAGTCAAGACTTCAATGGAGTTACGGAATCGTTTCTCTGTCAGACCATACGGTATGTATTTTTTTTTCTTAAAGGGAATTATTCCTGTGTTCGCCCTTGGCTTGGAGGTCGGCCAAGAATGAGGTGGAAGAATACATTTTACCGTGATTTGAAGGAAGTAATTATACAGGAATGATTGGAAAATATTAGCTCAGAATACCGGTAGGGTAATGGAGGATAAGAGTACGCAGGCGGTTAAGAGTACGCAGGGAAATTTTATGGTATTGGCAGCACTGCAGAACATGCTGATTATTACGTTTCAGTTTAGCTGTTACAATGGAAGATCACGCCGTAGTATCATTGACCTGCTTCATTTATCTTCGTTCTACCAGGTAAAATTAACTTTCCTTACTTTTCTATGTAATTTCTGTGTGATATAGCATAACTGTTTTTTACCTTAAGGAGTAAAAAAATATTTTGTAAAGAGATATCATATTAATGTGCATTTAATATCCTACAACATGGTGAAGATACCATTTACCTCTCTGTTACGTGCTGGAATCTATTGGTGATTTTGTGAAATACGCCAAGTGAGGCAAAGAGTACGCAGCAGCTGATCACTGCGTATCTTAGCCTCCATTGGGGGTTACCATTGCTACATTGTTTTTTTTTTTCATTTATGGCTATTAAGTGGAAAACTGTGTTTTACTCTTAATATATAGATGTATATTATATTGATACAAAGTTGTTATAACTTATCATAGTTTTGTATTTAATCGTAAAGAAATACAAATAACATTTTTATTTTTATTTGCAGAGCAAAGAGCTGGAGAAAATGAAACAGTAGGTTTATCAGAACAAGAATGTAAAATTGAAGTTAGTATTCATCCAATTCTGCCGCTTCCAGAACATAAAGAACAAGACCCTATGAACCGAAGAAAGCAGAGACCAGCACACAAATCAGAAATCATGACATCATCACCTTTCAAAAACCATTTGGAAGAAAAAAAAGAGAAAAAAGAATTAGAGCAGGCTAAATCAGAAAAAAGTTTTTAAAAAATAGGAAAGACAAGTAATATAAATGGGCCTAGCAAACAGGAAATCAAATACGAGAAGAGAATTGATGTTTAATAATGACTCTAAACCATCTTCAAGTTCAGCTGAGTCGAAAGCCTTCATTGAAGAAGAAGAAAAATATGACGATTCAACTGTCTGTCCAGGATGTCGGGGTTCGTACCCTGATAGCTGGATTCAGTGTGGAATTTGCAAAGAGTGGTGGCAAGAAGACTGTAGTGCTTAAGAAGGCAGTGGTCCATTTGTTTGTGACTATTGTTAGGCAGGCCCTAGTGATTACTCTTAACCACCCTACCCGCGTACTCTTAACCTCCCGGTAGGCCAAGAGTACGCAAATTACATTTTTTACTAATTTATTATTCATGCCTGTATTTTAAAATGTAGTTGACTGATGATTTTTTTAAACTATTTGTATTTGAATAAAGAATATTTTTAAAAATTTTGAACTCTGTAGTTTATTTATTTTATCAAATATAACTGAAAATCCACTAAATGCGTACTCTTATCCTCCTTTACCCTACATGGAGAACTTATGACCGCGCGACCATGAACGTAAGGGTTCGATGTAGCCGTGAGTTTGTTAGTTAGATATTTATTTTATAAATCAGTAGCTCACAATTGTGAAATTCTAGTGTTAGGATGAGAACTTGTTTCCAATATAAATGTAACATGTATTAATATTAAATTGTATGATAATATAAATACTGCGGTATAAAGTCAATCATTTGGATAATCAGAAACAAAATCACATATTTGTAGCCTAATATACTTAAAGATTATACAACTTTATTATTAATGTTATAATAAAAAATGTAGCCTACATAGGTAGGCCTATATAATATGTTTGCGGATAATGAAATAAATACAGGTATTGTCGGAAAAGGCTGGTCAGTGAACAACATTTTTAATTTTGGATGAGCAATAAAATGCCCATTTTATTACCCTAACTTGCCCACTAATGTAGGGTGATAAAACGGGCAAGTTCGTAATAACGTTATTGGCTATTCTAAATAAACAATTTCGTTAAAGTTCGGTCCTCTACAACATTTCGCCTATTTACATAATTGTCCGTAACATGTAAAATTTCTGCGAGTTCGTGATCTGGCTAATGTTCTGGATTGCAGTGAAACGATTTATAAGTTTCATGACCTCTACGTTTCATGACTTATTTACTGAAATGTTATTCCCTATTTTACTCTTACGAGGTCATCATTTCAAAAGTAGTTTAAACTCTTAAAGTTATTTTCGATCCGGATTCACGTGGCAGCCATATTACGTTTGAGACAATTTGAATGGAGAAAAAAAAAAAACGCACACTGTACTTTGGGTTGTAATATTATAAGACGAAGCGGTGCAGTTTTTTATCAGCGTTAAATGTCTCTGTTTTAAATGTAATCATTGTAATCACATGTTATCTATCGAATATCTGCCTCTATACACAATCTGGGCCTGGCTGATGAAATCTTGTGTTTTCACACATTGTATGATGGAAACAATGCACTGCGAATCTGATCAAATATTTTACCAGCACAGAGAAGAAAACATAACTGAACAGTATTCAGAGAGGACTTTAACCTATGTAACCATTTTGAATTTATTAATTTGTGCATTCTTCTGTAGGTAAAATAAAAAAATCTCTAATCATAATAATGAAAGTAACATGTGTGATATTCTAGTTATACAATAGGGTTGTGTATTGTAAAAAGTAATATTGGTATTCTTCTTATGCAGCAATACATGAAACTCTGTTTTCATAATGATATTGACCTTTCAGGCACATTGATTATCATGAATACTTTTAAACACAAGGACAATATGGCACATATCGAAACTGAACCACAAGTAAGTTACAGTACTAATATTATATTTGGCATTTTGTCATCATTGGACACTTAGGTTTGACATCTTGTTGATATACCGTGATTTTAATTTTACAGGAAGTGAAAGTGGAAATAAAATTAGAAGTTGAAGTGGATAATATTGATACTGAATGTCAGATATTTGCATCTGTTGAATCACTTTCTGCTGAGGTTACAAAACAAGAGGTAATGTTTTGGAAAATATGTAGTTTACCTTCCCCAATCAATTTTCTAAATCTAAGTTCCACAGGTATGAAATGTTGCACAATTGCTGAAATAGATGTGTTGCTGTTAATGATTTATAGCATTTCTAAGGTCAAAACACACAGCTTCATGATCTACATAATCCTTGTCTTTTAGCTTATGAAGGATTTGCAGATAACAGGCTCGTTTCTTCAATCTGTCGGTTATATTTCTCCTTACACTCTTATCTTGACAGACACAATGGGTTTTTTTGTGTTATATATCTTACAGTGTGTGTATTATGTGGGAAGCCTGCCTTCCTGATGGTGCAACATGTGTTATATATCTTACAGTGTGTGTATTTTGTGGGAAGCCTGCCTTCCTGATGGTGCAACATGTGTTATATATCTTACAGTGTGTGTATTATATGGGAAGCCTGCCTTCCTGATGGTGCAACATGTGTTATATATCTTACAGTGTGTGTATTATGTTGTGTAATATATCTTACAGTGTGTGTATTATGTGGGAAGCCTGCCTTCCTGATGGTGCAACATGTGTTATATATCTTACAGTGTGTGTATTATGTGGGAAGCCTGCCTTCCTGATGGTGCAACATGTGTTATATATCTTACAGTGTGTGTATTATGTGGGAAGCCTGCCTTCCTGATGGTGCAACAAGTGTTATATTTCTTACAGTGTGTGTATTATGTGGGAAGCCTGCCTTCCTGATGGTGCAACATGTGTTATATATCTTACAGTGTGTGTATTATGTGGGAAGCCTGCCTTCCTGATGGTGCAACATGTGTTATATATCTTACAGTGTGTGTATTATGTGGGAAGCCTGCCTGCCTGCCTGATGGTGCAACATGTGTGACTTTTCTTGTTATTGAAATTTATTCAACTGGCTTTAAAATATGGTGAAACTGAATTAAATTAAATTAAATGGCATTCAAATGTTGACCCTTGTCAGACAAAATTTTTTAATGGTCCTCAACTGTTGATCCATTTCATTTTGCTCTAACAATGGCCACCCTTTCCTCTGTTATTGTTGTGTTAATAGACATCTTTACTCCTGAAAATACAGAAATCAAAATGAATTATTCTCCAAATATATATTGATGAGGAAATTCTCAACTGTTGCATGCCGAAACCTACTTTGAATTTTTTTTTAAAGATGTGTTGTGATACACTAATCCTGTGTCAAAAATAAATTATCTGCCACTCTTACTTGAAAGGCACTAAAATTCACTGTAAAATCTCTCATTTAAGCTACATTGAAGTAATACAACTCCTGAATAGTGGATTGAATATACCTGACTACTTGCCTTTTGACCATATCCTGCCGCACTCCACTCAACTCACATAGGGTCCTCCATCTGCTCCATAGAGTGGATTCTAGCTTTGATTTCTGTGCCTTGCAATTAAAAGCAGCAGATAATTTTTTGGTCATGGCCGTGGTACATGACAATGCTTCTCTGGGAGAAATTCCAAGGTAGATTTTGGCATGCAGTGGTCGACAGTTTCCTTGGTAAGACTTCATATACGCCTTGTATTTTAATGTATCTATTCACCATAAATTGGCAGATTGAAATCAGGAATGTGTGGCATGTTCATTGGAACAAATCCAAGAATTATATTATTTTTGGTCTGGACATCTTACCTCAATATTAATGTTGATTTGTTCTTGGACATGATTCAAAACAATTCTGTTTTATCGTCAGCTTGTCCAGAATTGTTTTGAAACATGTCCAAGAACAAATCAACATTAATATTGAGGTAAGATGATCAGACTAAAAATAATATAATTAAAATAACCTCAAAATATCACTTCCTAAAATTAAATATTAAGTCCAAGAAAATTGCATATTTTAATTTATAAATGAATTGGAGAAATATGTTTTTATCTCATCTCATAAAGTTCTATGCTTTCATGATACTGGTTTCAAAACTCAACTTACCTTCATCTTCAGAAGAACAAAAACTGTTAAAATGTTTCTGTTAATACCATTAACTTTACGAAGTGAGATATAAAAACATTTTTCTCCAACTGATTTATAAATTGAAAATACTTCATGATGATACTTCTCATTTTAAATTAGATTAAATGTTATATTTCAATGTTTTTATTAATTTCTTACATCTCAATGACATTCATTAATATTTATTAACAACTTTGTTTTATACTCATCATTACCATCATCATCATGAACATGTTAGATTTAAGTTCTTTTCCTGAATCTGATCCTAATATTCAAGATGCTCTTGACATGCCTACAATTGTTTTGCATTTTATTTGTTTCTGAATCATTTATTTTGGTGCATTAAAAGTTTCTTGTTAGTTGGTTAGGTTCCATTTGCTCCTAATGATCTTCCAAATTACTTGAATGTCTTCTGTAATGTTATATTATGACTTATGCAAAAGGGTAGTGTTGTTCACTCTTTTGAAAACTCATCTACCTGAACTTAACTCTATCTTTAATTAGTGCAACATATTCTAACACGGACAAAGCTGTATGCATAAAATCACATTGGTAAATCTGTAACATCATCACTGGAAAAAATGTCATTCACAAACCTCTCCAGCAGGTTCCAAGGTGGCAATCCCACCATTGGAAGTACCATATGAAAGACTAATAACCTATTTAGGGATATTTTACATTTAACAAATATTTTCAAGAAACAGTTGGACGGATTTTTTACTTTTTTATTAACACTTATATCTATCTGTGATTGCATGATATCTACTACAGAAATTTTGGGCTGTCCTCCAGATCTGTAGATTTATTAACCCTCTGCATGCCACTGGTAAAATCTCTTGTGTCAGAGATTTAAATCGCATCTGCCGATGTGATCGGCTTTGCAAGTAGTTTAAGTATATTGTCTGGCAGGTAATGGGCAGAAACATCAGAGCCGATCTAATTGGCTCACGGCACCTAAAGGGTTAAGTGTTTCTATACCAATCTATCTGTGATCACATATGCACAATGTGTGTCAGAATATTCGAGGAGAATATGTTGTACTCAAACTTTTGCAAATATAAATAAGCTTATCTGATAATTTAAAATAATCTGGATATAGGCCTACCACAATGTCTGGTTGTGGTGTCCTAGGTTATTCATCAAATGACTATTGGTATTTGTCAAAGAGTGTTATTATAAAATTAAGTCATTTTAATTTTATTTATGTACTTAGAATTTTTCCATTGGTTTACAGGGCACATCATACCCTATAAAGATAGAAGATGAAAACACTAACACTAAACATGAAAGTTTTACAACTGAAAGTATTATATATTTGATGGAAAATAAATCGGAGATAAGTATTTGTTTGCATTTAATTTAAAAATATTTTTCAATCTTTGATTCAGGATATTGGTTATAGTGTTTAATTAATACTTGATACATATGTTAAATATTGAATGTCAGAGTTATCTGAAATACATGCCATTTTCTACCTTAAACCCATTCACTGGCAGTCATTTAAATGACTGAAGTGTCCTGCAGGATACCCAATGGTTATTTGAACAGAGAGTTAGAATTTAAAGTTAGAATATTCTTGAAAAAGTGGCATAATTTTTTTTTGAGATATCATAATGAAAAAAACAGCATTAGAAAGAGAAATCTTTCCTTTACATATTTGTGGAACACTTTTATTTATTTAAAAGTGCAACAATAGTCAGATATTAATTTTACACGTCTTTTTCTGGAAAAATTGATGAAAGTCTAACTATTGATAAATATTTGCAAAGATAGGATCATACATTTTTTGCTTGACTATACACATGCTGACATGACTATCTCATGCCAAGTCACATACCATATAGTTCGATATATCGGTACTAGAAAGACAGCCTTGTGTTTCCCTGCTCAACACTCAAGGAAAGAGAGCTTGACCTCTCATTCATTATCTGACCCTGTCCGACAGCTCTTAAATAAAGCACAAAAAATACACTCAACACTTCTCTGAAATGAAGGGAAAGAGATCTACATTCACCATGTTGTAGTTTATTTGTGCAATATTTTCAGGGAGGAAAAATAGTCTAATTGTTACGAAAACAATTCTGTTCAAACGAAGATTAAAATAAAATAATTTTTGTGAGGGAAAATTAAGGTCCAATGGTTTTCTCTAATTATTTGTATAGTAATTATTAGAAAACTAAGTTTGGAAATGCAGTGGTTCATAAATTAAATGCTCATCACACCAACTTTTTCAGAAAATACATGACAAAATTCACATCTTTATTCATCTTGAGATCTCTGTTTTGTTAATAATATTATAGCACATGACAAACTAAATAAGAAAACCTTTGTTTTTATACACCTCATAACGATTATATTGTTAAAGTATTTACAGAGAAAAAATTACAATAGATAAAAGTCTCATATTATGGGAAAGACATCTTTGTGGGAAACAGATTATTTGATACAAAAAGCCAGAGCCAGAAAAAAAAATTCTTATTTGTGTGAATGCTGAATTGGAATAACAGTAATATTTACACAGGAAAAGGAACTGTTATTACGGGTGACTCTGAATTGGGACTCTCCATTTCTATTATTATGCATCTGACTGACCTGTTGTTGGATAAGGGTAGGGCCATATTTCTGGGCAATTAGTATAGTAGCCCGTAAATTATGTCATTATCTGTAACATTGGCACAAATGCAATTGAGACTCTTTGCACTTACCGATAAGCATTGCGAAAAGGCCAAAAAAATATGCAGCAATTACCTCCCCTTACTTATGTCATATGGAATGATGATAGGAAGGTGTTAATCTTATGTAATTGGCATTTGAGGGTGGATGTGATAAATACAGAAAAATCAGATTCAGTTACAAAATAAATAAATCAATAAAAATAACAATATTCAAATCGGACATTGTATACATTTACAGTCAGATTATGGATAGAGTGGACAGCATACCATCAATGCAAAAAAAAAAAAGTCCAAGAAATGTTTTCATTCACCCATATGATAGATATTGTCGTACACAACTGGAAAGTCCTGGATCTAAACATGACACTCTTTGGGTCGTATCTATGAACGCATTAGACCGTAAAAGTCGTTCTCTTTTGAGAAAGTTGCATCCAAAAACGTTTTTGCATACTCAAAAATCTGCTTTAAGTTATACTACTCTCAAATAACCTGTAGATGCAAGATTATTATATCTTAATTATATATGTACATTTAGAAAATTAATATAATTAAAAATAATCAGTTTATAAATTATAGTATAAAAGTAAACATGTTGTGGAGAATCTCTGTCCATAACGGGGAACGGTTAATGCAAATTGTGTGTTAAATGTTTTTCTTTTTCTTGAACTTATGGTTTGCTGTCTAATTAATATAGCTTCCTTGACTTAGTTAGTATTTTATTTAATGACTCACTTAGAGAATGCAGCACAATAGCATTGTAATTAATATTGTGTGTGAAAGCTCCATCATTTTTCTCTCTCTGTGAACTATAACACTAAGCTTGAGTTTGTTTAACATGCCCTAAATCTTCTACAATGACCTATGTCTTATGACACTTCCCAAGAATACAAGAATACATGCTTAGAAATTTTATGAATTGAAAAATGTGTACATGGATTTAAAACTACAAACGTTGAACCCTGAGCTCAGCATGTATCTTCAAGTGTATCTTCTCTGAGACTTCTTTTAATGCCTTTTATCTTTATATACCTAAAAATATTCTTTAGAAGATATAATTGGGTTTGTAGCTTCCATATTTTTAATGTCAAACTAATATTTCGAAATTTCTATTGCATTAATTTTTACTCATATCAATATATTCTTTTATAAGTACCTTTACTTTTACAGCAAAATGTCCCTGCTATAATTCTGTATAGCGGCCCTTACATTTTGGGACTGAAATTCATATATTAAAGGATAAACAATGAAACCTCTTATTTTCAACTTTCTTACCGAGGGCAGGTCTTCACTTCAAATTGAGCATTCTCACCTTTTTTCTTGCTCTGCTTTTACTTTAAAAATCACTTAATAATAATACTGTCAATGAGAGTTCTTTTAATCTGTTCTTGCTTTCACACCATAACTACATTCTCTATGAAAATAAAATTGAGTTTGTATCTTTCACATCATTAATACCAATCTAATATTTGGTAATTTCTATTGCCATTAACACTTTACATATTATTAATAATATCAGGAAACTGTTGATAAAATTTCTGAATATATTGCTAGGATTGTTCTAGCAGAATTATCCTATCGGTCAGCGTAATTTTAATAGTAATTAACTCAAATTACACATTGTACCAAGGAAAGAAATTAAAATTGTATCAATTACAAATTGGCATTTCAAAATATGGTTTCTTAACTACAGGCTGAAGGATAAATAGATTTGTGGTTTAATGTAAAATATTTCTAATTATTATATTGTATTTACAGGTTGACCAGAGTGAAGAAAATACAGATATATTTTTAGGGAAACCACAAGTTAATGTAATGAAATATGATCCAAAGATAGCACATACAGAAGAAGGAACATACAGTGGAAATATAAAGCATCCTGATATAATATTCAACCCTAGTGAGTCTTCACAAACAACAGAAATAGATTTGCCAAGTAATTTACGTGCAGATGAATGTGATATAATTTCTCGTGTGAATGAAACAATAGAGTTGTTGGTCTGTAATAACTCAGTTACCAAAACATCCAATCTTCTCGAAGATTTACATATCCGTAGTAATTCGAATTTATTCAAATGTTATATTTGTAACAAGTCATTTCCTCTTGAAGGACTACTTAGGAGACATTCGGTTATCCATAGTAATGAGAAACCTTTCAAATGTTCTTACTGTAGTAAGTCTTTTGCTTTAAAATACAGTCTTACTACACATTTACGAATGCATAACAATGAGAAGCCATTCAAATGTGATGTGTGTTATAAGACCTTTACTCTTCGAGGTAGCCTTAGAACTCATTTAAATTTACATAGTATTGACAAACCCTTCAAATGTACTTTGTGTGATAAATGTTTTACTCAGAAAGTACATCTCGAATCACATACACATTGGCATAACAATGAGAAACCATATAAATGTTCTCTTTGTGATAAATCATTCATCGATAAGAGCAGGCTTAGAAAGCATTTACGTATTCATGGTAATGAAAAACCATTCAAATGTTCATTTTGTAATAAGTCATTTTTTGAAAAAAGTTACCTTGACAAACATTTACTTATTCATAGTAATATAAAACCATTTATATGTTCTATATGTAATAAGGGATATGCTTCGAAAAAAAGTCTTAAATTACATTTATTTATTCATAGTAATGAAAAACCATTCAAATGTACCGTATGTAATAAGTTATTCACCCTAAAGTCCAAACTGGACAGACACATAGGTTTGCATGGTAATGATATGCCATTAAAATGTTCTATTTGCAATAAGTCATTTGTTTGTAAGAACAAGTTAAATAAGCATGTACTTTCTCACAATGATGAGAAACCATTCAAATGTAATGTTTGTCATAAGTCATTTGTTGAGAAGCACAACCTTAAGACACATTTTGTTGTACACAGTGATGAAAAACCATTCAAATGCACTATTTGTAATAAGTCATTTGGTTTAAAATTTAATCTTAAAAGACATTTATGTGTGCATAGTAGTAATGTTAGATTCAAATGTTTTGTTTGCAATAACTCTTATACTGACATATACAATCTTAAAAGACATTTTCGCAAACATAGTCAATAGAAATCATAATAACTCCAGCCATGAAATGCTATGTAAATATATTAGTCACCTCTATGGGGAGATACATTAGTAAGTACTGAATAAGTTTAAGAAAGAGTGTGAATTCTGTAAAACCATACACAGCATCACAAGAAAAGCAATTCCTATTGTAATGTGAAAAATGTAAAAACAAGATTACAGAACAACGAACCTTTGTTATTGATGATAACAATTTTAGTCTAGTGTCCCAGGTAACGTCAAATATATTTTATTTTAAATGTCTGTAAATGCCTTCCTAAATGTTGTCATTTTGAAGATATACTAAATATTAATAGAAATGTGTAGTTTGTATTTTAAAACAAAAATGTATTATATTGACATGCATTAATAAAAAGATGTCTTCAATCAAGTTATGGAATGTGCATCTCACATCATCTCTTGAAACTCTTTTCTAAAAATTACTATGAAATTTGTAAATAACATTTTCAACATATCTGAATAATCTTTTGGAAGAATACTTTGAACCATATATGTGTTCCTCACACTCCTTCTGGAATAACATTACTCCCATCGTTAACAGCAGTGCAATACTCACTGCTATACTGCTATCCAGAATGCACACTTTTACAAACTTAGCAACAAACACTTTTTTATTGCTGTCAACAAGGTTATTGCTAATATCAAAAAATACAATTTATCTGAAGAGATGTATTTTCAGTTTGATAAGAATGATGAGAACTAGTGGAATATCCAAGTCTACCTTACAATTTCATCTTGTGCTACATTCTAATATAGGCCTACTGTCACTAGCTATTAATACATATGATTCAGATGGAATTTCTTTAAATAAATAGAACCAACGTTTGTACAAAATTTCTAAAATATCTTATTTTTCACAAATAATTTCCTGCTAAATAAAATCTCTTGCTTCACAGATATCAGTTACTCAGTTCTTTCTAGTCACTGATTGTTTCAGTCAGATCATTTGTTTTCACACTTGGTCATTTGAACTTGTACACTCTCACAATACGACCTGCTGTTCTGACCTCATAACTGCTTATCACCTTATGTTGCACTGCCGTTATCACCACTATGCTGACGATCTACAAATTTACCTACATTCACCTCCTCATTCTCTCTATAACAGCCTGACGAAAATGAATGATGATCTCATATCCATCTTTAACTGGTCTTCAAGTATCGGTCTAAATCTAAATCCGAACAAGTCACAAGTGACTCTAATGGGACAACAAAAACTGCTTACAACCTTTGACATATCTATACGTCCAAACATTATTATAAATAATATAATTATCGTGTATTCTTCTTCAGTAATAGATCTTGGACTACATCTAGACGCAAATTTAACCTGGCAAATACAAGTGAAACACATATGTAAAAAGACTTTCTCCATCTTACATTATCTTAGACGTTTAAAGAATTTTCTCCCAGTTTCGTTAAAAGAAATCCTTGTGCAGAATCTTGTGTTACCACACTTCGATTATTGTGACATTATATATAATGATCTAAACTATGACTTGTCGCAGAGACTGCAGCGTGTTCATAATGCTTGCGTTCGATTCATTTTCAATATCCGCCGTTATGACCATATTTCCGAACACTTTAATAACCTCTCTTGGCTCCCTCTTACTGACAGACGTAAATTGCACTCTCTTTCAGTACTTTTCAAGCTTCTGAATTCCTACATCCCTACTTACCTGGCGTCCAGATTTGAGAAGTTATCCTCTTACCACAATATTGACACTAGGTCACAAGATAGCAGTCTGCTAACAATTCCTCTTCATAGCACTTCCTCCTATTCTACTTCCTTCACAGTAGCCTCTGTCTGCTCCTGGAATCTCCTTCCTCAAGATATCAGAGGTTGCCACACACTTGGTACTTTGAAGTCACGCTTATACAATTACCTGTTGTCTAATAATTAATTTTTCTCTATTTATTTAATTTTATACTATGTCATTAATCTTTTCCTCGTTTTTTTATACATCTTGTACATATTATATATTTAATTCGTTAAATTTAGAGTAAATAAAGAAAACAGTATAAATATTAATTGTATTGTATTCATAACTTGTAATAGTTTATATATATATATATTGTAATTTAGATTTAAGACTATTTTTTTGTTTGTATTTTTTTAAACCTGGTTGAGTGGTAGACAAGGGCTTAAGGCCTTAACTCCGCCAGCTAAAATAAAGCTATTATTATTATTATTATTATTATTATTATAGTTGTGAGTATGGGAATATTTTGGGTGTCCAGTCAATACTTTTCTTCATTCAAAGATTCAGGAACCTGACTTTCTAATATGGAGTTATAGATGCATATGGAAAGTTCTCACATGGGGTTTCTGAGTTGTTAGTTGGCAGCTCACAAATACGTTCAATCCAAGCTCAATATCTCCAAGGTGAAGCCATGATTTGTGTGTCCGTCTGCAAAATTAAATAAACAGCTCAACAATGCGTGACATTACTTTATGTAGAAGCTGCTGGTAGAGTACATTGAAAATCATGCCAAGTTGGTTTATCCCTAATATTAATTTTCTTTCTAATTATCTAGAAATATATTTTTATATCCTCATGATGTATCTTATCCATTAAAAGAAAGTTTACATCGTACAGGTACCATATTTCAACAATTATTGATACCGTATATTATACTAACAACCATATGTAATGGCACATACTGTTTTTTATGAATATCAATGAAACTTATTGTCTTGAAAAATATAATACCTTTGCATAATGAATAATGAGTGAATAAAACATCACTGTACCACATAAAGGCTATCTACTGTTAGCATAATTCGCCATTAATTGACTCAAAGATCCCCATTCATATTTTTTATAAATTCTGTGATATGTCCTGAGATTGAAGGTGTTTTTCCTAAAATGAATAAAAGTAAATGAGTTCAGATCCTGAATGACTGAGAAGAATTCCTGCTCTGTGCACTCTCATTAGTAATAGACCTAAGATATAAACTATTACCAGGAATTTGAATTACACTATTTGTTAATTTATAAAATTAAAACATATATTGAACAGGTTTCGAACTGTACATTTTTTTTAAACAACAAATTGTACATAATATTATAATGTTGAGTGATTCCGGGTTCTGTGGCCGTGGTCCATAGTTGGTGTTGATACCAGACGTTTCGCCCTCAATTGCGGAGGGCATCTTCAGTAGAGAGTGCTTCTAGGCGTGTTTCCTGGTCGGAAGATCTACTTAGAGTGAACGCTGCGGACGTTGTATTGATACTAGTGGTGGGAGCAGGGTGAGTGGGCGTGGCTCTTGCTGATTGGCTAATGGTCGTCTCCTTGTTGTCCCTAGTGTTAATGCATTTATTTTCTAGTGTATGGTACCAGGCCTTAGACAGTTTAATACCTTCCTCTTTTCTGTTAATATTTTCCTTATGCTTGTATATTTCTATAGCCTCTCGGTATAATCTAGGGAAATAGTAGGAAGTTGTGGCTAAAACTTGTGTATCATCGAATAGAATCTGGTGTCCATTCATAATGGCATGTTCTGCTACAGCCGATTTATCCATTTCTCCTTGTCTGCAGTTTCTTTTATGTTCTGATAAACGGGTGGCTATACTTCTTTTCGTGGTCCCTATGTATGGTTTACCACACGAACAAGGAAGTCGATATACGCCGCAAGTGGAGAGAGGTGGCCGAGGATCCTTAGCTGAGCGAAGGCAGTCTTCTATTTTTCTTGTAGGTCTGTAAACTGTTTTTATGTTGTATTTTCGTAGGAGTTTTCCGATACGATCTGTGACTCTTTGTACATATGGTAAGTAGGCTATGCTGGTTGAGGGTGTGTTATCCATTCTGACGTGCTGTCTTCGTGGATGTATGGTTTGTCTTATTTCCTTGGATGTGTAGCCATTTTTCTGGAAACAATTGAACAGATGGTGTTGTTCTTGTTTAAGGTGTTGTGGTTGGCATAACTTAGTCGCTCTGTCGAACAGTGTAGAAAAGAGGAAGGTATCAAACTGTCTAAGGCCTGGTACCATACACTAGAAAATAAATGCATTAACACTAGGGACAACAAGGAGACGACCATTAGCCAATCAGCAAGAGCCACGCCCACTCACCCTGCTCCCACCACTAGTATCAATACAACGTCCGCAGCGTTCACTCTAAGTAGATCTTCCGACCAGGAAACACGCCTAGAAGCACTCGCTACTGAAGATGCCCTCCGCAGTTGAGGGCGAAACGTCTGGTATCAACACCAACTATGGACCACGGCCACAGAACCCGGAATCACTCAACATTATGATTACCGGCCGTGAAAGCCTGCATTCAAATGTACATAATATTACTTGACTATATTTATCTTACATTTGTGTAAGTATAGTGTCTAAAGAATTTTACTGTTGTTTGTGATTCATTTGAGATTGATATTTGGTTTCTTCTCCTACTTCTTCCTCTTCTTGGCTTTCCGATTTTTGCCCTCCATTGTCATCTATTCTTAGCTTCCATTTTGCACTTTTTCAATCCTTAACTAGCATGTTGTTATTATCATCCATCCATCCATCTTTACCTTGGTGATTCTCCCTGCCTTGCTCCCACTATTCTTGTATCGAGTAACAATTTTAAAAGTGTTTATCCTACATTTGTACTATCAGCTAAATCCTACCAAGTTAATAATACAATATCCTCTTCTAGCAGTGTCTAATTATTTTAGTTACCTTTTTAAATACTTATACATATATCCATCTGATGATTTACCTTTTTGAAGGCACACAGACGGTTTTGATATGTCTTTTTTTATTGTCCATATTTCTGCATCATTTGTGTCCACTGGGTGAATAATGGTGTTACATAATCTAAGTTTTGTTCTATCAGATAACACTTCATCACTGCTTATTTGTAACAAGGTATATGCCTAGATTTTTCTTGTTAGGTCTCTTATCATAAATAATAGTTGCTACATTTGGAATATGATATGAAATATTCTCTATCCATTTAATTTCAGTCATTTTTACATAAAAAAAATTTTGCTTAGTTAATTGAGAACTTTATTTAATAATATTATCTGTAATAAGAATGGGAGGGATATGATAAAGCCTACAGTTTATTCTGCATCTTAAAAAAAATAAAGTTAAGAATTTCAGTACTGTTTCTTCAGAAATTATATTTTTCTCTTCTCTAATTCATAATGAACATAAGAGACAAATCAATGAAGGACAAAAAAATACAAAAAACATAACTTGACATGAAAGGAGTTAAGTTAAAACACTGATATAATACATTCCTCTAATGATTGCTTACAACAAGTTCTGTATGTCAACATATCCTCTATCCTCTTCTAAGAATTTAACTGACTTTCTGGAATTGTTAAAAAGTTCATGATAATGTGTACATATACTCTCTTATATATCAATGCTGAAGTTATGCTTTGCAATCAACCTCTTTGTATTCACCTTACTCAAAACATGCATGTATTATTACTTAGGATTTGACAATAAAGTAATTTTCTTCTAGCTACCTAATGTTTAGTAACAACTTCTGAATGCGTGTTCAAACCTTAGCATTATTTTAAGGGTTCCATGCTATGGTTATATTGTCCATTAATAGCACTCTTGACGTCCCAACTCCTTTCAAAAAACGTTGGAACTGAAAATATATATAACGTTTTTCTATTATATGGATGCAAAACATGGAAGGGAGGAAAGGAGATTGCGTGTATTCGAGAATAAAGTTCTTAGGAACATTTTTGGACCAAAGAGAGATGAACAGACAAGTGAATGGAGAAGACTACATAAAAGTGAACTATATGGTCTTTATAGGAAGCCAAATATAATAAGAACAGTTACGTCTCGTAGACTGCGATGGGCAGGACACGGGGCATGAATGGGGAATGAAAGATGTGCAAGGAAGCTTCTTGTAGGAAAACCAGAGGGAAACGCCCAGTTGGTAGACAAAAATGAGGTGGGAGTATACCTAATTGATTTGAGGGAATTAGATTATACAGGGATGATTGGAAAACTGTAGCTCAGGATAGGGATGTATGGAGAGATTATGTCCGTGCGGCCATGAACCTACGGATTCGATAGTGCCAGTGAGTTAGTTATTTAGATAGCAGTGTTTAGGTATACTATGCAGTTCTGGTTAATGTAGCTGCATTTGAGGGGTCTGTGGTGTTTGGTGCGGTAAGAGAGGACGAGTTGCAGATATTACCAACAACTATCCTCAATTTTGAAAACATGATAGTTATTACACGTTGAATTGTTTTATCTGCTAGTTCTGTACAAGTTTGGAGTGTTCATTATAGAATAATTTTGTTTTTATAACAATGTTTTTATTGCCATTAATAAGAATTTGTTTTACATGGCTACTTGTTCCCTCCCACACTCGGTAATGTAACCTCCTGCCACACGCCTTAGGACTCACCAAGTTACCAGAACTGGACTATAGGCTTAGTTTCTTGGAAGTAATTTCAGAGACATTTACAAAAAATTTCGAGTTTCCTGTAATGCTTTATCAGAGCTTCACTTTATACACACAAATGATATCATAAACCAGAGTTATTTTATGATAAAATTCTTCACACTAGCTGACGTTTTTAATTAAAACATCTTGTCACATTCTGGCCACTTTTGATAGTCCACATCACAGATACGATGTACTTCAGAATTTTTCTCTGACTTGCTCACCATCAGGCACTTGCCCCATTAAATATGTGAAGGGCAAACAATCTGTATGCCAGATTGGAAAGCTCGTGAGATCGACTCTTCCAGAATAAATGTATAGACGGACGTAGATTTTTCTCCGCGGGCCTTACTGATTCGTGAGTCGCCAACTCATGAACCTTAATTTTTCATGAAAGGCGTTACCAACTCTATCTCCCATTGCCCTCTGCGAACGTCTAAGCTGGACCAATAGTGCATCACATAGCTCACTCCTCGGGGCTTATCATCTCGAATAGCTGTTTTGTACGCCGCCAGTCGATCTAGGAGAACCACAATAATTTTCCCTCTAGGGTGACATTGAATCCGGTAGACCTCATCAGCACTCAGTGTGGGCCGTACCATGTACTCTGCAGCTTCGATGTTCATCCTCTCGTCCAGGTCGAGTGGTTAAATACCACTGCTGCGAATGAGTGATGACGTAAGCAAGAGCGGGAACAGAGATAACCCAGTGGGAAGGTGCCGTAATGTATATGTACTGAATGAATGAGCGTGTCGAATGTTGAGAGTTTAAAGTACAACTGAATGTTTAAAGCCAGTTCACTCTGTCAAGGTAGTTCGTTCCTCTTTCACTCTTCCAAGGTAGTTCGTTCTTTGATACCACTTCGTTCATCTAAAACACTTCACTCTTCTAAGATAGTTCGTTCTTTGATACCACTTCGTTCATCTAAAACACTTCACTCTTCTAAGATAGTTCGTTCTTTTATACCACTTCGTTCATCCAAGGTAGTTCGTTCTTCTATGTAACTTCACTCAGGCTAGATATTTCGTTCCTGTATGGCAGTTCACTCTGGCAGGATAGTGCGTTCTTTCCAGACACTCACTGCGGTACGAACGATATGGATGACGTAGGAAAGAGGCGGGGACATGCAAGGTTGATGGGCGGATAAATGTAGATTAATCAACGAATGAGCGAAAGTTGATTTGGAGTGAGACATCTAGAGCTTGAAATAAAAAGTAAACTTTAATTTTAAGCAGCAGTAGTGAACTCTGAACTGGCAGTTCACTAAAAGTGAGAAACTTTTTGACACTTCACAGTAGTGAAGCGTTCTTTTTAAACGACTCACTCTCGAATTACCCATCACTACAACCAAGCAGTGCTGGGGTAACTAATATAATCATAATTATGGGTCAAAATAAGATAACAAAATCGTGGAATTTCATAAAAATCCATTATACGTGATTATGAAAAATCAAATATCTCACCAGACGTACATATAACGCATTCAGCTTGAGGGAACCTTCTGCATTTACATTGATTATGCAAACATCAGTTATTTCGGGAGAGATGAATTCACGCATGCACACTTCAATATTTCGGTGTAGGCCTATGGTTTCCAGAAAAGATAGACCTAATATATGTATCTAAATAATATACAAGCGTTACTGCTATAAAGTAAATATTCTCTTCAAAAATTTGCTTACCTGTTATGGTGGTCACGAGATGGCAGTTGGAACGATATCCCGCCACCTCGCGTGTAAATTGAGAATACTACATATGTGAGAAAAACAAATGTTTGTGTTAGGATACCTATGTGGCTCTGTTGGTTAAAGCTCTAAACGTACAGAGTTTGAAGATTCGGGTTCAAATCCCGACTCAGACATTTATTTTTCTTTTCATATATATATATATGACATGATAAGGAAAATAAATGCCTGGACGGGATTCGAACCCGGATCTCGGGGTCGGTACCCCAGCGTGTTATCCATTTCACCACCAGGTGAATCCAATCCAAACACTTATCTTTCTTATATATATATATATATATATATATATATATATATATATATATCCATCCATAGTAATTCTGCCGGAAGGCAGGTCCTTCACTGCAATCATAGCATTTCCATGCTATGCTTGCAGCTTTACTAGGGAATTGTGTAGGTGTGGTAGCTTCCCGTTGCTTTCCACACCGGTGAAGGATGATGATGATAATGATAATGGTAAGGATGATAATGATATGGATGATGGCCATATGATTTCGGGGACCCTTTGGGCCTTAAAGTTTTCCTGACATTTGTCTTACAGGTGAGGAAAAACCCCGATAAAAACCTCACTCAGAAAAACTGCCCCGACCGGGGATCGAACCCGGGCCCGCTGCGTGACAAGGCAGCACGCTACCTCGAGACCACAGCGGTGGACGTTATATATATTTATTTATTTATTATATTTTCCATTATTACTAGATGTAGCGAGAACTCGGTTTTCACTGCCACCTAGTAGCTGACTATAACAAGTAAGCAAATTAAAGATAATATTTTTACTTTATACCAGTGACGCTTTATCGATGTTATAATTAAATGTTTGGCATTGAGCAATGCAAGCTTAATATGACATGATAAGAAAAATAAATGCCTGGACGGTATTCGAACCCGGAACTCTGGCTCGGTACCCCAGCGTTTTATTCATTACACCACCAGGCGAATCCAATTCAAACACTATTGTCCATTCCCGGGATGAACATAGGCTATAAGAGAGTTGTGATAATCAAATTCTACACCCTTAAAAATCGCCCTTTTAGTGGAAAACGTGAAAAAAAGTAGCTCTTTGGACGCTTAAATGGCTTACGCTGCCTAAACCATAACAAATACTCCAAATTAATGTACACAGAATTGAATAACTCAAAAAGCTCTACAGAAAAGTACGGGACAGCATATGTTTATCTCTTATGGATAACTCAGAATAATCATTTTTGTCTTTCATTGATACCAAGAAGATCGAGACAAGTACGTAGATTCCTATGCAAGCATAAGCAGCACAGTGCGGGTATTCCTTTACGGATAACTCACAATAACGAATTTTGCGTTTTAGCTAATTTATTCCAATAAGATCGAGATAGTAGATTCCCGGGCAACACCGGGTAATCAGCACGGGAGTCTTAAAATAATTACGATACACATTTATAATTATTTTTCATTTTACTTCTTCAATTAATCATAAAAAGTACAATAATTTTTGTCTTTCTGCTCGTTTACGCCAAGAAGATGGGGTTGAGTAGATTCCCGGACAACGCCGGGTAAACAGCACGGGGTATCTAAAAATAATCACGATATAAATTTTTCCTTCAACTTATTTAACCAAACATAAAACAAATTAATTTTGGTATTTCAGCTCTTTATGTCAAGAAGATCGGGATAAGTAGATTCTCGGGCAACGCCGGGTAATCAGCACGGGTATCTAAAAAAATAATGTATAATTATTTTTCGTTTTACTTACTTACTCACTGGCACTATCGAACCCGTAGGTTCACGGTCGCGTGGACATAAGCTCTCCATACATCCCTATCCTGATCTAATGCTTTGCAATGATTCCCTGTATAATCTACTTCCCTCAAATCATAGTTAATGTTATTCTCCCACCTCATTCTTTGTCTACCAACTGGGCGTTTTCCCTCTGGCTTTCCTACAAGAAGCTTCCATGCAAGTCTTTCATTCCCCATACGTGCAATATGTCCTGCCCATCGCAGTTTTAGTTATTCAACAAAACATAAAAGCACATTAATTTACACTTATTTAGGCGTAGCAGCGCAAGTCGGGTATCAGCTAGTGTATACATATATATATAACCCGACTCAAGCATTCATTTTTCTTTTCATATCATATTTGTCTTCATTGCCAAATGTAAAGAATATAGTTATAACATCTAAATATACAAGCGTTACTGCTATAAAGTAAATATTCTCTTTAAAAATTGCTTAACTGTTATGTTGGCCACTAGATGGTGTTGGAACGAATTCCCGCCACCTCTTGTGTGAATTGAGAATACTACATATATAAGAAAAATGTATGTTTGTGTTGGAATTCTTGAGTAGCTCAGTTGGTTAGAGCGCTAAACGTACAGAGTTTAGAGACTCGGGTTCAAATCCCGACTCAAGCATTCATTTTTCTTTTCATATCATATATATATATATATATATATATATATATATATATAGCATCATCATCATCATAGTACATTCACGAATTTAGGCCATTTGTTGACCTGTTTCGGCCTCAAGAGAAACACCATCCAGAAGTCTTTTGAGTGGACGTCCTTGTCTTCTTCTTCCTGCAGGTTGATATCTTAACATTTGTTTGGGTACTCTGTGATCTTCCATTCGATGAACATGTTGTATCCATCTTGACTTATAATCAGAAATTTTGTTTCCTAAAGATTCCATGTGTATTTCTTCTAAGATGTCTTCATTTTTTTTGTGATCTAGTAGTGTGTATCCTGCAGTCCTCCGAAGGTACCTCATTTCAGCAGATATAAGTCTCTGTATATCCTTCTGTTTCAACGTCCGTACTTCGCTACCATACAAAAAGAGTTGGAAGAGCCAGTGTTTTATACACTTTCAGTCTTGAATGCTTTTGGACTAACTGTGGCTTGAAGATAGTATATATATAGCAAACTCGGTTTATTTCGTGACACTAAGCTTTTAGACTACTATATCTTAAAATCATGAAAATTTCTGATTAGAATCTTAGGAATATTAAAGTTACGGATATAAGAATGAAATATATATGCTGAGTTGTCAAATATATATTTTCTTTTATTACCAATACGACATAAATTATTTATTTTTTTATGGAGGTTTGAAGAATTCGGGTAATTTCGTGATAGTATTAGTGTGAATTCGTAACAAACTTTTTAATCGGTCTCCAAGTTACATCCTTGCATTTGAAAACTCACTTATAAAGAGTCAACGCTTGACACTTTTCATGGAACCTAGATCAGATTTTCGGGATTATATCCGTCCAACTTTAATGTCGAAGAATATCTACTCAAAAATGTTCTTAAAACACAGAAAAGTGTTAAGTCTAACAAGTGCTAACGTGAATAAAAGCACTTCTTCTACAAGTTAACATAAAATACACCCAAAGGAACGCTGTTATCACAAATATGAAAACACAGAAAGAAAGTAGACTTTCTGCCATCTACAATATAGAACAAAGTATTAGCTTTTCATGCCAGTAAAACTTCGTTACAAACGAAAGTAAAAAAATATAACGAATATTATCCTTGTCACGAAATTCGCCGAGTTTACATGATATATGGAGAGTCTGATGCCGAAGTGAACCAACTACGTTTTTAATATTTTTCACAATTCAACTTTAAAGTATATTTTGAAATATAAAAATGAATAATGGCATGATCTTTTTTTTTTTTTTCCTTATTGGTCACCATCTAACATATGGTGACCAATAAGGAAAAAAAAGATCATGCCATTATTCATTTTTATATTTCAAAATATACTTTAAAGTTGAATTGTGAAAAATATTAAAACGTAGCTGGTTCACTTTGGCATATATTTACTTAAAGTTTAACTAGCATAGCCAAAGAAACTAGGATTGACGTCACAGTTACTCGAAAGATAATTGTATTTCGTTGATTGATTATCATGAAGTGTCATTTAGTTCCTTTTGACAACGAAAGCTGATTGATGCGGACAGTGCGAGTGTTTCGACACAAGTTTTCTTAATGACATTACGTTTATAACATTTAATTTAAAATATGCGGGTTATATATATATTACAAGTCGACAGCTGTGCTCTCGAGGCAGCGTGATGCCTTGTCACGTAGCGGGCCCTAATTCGAATCAATCGCGACAAGTTTCCTAGGGTTTCCTCACTTGTTAGACTCTACCTCAATGGCCCGACAGGCCTCGAAGGCCCTTGGCATACAATCCTACTGCTGGCCTCACATCCACATGTGTTAATCACAGAGGTAGCCGATCATCCAGCCAGTGTAGGGGTGACATGTAATTAACATGTCGCGTCCCACAGTCGTTACAGCTGGTTTTTTTTTCAACCTGGAACCGCTAGTTATTGTAGCTACCCAAATGCCTCAAGATGCTCAGTGGGTACCGGTTCCATACTGGCCGAAATTCTACGAGAAAAAATTCTTCTCCCATGGAGACCAGAACGAGCGCAACTCCCGTAGCTCAAGGCATCTTGTCTTAACCACTCAGCTACACCTGTAAGACAAATGTCAGGAAACGTTAGGGCCCAAACGGTCCCCGAACATCGTATGATCATCATCATAATTCATATTCGCCTTAGATTAAATTTAGGATTAAGGACTCTCTTGGCGCATCACTATTATCATCACTAATCATACCATCGGGACAGCGTAACCCGCCTTCCAGCCGCCGCAACCTCAGAAGTGAGTTACATTATTGCCTCATTGCCAGGAGAGAACATTAGAAGTATCGAAATGACAACCTGGGGCATTGGATATAAAAAATATTACAAACCAGAAAGAAACAATATGAAATCAAGTTATGTTGTAGACCTTTATCAGCTGCAGCAATTTGTTAATTTGAAAGCTTTGTTTGTAGTAGTCTATATTACTGAACAATTGAATGGCAATATATTATTATTTGTAACAAGTGGAAATAATACAATACCGTTAGGCCTACTATGTCTATTCGAATGTGCTATTAATTATTCATTCGTTCTAGTTTATGTATTGTTGATAAATAGAGATCTGATAGAATTTGTTTTTCACCAATATTTAAATAGGGGCGCTAAAGAGAATGACCTTAGGTGTTAAAAAAACGTCGTTGAATAGTAACTAGGAAAATAGCATAGCAATTTGCAATACGAGTTATAAGTCGAAAGACCCATTTTCTTCGAATGATAGAGATAAATACTACGACCACCGTACGTCACTGAATTCAATACATATTTTATTGTAAACACATTTATGTATTACATCATTTTTTAACTTTGTGTGAGTGATTATAAATACAGTAAAACTTGTTTAACCCGGAACGTGAATAGTGCGGAAATCTGTCCAATGTAAACAAATTTATTGGTCCCGGCGAAATAATAGTAATTTTACATGTATTTCGCATAAAACGGACTCTGTCCAACGCGGAATCGGAAGGTTACTTCTACACAATTCATAAAAAAATATAAAGCAGAAAGGTATTAACGATTAAGCAGTTTTTTTGTTTTAATTGAAGGCAGGAGCCAAGACGGGTTTTACAAATAGTGATTCAAACCAAATGGACAAATAAATATCAAAACAAAACAAACCTAATGGTCACTGACCCTAAAGTTCATTGTTAAAAGCTGTTGTCGTATTTCACATGCCGATATGTACTTTGATAAATGCCTCCATGGCCACGATCGATATATTATTGTTTGAACTTGTTCGTTGCAATAATTTTGATTGAATAACACGTGTCTCTTGTGCTTTGTTTCCAGTTCATAACGCCGAGTAAAAGGAAAGAAAAATAATTAGTACCGAAGAGAAAAAAAAAGTGTTTCCGCTTAAACTAAAAATAAAAATGCTCGACCGATTATACACGTTGGCGAGTCGTTTTCTTCTATATCACGCTGTTTCAATGTTAATGAATCAAGAAATCCGAAGACAAAATTAGAAATTATATCGCAGAATTCAAAGCTGAATATCAATCTTAATAATTGAAAGACCTTATAAAAGCGGTTAAATAGGAAACAAATATTAAGCTCTTTAAGTCCTTGCCTAAACATGACAGTAATTATTAACAGAAATTGTTCAAAATCTCTCATTAATTGATTTTATTTTTATAATTTTTGTTTTATTCTGTAACCTTGGAACGTATCCCCTATATATCCATACAAATTAACATTCCATATTCGCGGTTTCTGTATTTGCGGCATTTTTGCGGAGAATATCCCCCGTCAAAGGAGCTTTTACTGTACAGATTGTATAGATACGGCTCATTGCACACCCGTTATGCGAAACACAGATACCTGTCTTGCAAGTAACAATTGCGCTGTAAAATCTTATATTAGTTTAGTTCACATGTAGCGTTCTGAATTTACGGAATAAAGATGGCCAAAACGTATGTATCATTCTCATTAAGCGAAAAAGTGAAAGTGATTGAAGATAATTCTCCAAACATTTCCGGACCGATGATGCTCCAAAGTGAAGCTCCAGCTCTTGTTAACCCTGGAACCTGATGGTTAAACTTTCCATCAATAATCCTGATTGTGGGGTCACAGTGACTCCTCACATAATTTTAGTTTTAAAACGTGTTTATTTTAATAGGATTTGTATAAGTTTTTCTATTTTATCACATTGTGCATTATAGTAAATTAAACTTCCATATTTAATACCATTAAGCAGACCATTGAGGGTCAGGGACTACATAACTATATAACTATCTCACATTGTAATCACACGGCAGATCAATGAAATGTTATTTTGACAGTTCACTACATAAAGCACAAAGGAGGGGCCTGTGATCATTCCACATGGGATTATTGCAGTCCACACATTCCATAGCTAACTTCCTATATTTTTTCTAGGGCAGAAATTTTATATTTTTCTTCCACTGAAAGCTACAGCTTCTGTCATGTTGTTGTGCACCTGTTTCTGTTGGACCCCAGAATTTTTAAACTGACCCAAACCTTCTGGCGGCACTATGGCCCAGGAGTCGACTCATGTCTAACGGAAATTAGCACCAGACGCTTCTTCTGGGGGTAAAGGCGGCCGTCATGCAGGGCTGACAACCCGGCTGTCGTCAAGTGCCGATTGTCTAGAAAAAGTGGGAGCCTTAACCTCCTACTACCCCAAGGGCGTATTGAGGCTTGTAATGGGATCACTTTACTATCATTTCTGTTTACGAGTTCACTTATTACATCACTTGTGAGCCATTTACTTGAAAATGCCATTATAAAAATAAAATAACGTAACAAGTAAGAAGATAATGTTTCACTAACATAGATAATTACTACATAATTGAAAGACTTGACATCCTATAGGCCTAATCACGAAATTCAGTTTAAAGGAAAACACATTATTACCTGGGGTTTGTATGACCCCAACTACTACCACAACAAATATTTTCTCTCCCTCTTGTAAATTATTTTATGAAAACTCACAAAACTCTTACCACTTAATGAACAAGGTTAGAACTTAATTCTCACAAAGCTCTGAGAAAGTGAGTCCGAAATTACGAATGTTCAGGTGAATATATTTATATCTGCGGGGTCACCAAGACCCCACCATCAGGTTCCAAACGATTTCAAGGAATCTTTAGGTTGACTGGACAGTTTTAAAACACGACACAATGTAGTGTGGAATGAAACTTGCGGGGAATCAAAGAATGTGGACGAAAGTGTATTTAGTAAGCGAAAACCGAAACTGCATACTTGATTTTCAGGATACGCGCCTTTTTTTTAACGCTGAAGAAATGGGCCTGTTTTTTCTCGCGTTACCATCGAAGTCGCTCATATATCGCTCATATATACTATACTTCAATTTTCAACAGCAGCGGAACTATAATTAATCCAAGGTACATAAAAAGACTTATACGGTACTCTATAATCTAAGATTATTAATAAGTTTTAGTTTTTTATAATGCGAAAATTTTGTCCAATGTGGAAAGAAAAAAAAATTGGTCTCATGCGATTCCGTTTTGAGCAAGTTTCACTATTAGTAAATGAAGGATAAAATTTACCTAATTCTGTTAAAGAATTATTTCACGGCATTCCAGGACGTTAGCCTGTTCAGAGTTTCTTTTATACAAAGGAATTGTGTTTGTACCTATATTTGTTTAAAATTTCTTATTTCATATTAGTAATACTTTTGTATAATCTTGAAGGTATAGTATATAGAGATTCTTTAATTCTTAACATCCAAGTAATTGACTTTTCTATCGTATAGTTATATTACTATTTAAGTAATTTTTTTAGTAATTAAGTTCTCATTTCTAATACCAGATTTTCACAATTTCTGGCTATTTTCTAAACTATATTCAGTAATGTTAACATATTGTGATCATGTTAATTCTTAGAAGGGCTGAACTTTGTTATAATAATTTTGTTTATGATTTTTTAGATAACTTTCTTACGATACTGTCGCTTTATGCACTTTTTCCGTCATTACTAACATTTCGTACTATTTTGAAGGTTTTGTAACGATAATTCATCATCATCATCATGAACAAATTCGTT
Organism: Diploptera punctata; assembly: GCA_030220185.1. NCBI lineage: Eukaryota > Metazoa > Arthropoda > Insecta > Blattodea > Blaberidae > Diploptera > Diploptera punctata. The sequence goes on from JASPKZ010010244.1 coordinate 202,751, forward strand.
TTAGGCCATGTGGCCTGTACGGTGTAACGATAATTAAAACATTATTACCATTATTAAATGTTTATCTATGTATGTATATTACCGCATTTATATTTCAGTGATTATTTGTAAGTTGTACGGAATTTTACTGCGGATGCGCGAGCACTCATAAAATTTTATCCAGATGGCAGGGCATATATATCAGACCGGAATCACCAACATTCGCAATTAGTTCCAAAACATATTTTTAGGATTATCATTACCTTTCATATCATCGAGGCAGTGTAACCATGCCTTCCAGGCGCCCCAACCTCAGAAGTGGGTTACAAGTATGCCATCTAGGACAAAATGTCAGAAATGTCATAATGATAAACTGATGGATTGAAAAAAAACTGTTACAGGATATGATTATTAACCTAAACAAAAAATATATATATATAATTTTTAGTTCAATGAAAGCGTGATATTTATCACAATAAATAATTAGAATTTAAGATAGAAAATAGCTCAAAGTTGTGATATAAACAATTATGAACTGAATCAGTGTGACTCCATGTATTATGGAAGAGCAAGGAATATGAGGTTGTGGCCACGCTGCAGGATGCAAATCATTAATATGTAGCTTTCTTTCAAAATACTTTCAAACTGTTGTAGCTGAATTCCGCACATAGTATATCAACTTTGAAAGTTAATTAACTAATTCACTGGCACTATCGAACTGGTAGGTTCATAGCCGCGCATACATAACCTCTCCATACATTCCTATCCTGAGCCAATGTTTTTCAATCATTCTCTGTATAATCTACTTCCCACAAATCATAGTTAATATTATTCTACCACCTCATTCTTGGTCTACCAACTGGGCGTTTGCCTGCTGGTTTTCCTACAAGAAGCTTCCATGCATGTCTTTCATTCCGCATTCGTGCATGTCCTGCCCATCGCAGTGTACGATACTTAACCGTTCTCATTATATCTGGCTTCTTATAAAGACCATGTAATTCATTATTAAGCAGTCTTCTCCATTCACCTGTCTGTTCATCTCTCTTTGGTCCAAAAATTTTCCCAAGAACTTTATTCTCAAATATTCGTAATCTCCTTTCCTCCCCTTAAATAAGAAAGACTCCAAGTTTCGCACCCATATAATATAACTGGTAGAATAATAATTTTATATATTTTCAGTTTAACGTTTTTTGAAAAGAAGTTACAGAAGTAAATTATTCTACTTTAAAATCTAGCAGCTAGTAGAATTACTAACCACATATCAGGTTGGCAGCACATGATGTAATCTCTAACAATCTAATAGTTAATTTCCCGTGTCAAGTTCTAGCACACAGCATACATATTCTGGCACTACAATAACTCTAATTCCTTCTTTTGTTTTAGATTTCTATACATGTTTGAATTCTGTGGATATATGATAAAGTTATCAATTTTCAATTCACACTCCACTTTGGTTGACTAATTTAGATAGATGACGTTCATGGATATGAGTATATTAAACAGGCCTGTGAATTAACTTTTTTTCTACGGCACAGGGTTCAAAAGGTCTCTAAACCTAATTAAGCTGTGCTGAATTAAAAAATGTTAACAGTTTTTTCATATGAAGATTTTACTTGCGATATTGAAAATGAACAACCAGTATGTATTACTTTTTGCATTATAATGTAATCGTCATAATCCTTTAAATTGGATGTAAAAACTACAATGCTTGATACAAATATCAATTTTTCAGTTTAAAAACATTTAGAAAATAAAAAGATCTCTAGTTTAACCTCTGATGGCAAGAAATAACGGTTGTACCACTGTGTTCATTTCAAATTTTTTTCTAGAATATATGTGTTTTTATACTTCCTTTATGTACACTAATGAACGACTGGAATTAAGCATTTATTCCCTCATGCAGTGGAATGCCCTTTGACTATGTTGCTATAATCAATAATTATGCAATCTACAGTTCATAACTGTTCCAGGCCACCATCAAACCAGGAATGTAAAAACAGTACACTTCTCCCCCCATTATATAATACTTTTTAAATTCTTCTTCATGAAGTCTGTACCAATAAAAAGTTGAACTAGGTGCTGAAAGATTGTTCTTCTTTAAATCTCAAACCTAAAAGTTCACTTTTTTCTTTTGTAAGATATAAATTGTGTACCAAATAATTTAATTTTGATTAATTGGTAGGATGCGGATTGTTGTCTTTTGATTCTAGGCACAAATTGAAATTATCTTCTGTGCTGTACGTGGAAGGAGTGCTGGTACTACTCTCTTGTAATGTAGTTGGTGGTATTGGAATTTTAATAGTTGGCCCATGTGCTGCGGCTTATTCTTTCCGCAGTTTTTCTCCAGAAACTGTATAATGTAAAAAGGATAATCCTACCTGTCAGTTAAACACAATGACAAACTAATATGAATAAAATCAGTGGTTATATTATAAAATTGTATTATATTTTATGTATTTACATATATTAATACAGAACATATATACTGCAACAAGTGGTAGACCGTGCGCTCTCGTTTTTGTACTAAAATAGAATTTTGCAAAATCTGTACGTGGTATGCAAAAACTAGTAACACTTCAGTTATCAGGACATTTGACTTGAGTTGTTTGTATTAAAATATCTTATGCCACAAAATCTTCGTAGGTCTGTGTTATTAGTGCGTGCATCTATGTTTGTGTAGTATTATTATATATGAGCAATGATGATGTTAATAGGCACTAAGCCAGACTTAATGTCCACATATGACTTATAAATAGGTATCAACAGCACCTCATTCTGGACTTACGTACAGCAGAGAGATTTGGAATTTATTCCATGCATCTGGTACACTGGTTCATAATCATTGAATATCCTGGTCTGAGATTGAAAAATTTATTATTAAAATTTCCATCTCTGCTGGGAATCCAAATGTTCTTTGTAGTTGGAGACTGGCTTGTTATCATGTGAGGTAGCTTGGTGAACTAAACTGGGGATATCTACGTGGTGTCATAAACAATACTGCAATACCATTTCCACTTCTGCTAGATTTCAGTTTCTAATGCATATTAAGAACTATCCAAATTCATGAACTATGAACATATCCAGACCAATAGTTATCTGCACTATATAACAGTTGATTGGTGTTTTATATTATTGCTTTCATATCTTTTTCTATTTGTACATTCATACTTTGGGTTCTTGAGTTTATGACTGAACTCAAGTTCATGAATGAGTGCCAAGAAATTATATTTTCCACCCATTCTCTTTGGCAGTATAAAATTTGACATCCTAATATGTACACTTACTCAAGTCAAGAGTCTTATACGATTATGGCATCAATAAACTCAGCAATCATTTTGCAACTGTTGTTTGGTGTATTCCCAGGTTATGTTTCCTTAAAACTAATATGAGAAACAGAACAAACTTACCACAGCTAGGCCTTTGGCCTATAAGCTATCTGTTGGCCTAATACCCACATGTAAGAATCACAGATGTAATGATCATCAGCATAGGGATGACATGTGTTCAGCGAATTGGGTCATTCAGCTATTATAGCTGATTTTCTCAGCTTGGAGCCACTACTTATTGTAGATATCCAAATGCTTCATGATGCTGGGTAGGTACGGTCCCATACTGGCCGAAATTCCATGAGAAAATTTATTCTCACATGGAGATCCGAATCAGCGCAATTCCTGTAGCTGTTGCCTTAACACTCAGCTGTGGCTTGAGACACGAATCTTACAATTAATTATAATTAGATTATATTCTTAAAGGCACAGCCACTATTTAATTTTTTTTGGTGCAAAAATATATAAATTCAATGAATCTACATTTTCTTCTGACAAGTGTAAGATTTCTTAAGTAAAATTGTTTTGAAAGACCCTTGGCATAGCAGAAGATTCAGGCTCTGATGTTCTGGATGAGATGTTAGCCAGATTATCAGTGCAGTTTGATGGCTGGCTTTACCCCTAAAACACACTTCTTTCAGTGACTAAGATGATGGTAATACCATTCTTCAGGCAGAAGGTTTAGGTCAGTTTAAAAATCCTAACCCCTTCATGTTAACCACCACTTTGTGGCATGCAGCATTGCGGACTTTTCAAGTCCAAACAATTAACATGATCAATTATTGTCAATTTTTCCTTGGTTTATATTATGGTAGATATGGAGAATCTATAGCTCTAACTTATGCTATTTTTCCATTAACCTATTACTGAAATGGTTAATAAATTATTTACTTGATAACTCTGCCTCTCTCTAACCTGTCTTTCCTCCTTTTCTATCCTACTGTTCACTTTATGATTTGCTGTGTTTCATCGTGTTATTGACAGTTTCAGACTCTTGGATTATAATGAATTTCCAGTCTGATATTAAACATGAAGATCCTCTCTCAGAAGTTAAAACTATACCAGAAGTAAGTTATGTATAATTGGTTATTTAGCTCTCTGTCATCATTAGAATCTCTGATTAGATATCTTGATGATATGCTGTGTTTTTCATTTTACAGGCCATAAAAGTGGAAATAAAACCTGAAGTAGAAGAACTAACCATCAATGTTGATAGTAAATTTGAGACAATTCCCGCTTTTGAAGAAACAAAAATTGAGGTAATGTTTCTGTTTTTATGTTCAGAATTGAAAACATTGTAAAATTCTGAGGCTGCAATAGCTATAGAACACACACTTAGGTAGCTACTGACTTCATTATTGAATCATGCTAAGAGATGGGCTAGTATCCATCCAGTAGAGTGTTTCCTTGTGTTCAGCATGTTGGGTTCCATAGCCTATAACAGCTACTTATATATAGGTATCTACATTTTTTATAATGCTGTACATTATTTAGTCTGAATATTGATCAAAATTCCGTCCGAAGTATGTAAATAACGTATAATGAAATATGTATTGCCATTATTTTACTTTTGGGGGCACGCCGTAGCGTAGTGGTTAAGGCACTGAGCTACAAGCTGGAGGGTCGAGGATTCAAGTCCCGTCGGGGTCAGGATTTTTAGACTGACCCAAACCCTCTGGCGGCACTATGGCCCTGGGGTCGACTCAGCCTCTAACGGAAATGAGTACCAGACGCTTGTTCTGGGGTAAAGGCGGCCGTCACGCAGGGTTGAGAACCCAGCTGACATAAAGTGCCGATTGTCTAGAAAATGTGGGAGCCTTAACCTCCTACTACCCCAAGGGCCTCCGGGCCTGTTGTGGGATCACTTTACTTAAAAATTATTTTACTTTTAACTATTCACTTTGGTAGTAGGAGGGAAAAAAATATCTTATAGATACATTTTTAGTCTTATCAGATTTCTGATTTCCTGGCTCACTTATGGATAATACTTATGTTATTTCTTCAAATGTTAATCATAACTCAATCACTTACTGGCTCTATACAACCCATAGGTTCATGGCCGCACTGACATAAACTCTCCATAAATCCTATCCTGAGCTAATGTTCTCCAATCGAGGGTAACTAAATTGTCATATTCTTACACTGCTTCTGTAAAGATTTCTACTAAAGAGTCAGAAGGTAAGTTCACCATAACTCTTAACGCTTCCTCACTGTGGAGGCCAACACTTATATAAAAACTTTTGTTCTATGTTTAGACATTTTTACAAAATTAGTTAACTATCATGAGCTCTTGACTGTTTCTACAATAGCCATGAAATGGAAAACATTTTGACAATGTAAAAAAGCTACAGACAATGAATGATGTACAATAATAATCAAGAGAGATGAAAAGAAAAGATGTAGACAAATGTGGAGACCATATGTGGTCTATCAACACTCCATCATTGAAATTTTTTTGAGAAAGAAAGTCTGAGATGAAGATGTTTATTTCACCGGGAATATGAAATCAGATACTACATGTGAAGCATTACATTATCAAATATAATCATGACTATATGTTTCAATAAAAATAAATCAACACGTTTAAAAAATTTGCCTACCTTCTTAGAAGATTATTATATTTTGTTATATTTACTGTTATTAAATAAAACATGAAATTCTCAATAAACAAAACCAAATCAATAACAATATCCAAGGACCCACACCTTCTTAAATCAGAAATAGAAGGGAATTTCAGATATTTAGGAATAGCAGCAGCAGAATAACAGATGAAATTCTGAATTAAGCAAATAATGCAAACAAAATATTGGGCTGTTTAAACAATATGTTTTGGAAGAATTAAAATTTAAGAATAGATACAAAAGTAAGAATTTACAGATCTGTCATAAGACCAGGTCTAACATATAGTTGTGAATGCCAAACAAAAACTAAAAAAACAAAACAAATTAATGAAACAACCAAAATGAAATTATTTTGAAAATCGCTGACAGAGAATATTTGCAGCTCTGTTATTAGAGAAGAATGTGAAATTATATCTATAAACCAGATCTGAAGTGATTGAACATGCAACTAGCTGCCAGCTTTCCATGCATAGATGAAGAAGAAGAATCAATATCAGTATTATCCCGAGTATTGGTCATAGGTATCTGTTGACCCCATGTTATGTAAGTTGTGTTTTATCCCATTTTGGATAGTTATTAGCTGCCATGAACCAAAATCAGAGATAGTATAAAATTTAAAATAGGAAATAATTAAGTAAGTTCTGGTGGGCTCGAATTTCACATTGTTAGACAGGTGAAGAGTAAAGGATTACATAGTTTCGTTGTACACATTACATTTTGTATATATTGAATTACATTTTCAGATGAACCAGTGTGAAGAAACTCTTGCTGGAATTCACAGTTCATATCCGTGTTCAGAAATAGAAGACAGAGACTTCACATGTATATCTCTAAAGCCTTCATTTAATCAAGAGTTCAGCCTTAATACACATATTCGTTTGCAAAATAGTGAGAAACCTTTTAAATGTAATTTTTGTAACAAGTTATTTACCCGTAAGGGGCATCTTGTTGATCATGTACGTTTGCATAGTAATGAGAAACCATTTAAATGTTCTATATGTAATAAGTCATTTTACCAGAAATGTATCCTTACTAGACATATGCGTTTGCACAGCAGTGATAAACCTTTCAAGTGTACTTTATGTGATAAGTTATTTAAACTGAAATGCAATCTAATCACACATTTACGTTTGCATAATAATGAGAAACCATTCCAGTGCAATTATTGTGATAAGTCATTTTCACGGAAGCATCATCTTAATGCACATTTATGCTTGCATACAAATGTCAAACCTTTCAAATGTTCCATTTGTAACAAATCATTTACAGAGAAAGGTCAACTTAATGTACACTTACGTTTGCATAGTAATGATAAACCATTCAAATGTTCCACTTGTGATAAGTCATTTTATATTAAGTCCAGACTTAATAAACATGTACTATTGCATAGTAATGACAAACCATTTAAGTGCACAATTTGCAATAGATCATTTATTGAGAAATTCAAACTTGAATCTCATTTACATCAACATAGTAATGAGAAACCATTTGTATGTGCTGTTTGTAATAAGACCTTTATTGAGAAAAGTCATCTTATTAACCATATACGTTCGCATAGTAATGAGAAACCATTTAAATGTATTATTTGTGGTAAGTCATTTAGTCAAGTTGCCAATCGTAATAAACATTTACTTTTACACAGTAATGAAAAACCATTCAACTGCTCAATTTGCAGTAAGTCATTTAGACAAGATGCCAATCTTAGTAGACATTTACTTTCGCATAATAACGATAAACCATTCAATTGTGCTATTTGTAATAAGTCATTTACTCAGAAGTCGTATATTGTAACACATTTACGTTTGCATAATAATGAGAAACCATTCAAATGCACATGTTGTAGTAAGTCATTTATTCAGAAACATCATCTTGTTGCCCATTTTCGTATACATAGTGATGACAAACCATTCAAATGTTCTTTTTGTAATAAATTATTTGCTCGGAACTATAATCTTAATAGGCATTTAAAATTGCATAGTATTGAGAATTCAGTTAAATGTTCTCAATGAAACCAGTTATTTACCAAGATGTCATAGCTTACAAGAATTTATATAAGCATGGTAGTGGACAATCACTCTCCTAATCCAATTAAACAATAGTTAAGTCTTTATATAGATTTATTTGCTTAGCATTGTGAAAACATTCATTTATTTTTTTGTTAGAAGTGATATTCCTGGAAGTTCATATTATCTATTAATATCTCTGTGGCAATCTTAACGGAATAGTAGGCTAGTCCTTTTATGTATCATTTGCTAATGAAATTAAACTTATTTCGTGTTTAGACTTAAAAAAGTTTAAGATATGATGAAGTAAGTCTGAATTCCATTCGCATGTATTCAATCCTTTCTATTAAACCAGTACTGTGGTAACTTATATACTCATAATTTTTTAATAAATATAAATCCATTATTCGTGATCGGTAAAATTCAAATTACCCGTGTCTCTATCAGACATGCATGTAGGTTGATTCTGTAAGATCATGCAAAAAATGAAGGACATTGAGCAATTGTAGGTAGGGGTTCTAGGGACCGAGAAGCTAGCCTAGGAGATATGAAAGTTAACTTGTCTACCACATCATCTAGCATGAGTATTTTACAAATAACGTGCAATCTGAATTACATATACTTTGCGGTTTATTTGCATATACCACATTGTTTAGTTTCCTCAAGGAAGAGCTTGTTGACTAGGAAATAATGCTGCAAATTGTGATGTGACTCCCCTTGATTGTTTCCTTCGGAGATATCGAAAGTTACTTGTGTTTCAGCCTCTATTGAAAATGACATGGAAGTAATTGGCAGGATTGTAGCTCTCTGTGATGTGATTTGAACACACCAAGGTGGTTGCATTGAGGTTGATGGCCATCTGTTTTAGAAATTGTTGTAAGAAACAAAATGGTACATTAATTGTGTCGCAGGTTGTATTTGCAATTAATTAATAAATAATGTAAATAAAAATGACTATATGGTAATGTGAAAGACGTGTTTACTCCCTTATCTCCTTATATCGGCTTCTCAAACCATAGGTTCCCTGTTTCTAATTCACTGGGGCATCTCCCATGTTATGTTTAATTTTTCGCATGCTCTTACATAATCACTCTTTAATAACATTCAGCTTGATGGAACCAATTACAATTACATTAACTCTGCAGGAGAGATGATTTCATGCATGTGACAGTTTATATTTTGGTTTATGGTTTCTAGGAGAAGATGTGTTCATCAGTTTGGTTATTTACTGGAAGTCTTAGCTAGCTTCAACAAAGAGCCTGGACTTGACATGAGAAATACTGGAAAAAGATTTCATTGCATGTTTGATTATCATGAAGTTTCAGTCTAGAGATTCTTCAGGAGTTCCTTTTACAACGGAAACTGATTAGCTGATTCGAAAAGTGCAAGTAGTTTAACAATACAAATTTTGGAAATAATATTTTAAATTTATTTTATCTTATTTAATTTAACTTGTGCAAGTTATATTTATTTTTTGTATTTTTTTCCGTCTTTGATCCGAGGCTTGATCCTTGGGACTGTGAGCAATGTGTAAGATACACCTTGAAGTGGGTTGCTAGCCCATTTTCGTGGCAGGTTTGTTATTCAGGGTTTCTTGCCTAGGCCTATTGCCTTCACCCAGCTCCAGAGCTCAGCCTGCCCCATTTTATTTTGGAGTTGTCCCTCCTAGATGGGTTGTCTTTCAGGACTAATAAACCGATCTGCCCGTTTGTCAATCTACAGGTTATATTTATTGCAAGCCAGAAAGAAACAATATTAAATATAATTATGAGGTACGTTTTGACAGACATGGCAATATATTAATTACACAAGCATTATTTTTATTAGGCTGTATAACTGAAGAACGGAATGATATATTTTTTGTGAGAATTGGAAATAAACATAGTATCAATACTAGGTTTGTTGAAATTATCCATTAATTTTTTTATACATGTTTTCAAATATTGTTGATAAATGTGATTTGTAAGTTACGGAAAATGAATGTGACTCTGTAGTTGATAATATATACAAGAGGCAAATTTGAAGCTAGCTTTCCATGAGAAAACGACTTTATAGAAGAAGATACACAAAATCCAGATTTGTGAAAAAAAAAGCAAAATTTCCAGATTGTTTACTTATTCAACCTTGAGAAATATTGATGATTAGCTTATAGTAAAAACAAAATAGTTTGTAGTAGTAGTAGTAGTAGTAGTAGTTAGTAGTAGTAGTAGTATTATTAGTAGTAGTTAGTAGTAGTGGTAGTTAGTAGTAGTAGTAGTAGTAGTGATAGTAGTAGTAGTAGTAGTAGTTAGTAGTACAGTAGTAGTAGCAGTAGTGGTAGTTAGCAGTAGTGGTAGTTAGTAGTAGTAGTTAGTAGTAGTAGTAGTATTAGTGGTAGTCAGTAGCAGTAGTAGTAGTGGTTTATTATTCGGCCAAGGCAGAAAAATTAATTATAAGAAAATCATCTATGTCTATTTGGGAAGTTTAACTAAATTAGCTCTTTCCGACAAGGAGAATCTTGGCCATTTAGAGAAATCTATATTATAGCTTCCTTTGTCAGTGTTATAAAATCTACATCCAATTTTTAATGTGTTTTTATTCATTGAAATTAGTATATTGTATAAATAGTTCATTTTGTAAGTATGTAGTTGTGTATCTTTGGTGGTTGATTGGAAGAGAAGGAATTTTGGCCTTAACTCTGCAAAAATAAATAGTGCATTATTATCATTATTATTATTATTATTATTAATAAATTTTAATTGATTTTTTATGTTCCCAATTACTATGACAAGTTTCTAGAAAAATATTCAGAATAATAAAATGTTTCCTCTATTTTTAACATTGGTGACCAACAGCTGTGTGTTCCACCCACCCATGCTAGACCGGATATTTCTGTCAGTGAGAAGGACTTTTTAATGTTAAACCGCACTAGCACAGTGTGGTTTTTACATCAATATATTTACAGTCAATAACAATAATACATAATTAATTCTTTATTAGTGTTCTCACCAGACCTAGTAGAAATTGAGGGTGTGATAGCGTTTCAATACATAATTAATTCTTTATTAGTGTTCTCACCAGACCTAGTAGAAATTGAGGGTGTGATAGCGTTTCAAACATTCCTCTTCATGTAAAGGCACAATGCAAAAGGAGCATATGTAGCGAGTTTCTTTTCATATGTTCACTGCAAATGCGACAAGTTTTTGGAGGGGGTATTTTTTCTTTCCAGTCACAATTGGTGTTAATTTATGTTTCTTCATGTCTCAGCCTTCCTGGTCGGTCTCGACATGGTGTCCTAGAAGTGGTTTCCTTTTTTGTGTCCTTCTTCCACTTCCCTGTCATCTGTTCCTAATTTCACGACTACCCAACATGAGGCTGCTTCAAACAAAAAACTTCTGTTTGACATTTTGTTGTTAGGGTTTTGAACTTTATAAACCCTGAAAACTTTAAAGAGTGCACAATTCAGAAGCCACAATACAACTTTCTTCCTCCATTTCACTGTTTCTCTAAGGATGGAGTAACTTGATAGGTACTGGTCAGCCCTGTCTACACCATTCACATACTTGTTATATTGAAGTAATCAATAGTGCATTTTCACAACTTTACTCCTCCCACTCTCGTGTTGTCTGATGCAATGTGCTAACCAGTCTTACGTCTCTTTTATCTTTCCATGTTTGAAGCAAACTTCCTCATTACTACAAAATACTCTTTCTCCTGGTTTGAGTTTATTTCCTGCTTCCACAAATGATTTTTGAAGCCCCCTGTTGATCTTTATTGTTCCACAAACACTCGTCTTTCTTTCGAGCAAATTTTCAGCTACAGCCACACTATTATAATAATTAGCCTGGTAGACATGATGCCACAGATATAAATTCAGATCCACAACGCAAAATAGTGTTTCTTCTAATTTATTCCCCTGTTCAACATATATTTACAGGTTACATATATGTATCCCATAATTGCCTAACTACCCACACTAAAATTCCATATTTCACCAGCCGTCTGTCTTGAAACTGTAAACTAATCTTTATGTCATCATCATCATAGTACATTCACGAATTTAGGCCATTTGTTGACCTGTTTCGGCCTCAAGAGAAACACCATCCAAAAGTCTTTTGAGTGGACGTCCTGGTCTTCTTCTTCCAGCAGGTTGATATCTTAACATTTGTTTGGGTATTCTGTGATCTTCCATTCGATGAACATGTTGCATCTATCTTGACTTATAATCAGAAATTGTGTTTTCTAAAGATTCCATGTGTAATTCTTCTAAGATGTCTTCATTTTTTTTGTGATCTAGTAGTGTGTTTCCTGCAGTCCTCACTTAACACTATGTTAAGATGGAAATTTCATAAAAGAGAAGAGAGGGGTACAAAATCAACTAAAATTTATTACACAATGAGAAAATACAAAATTGCATGCCTCCTTCAAAAGCGAAGAGGCAGGAAAACCATACAATACGCCATCATCATCAACAAGGATTAAGCCCATTGGCCTGTTCCGATTTCATTATAGGTCAAATAGGCCCTTCCGTCTCTTCAATGGTCTTCCCAACATTCTTCTCCCTTTTGGTTTATAATTATTCATTCTTCTTGGTATGTGCTGTTCATTCATTCGTACTACATGCTGAATGTAAGCATTTTCATAGTATTTTATTCTTTCACAGAGATTAAATATATTAAGTTCTGTTCTTATATCTTCGTTTTTCTTTTTATCTGCCCTTTGGTATCCTGCTATTATTACTCTCAACATCTTCATTTTTGCAGCCTCTATTTGTTTACTATCTGCCTTTGTTAATGTCCAGGTTTCACATCCGTAGATAAGAGATGGAACTGCCAATTCTTTGTAAAATTTTAAAATAGTTTTCTTTTTAGTTTTATTCAATAAAGTATGTTTAATTGTGCCATATAGATAATAGAATCGTTGTATTTTAGTGTGTTTATCTAAATTTCTGTCATTACCTAAATGACATCCCAAATAATTAAAATTCTGAACTTAGTCCATAATCACATTACAAAACGTAAAAACTGAAATCTCTGTGGCCGGTCGTCTAGCGCTGGGAATTTAAACACGGAGATCTTCGTGTTTAAATCTCCAGCGCTAGACGACCGGCCACGGAGATTTCCATTTTTACGTTTTTTATGGTTTCCCTGCCTCTTCGCTTTTGAAGGAGGCATGCAATTTTGTTTTTTGTCATTGTGAAATAAATGTTAGTTGTTTTTGTACCCCTCTCTTCTCTTTTATGAAATTTCCATCTTTACAGAAAGATTAGTTTACAGTTTCAAGACAGACGGCTGGTGAAATATAGAATTTTAGTGCAGGTAGTTAGGCGATTATGGAATACATATGTAACCTGTAAATATATGTTACAGAGGGGAAAAAATTATAAGAAACACTATTTTGCGTTCTGGAGCCGAATTTATATCTGTGGCATCATGTCTACCAGGATAATTATTATCATAGTGTAGCTATAGCTGAAAATTTGCTCGAAAGAAAGACGACAGTTTGTGGAACAATACAGATCAACAGGGGGCTTCAAAAATCATTTGTGGAAGCTCCTTTTGCACTGTGCCTTTACATAAAGAGGAATGTTTCCAACGCTATCGCGCCCGCAATTTCTACTAGAAGGCCTGGTTAGAACACTAATAAAGAATTAATTATGTGTTATTTTTATTGACTGTAATTATATTGATGTAAAAACCGCACTATGCTAGCGCGGTTTAAAATTTAAAAGTCCTCCCCACTGACAGAAATGTCCGGTCTAGCAAGGGTGAGTGGAACGCACAGCTGTCGGTCACCAATGTGTTAAGATGAATATATTATATACAGAGTTTGTCGTGGTGATCTCGTGTCAACCATTCTATGTGGTTTGAAGGTTCATTCTTGGCATGGGTCTATAGAAGTTTCATTCTTGGCATGGGTCTATAGAAGTTTCATTCTTGGCATGGGTCTATAGAAGTTTCAAGACATAAAATATATTTATTTTATATACAATGGATATTTTCTGTGGGCCTGTGGCCCATTAATTACAAATACAATCTGCATCACAGCTGGTAGTTTAAATATAATCCGCTGAATTTGATCCGTGCGAAATTTTTTCTATCGATAAATTCTTTACAATGATAAAACACAGCAGTACTATACCGTTCAGTGAATAATTTTGATGTATCATATTCATACTCTCTTTAAAAAGTGCTAAGATTGGTGTCACTAACTGACATATCAAACTTGGAAGATCATCGTCATGGGGACATAAGCTCTCCACACATTAATGTTATCAATCACCTAATAAATACAAATTAATAAAATGTTATATTTTATTAAATTGTTATTTTATATTTTTTTAAACTATTTCATAACCCAAAAAAAAATCATACCTCCGCGGTAAAACTATGTTATTCTTAACGAAAAAGTTGCGCTGATTTTGAAAATCACCATAGAAATATCTAATCACGGTAGGTTAAAAATTTAAAAAAACAATAAAATGGCACATATACGGTTTCAGATAAGATTTCACGATAAATTTATAATTACGATATAATGATATGTGACATAATGATGTATTCATATTAGGTTAAGATTGATTCACAAATGTTTTATATGCATGCAATAATATTTGTGCCATATTTTAAGGGAACGTATCTGTAATATTTCTTAAAAATGTTTGGTATGTGATTTTCTCATGTACTTCTGCCTGCTGTCCCCATCATTACTGAATTCTTACGGCCTTAGTACCTCTTCTCCATACTGGAAATGTCTTGATGAAACCTTTTACCTTGTTCATCATTATTATCACCAAGATTTTCCGGAAACAAGTTTAGATCCGAACGAAGGAATGATATTTTCAAACATTCTACAATCCATGTTATTGTAGCATTTGATACCACGGTTTTATAGTTGTCTTTTTTGTTTCCGAGAAAACCATCCACAATCCTTCCAAATGATAGCCAAAGCTGCTAATTCAACTGTTTGTAATTTCTTTTCAAATATTTTGCCCTCCATGCGATTTCTGATTTGAGAACTAATACAAATTCCTTCTTTCTGTTTTGCGTATGTTAACTGTGGAAACTTACCTTGTACATATCTGTCCTTGTTGAGTAGCTTAACAAAATTCTATCAAGCCCAAGTTTTATGTGTAAGGGAGGAAGAAGAATATTAGCAGGCTGAACCAATGATGTTTGTTTTATGTTACTTTCCTCCGGAACATATTCCTGTCGCTTGTCCCAATGTTCTACCACATAGGCTTAATGTTTTTCTGTAGCACGGCTGTCCCCCCCCCTTCCAAAATTGTGAAACCCCTTGTTAACCAAGCAGCAAACCAATTACTTTAAGGTCACCACGTATCTTCCAACAATGAACTTCTTATTTTAAAACACGCACAATCTTTGCCATACTTTCATATCTTTCTTTAAGATCTACAGAGTAGAAAACCAGAATAGATGGAAAAACATTAGACCATTATGAAGTAATGCTGCTTTTAAGTTATACTTAGAT
Organism: Diploptera punctata; assembly: GCA_030220185.1. Taxonomy (NCBI): domain Eukaryota; kingdom Metazoa; phylum Arthropoda; class Insecta; order Blattodea; family Blaberidae; genus Diploptera; species Diploptera punctata. The sequence goes on from JASPKZ010010244.1 coordinate 218,150, forward strand.
GTATCTATAAACAACCGCCAGTCATCTGAATTATGCTGAACTCATCAAACCATTATCATCTACATAGAAACACATATCCTCCTCCATAACAAAATAGTTTGCAAATGCCTGATGTCTATTGTGAAACACTTTATATTTTATACCCTCTGCAAGCAAGTTCCATTGTTGCAGCCTAGAAGCTATAATTTAAGATTATTCTTTAGACAAATTTAAATGACGTGCCAAATAATTCAAGTATATTTGCTTTACAAAATATATTTCACGTTCAGAAATATTTTGTTTTTTGAAGTAGAGGTCTCTGGCTCCGGGGACAACTCAGACAACTCTTCATCACTATTCCATGTCTTAGGGGGTACATGCACAAACAATTCCTAGGTACGTGGAACAGTAGTAGGGATATCTGAATCCTAAATGTGTTTACTTTTCCTACACACGCCAGATATACTTATCATGCAAAAGTAACAATCGATATGTTTATTTGTTGGTTCTTGCCACACCAGAAGAGCAGAAAATGGCAACTCTCTGAGTTTGCCATATACCCATTGTCTAAGATTTGTTGTACAAGTGATACGACATTAATGGGGTGACCATACTTTATCCTGGTCACCAATTTAACACCAGAAGTATAAGGAATATGCACGTTTAGTAATGTTATAGTTTTTTAATTTGATTTTTAGGAGTTATATTATAATGATATTGTTTAAAGAAAACAATTAATGTCTGAACCTTTTCACAATATCATTATAATATTATAATATGATCCATTATTGGAACTGTGTTAAAATAATAGTATTGGAAAATGTTAAATTCTGGGTTTAATCCGCCCACAAACGTAACAAAAATTATCCGAATTATGTTTCTTAGATCTCTTTTGAAATAAGGTTGATAAGAATATTCCAAAGTCATTTTCGGAATCAGCGCATCGTTTCCCCAGTTATGTTCACTTCGGAGATAAAATTGTGTTGGGTAGTGTTATAAACGAAAACAATATTGTCCTAAAGATCTATCCATAGTAATTCTGCCCGAAGGCAGGTCCTTCACTGCAATCATAGCATTTTCATGCTATGCTTGCAGCTTTACTAGGGAATTATAGGTGTGGTAGCTTCCCGTTCCTTTCCACACCGGTGAAGGATGATGTTGATAAGGGTGATGATCATAATGATAAGGGTGATGATTATGATGGCTATATGATTTCGGGGACCGTTTGGGCCTTATAGTTTTCCTGACATTTGTCTTACAGGCGAGGAAAAATCCCGATAAAAACCTCACCCAGAAAAACTGCCCCTACCGGGGATCGAACCCGGGCCCGCTGCGTGACAAGGCAGCACGCTACCTCGAGACCACAGCGGTGGACAAATAACAAAAATATTATGCATTTGTATTGCTGACAGTATTCAAAATAATGTAAAATTATTTTATTTCTATTTAACTATAGCATCTAGTTAACGAATAAATTATTTAGAACAATGGAAAAATTAACAGTTCGGGCTCGTCAAATAAAGGGATATTATCCAGCGGATGTATGAGCTTCAAAACAACAGGAACATTTGAGAGTGAAACTGTGGTCTGGGCTCCAGGAGTCCAGGTCCGGACCGCGGAAGGTCAAAAACTTTTTACCAAAAATGTCCTCATACTGAACCCACAATAATATGTGAAATTAATAAACTAAAACATAAATATTTACAATTAGATTAATACAAACGATATTTAAGTAGTTCTATCAATTTAACATTTCAAAACACGAGAACAATTTTGTTGCATATTGTAGTTGCTAAAGTGTGCAGTGCTGGAGAGCGGGGGCGGAGGGAGAAGCTAACTGGTCGGCACAGCATATTATGTTGTGTCGATCCTAATAAAAGCTCTGTACACCCGCATGCAACACAAGAATTTTATTTAATAAATAATACATTTTATAAATCGATCTCTGACTTTGGCAACATGTGAAGCCTCTTTAATCGGAGCAACCATATTCATTTAAACACAATATTTGTGTTCGTAACTCGAACGAAAGTTTAAAATCTTTATTATTTGCTTTATGTAGTGCCGCAGGTTGTCAGTTCCACATTTCCGTGTTCTCGTTTAACATTAACGCACTTGTATGGTTGAGGCGCCTTGGAAGGTGGGGTAACGCTCTCCCGATGATAATATGATAGGTGATGATGATCGTGATGAGAGCGGTGCACTAGGTGAATCCTTAATCTAAGGCAAATATGAACGATGATTATGATGCCTATATGATGTTCGGGCCTTAAAGTTTCCTGGCATTTTGTCATAGGTGAGGAAACCCCTCCTAAAAAAAACAGTCGCCAAACTAGTCGCACTTATGTCAGAGCTCCGAGCAGGGACTGATTTAAGCCGCGCAAACTAGTCGCACTTATGTCAGAGCTCCGAGCAGGGACTGATCTAAGCCGCGCAATCGTCGTTAACTATAGACCATAGAGAACGCTATAGACTTACTCTTGAACGAAGACTGAATATAGATAGGCTGCTGCTAATTCAGCAGTAAATTTTAATTCCCCAATATTAGGTTTAAATTTGAAATAGACTAAAACTTACTGTTGACTTTTGTCAACGACAATTACATAACACAGGCCTGCGAATTTTTTTTTTCTGCGGCACATGGTTTAATAGGCCTCTAAACTTAATTTTGGTGTGCTGAATTCAAATACCTTAACAGTTTTTACGTATCACGTAAGATTTTTTGCTATGTTGAAATTAATTATTTATTACTTTTTGTAGTGTATTTAATAGCCACAATCCTTTAAATCACTGTAAAACCTACAGTGGCTTGATAAAATAATTTGTGTTGTTAAAATAGTTTAAAATAAACACACGAATATACGTTAAGACCTCTATTTTCTCCTCCGCTTAGCAAGAAATGAGCTGTGAGTTGATTGGCGTTTGTGCTCCTGTCAAGAAGTTTCCCTTTCTAAACACCAATGGCATCATATTGATCCTGGTACCTCGTTTCATCTCTTTTATGTCTTCATGTAGTCTTTTACCTTTTAGTGCTCCTAAATTGTCTGCGAAATATTGAATATGAAAGTGAAGGAAGTGCAACTTCAAGCTCCTAATTATTACATCCCGGTGGCCTGAACTTTTCGAGCTGGTTTTTACAATTTTCTCATATTGAACATCTTTAACATTACCCAGAAACTTTTCGATGCCCTCCTTATGTGATTCCCAACCTTGTAGTTGCAGTTTTTTAAAGTAACATCCCTAATAATTTTGCAAATCTGTGGCCATCGAAATTTTTCCTCCACTTTTGCTTTCCACCGTAACAGATTTTTTAGCAATATATTGGTAACAAGAGACATTTTAGTCCAAACAATTAACAAATTACTTCATTAATCCTAGTTTTATGTCCAAAGTGGGTAGTGATATTTTTTCAGATTCAACTAATGGACGATTTATTGTATTTTTTGCCCCTGGGTCCAGCTTTTTTCTCCTTTAGGCCAATTAGTAACTTTCCATTTTTTCCCCAAGCTCTAAATTCCCATTCGAACGAGAAACACGGAAATGTCTTGTGCCCTTCTTGTTGTTCCAATAAAATACCACACACGTACCACTTGTATTCACTGTATTTTTTCTCAAATAGTACACTTGTTTGCATACGCTTTTTCATACACCGACTGAACTATTGGAACTGAAGCTAATTTATTCCCTTTATGCGAGATAACACCCTTCGACGTAATTAATAAATTTACGCCGATTTATCGATTCATAAACTGTTCCTACAAAAGGGGGAAGCAGTATACAACAGTATACAACTTCACCCATTACGAAATAGGTATAATTTTTACACGCTTTATATTAGCTTGACCTGTATCTATCTATCTATATATCTATGTAACGGAATCTTTCAACGCGATTTTCACCCACTTAAAAGTCATCGGATCGACTTGAAACTTTGTATACTTGTAGAGGGCCCGTGACAATACAATAATTTCATATTTATTAAATTTTTCTTCACGATGTCTACACCAATAAAAAGTTGTATAAGGAGCTAGAAGATTATATTATTTAAATATAGAACCTAAAAGTTGACTCTTTTCTTTTTGTAAGACGTAAATCGCGTACCAAATCGTTTAATTTTGATTGATACTATGCGGATTAATGTGTTTTGATTCTAGGGACAAATTGAAATCATCTTCTGTGCTGGAGGTGGATGGAGTACTGGTAATACTCTCTTGTAATGTAGTTGGTGGTATTGGAATTGTAATATATTGCCCATGTGCTGGCGACTTATTGCTTCTGCAGTTTTCGCCGGAAACTTTGTAATGCGACTAGGAGAGGGTCGTATGATGAACCTAACCTCAGTTAAACACTATTTCAAACTACTATGAATAAAATTGGTGATTATATTATAAAATTGTATTATGTTTCAATACACCACGTATTTACCGCATACAAGTGGTGGACCGCGAGCTCTCATTTTTATGTTAAAAATAGAATTGTGCAAAATCTGTACGCAGTACGCAAAAACGAGTAACTGTTTCGATATCAGGATATTTGTCTTGACTTATTTGCATTTAAATATCTCATGCCGGAAAATCTTCGCAGGCCTTACCTCGACATGAAGCTGTCATATTTTCAATAAACTCAGGATATGATTAGTCTTGCCGCTCATCTTCATCGAATTGAAATTTACAGAAGTCCTCATTACCCACTGTGCCCCAGAACACTAACATGGACAAAAACCACCTGCTACAGTGTGAGGCACTTCACTCTGTGAACTGAAGGATAGATCGATAGTGGGAAGAAGAAGCCAAATAATATGTTCTTATTTATTTATTTAATTTACTGTTATCAGTTATTTGTTTACTCATAATTATGGGCAATGATTTCTGTCAAGTCTCCTGCATTTGTATAAATAAAATAAAAATTATTACATAATACAAATACAGAACTACAGATATCAAATTAAAAAGAGCGATTGCACTCATTTATCTCTCATTGTTGCAGCGAATTTTATATTCTGTCTCGCGTTCACTGAAAACAGACGTGTTTTATTCTGCCATGTTGACTAAGTGCTGAAAAGGCGATAGAATGTTGGTAAAACCACTGGTTAAAAAAAAATTATTCGTAGATCTGATGGGTCGTTCCTTGACCACCAAACTAATGCCCGAGACTCACCAGTGGATGAAGATGCATATTAGAGGAAAATCTGGCTATATTTCGAGCGAAAACTCGAAAACAAAAGAGTCAATATTTACAGTTAATATTACTAGCATTTAAAATAACATTCCTTACGAATTCAGCCAGACATTCCAAACTGGACAGAATAAGAAATGAAGTGTATATGTAACATATGAGTAAGAAAATATATATTTAAATTTTGTAAAATACAGACAATTGAAATGGTTTTGGACATGTAAAATGAATGTATGATGAAAGATTACCAAGAAGAGGTTTGGATTCGATTCCAGCGGAGAGAAGAGTTACAGGTAGACAAAAAATGCTTGGCTACAGGACGTAAAGAAAGCAACGAAAGAAAGGAACTACAAGACAAATCTGTTTATTAACTACAGAATTGATGTGAACTCGTGCACATTTAAACGTGGTAGAATAGTTAAAATAGAGAAACAATTCACAGGATTATTTTTAAAATTTATTCTTGATATATTTAAGATGTTTCTAAATCTTCAACTTGTTTAGGAGAATTAAAAAACTTGCACATAAATTAACAAGATATATAAATACTGGTAGTCAATTATTTGTATTCTACCAGATGCTGCTGTCATAGCATGTTCATCATTAATTTGCTCATTGATATTTCTTAACTTAGTGTGTTATAAATAGGCTAACGAGGAACAGATATGTTTAATTAGTTATTTAATAGTCTTATTAAACTAGGAAATTGCATGATACAAAACCCTCATGTTATAGGAAATAGTAGTTTGGGATTCATAATCCTGCAGTAACAGGATGTACAGAAATATTCCCACATACCAAAGCTGCATTATCTAGATCAGATTACCGTGAGAGAGAGAGAGAGAGAGAGAGAGAGAGAGAGAGAGAGAGAGAGAGAGAGGGAGAGAGAGAGAGAAACTGGGTAGAACATAGACCTCAGAATAGATTTTACAGTTACGACTTTTGAGAGAGAAATAAAAGGCTGGTCAGGGGATGAACGTAGGTCTGTCTGTCTGCAGAACAACTTTAGGTAAGTCTGCACCATGTAATTTTTGATAGGATTTTGGTGGCTCTCAAATGAAATCAAAAGGGGTAACTTGTAGTTTGTGAATAGGAACCAGTTGAATTAGAGTGTAGAATACGATGAAGTTAAGATTATGTCTAAGATTAAGTCAGGTCATGTGGCAGAGTTTGAACCTACTATGGTGTAACCATCTCTTTCTCTAGCTAAGAATAGGAAATAATATAATATAGGCTAGCTTCATTGCTTTAATTATATATTAATTTGTTGCTTATAGTTTTAAATATAGAGTATTAAAGTTATTTAATTGTTTATTTAATGATCTCAACTATCTCTATAGTTAGATCCTCCTGCCTTGTCCGCTCGGCGAAACCGTAAGTAAAACACACGCTACCTAACCTTACCAAGTAACCCATGTTTCAAAGTCCTTTAAGCATCTAGGAATAGCACAATAGCACCCTAATCACCACATAGTGAATAGAATAAATGTTACAAGAAATTTAAGTATTAATCCTTGAGAAATTTTATTACAAACATGTTTCCAACATTTTTGTCGTAAAATATTTTCTCTCCCTTCCTAATAAATAGTGATCTTTTACTATGTTTATATACATGTGGAATTGATTTTAATAAACTTACTTACTTACTTACTCACTGGCACTATCGAACCCATAGGTTCATGGCCGCGCGGACATAAGCTCTCCATACATCCCTATCCTGAGCTAATGCTTTCCAATCATTCCCTGTATAATCTACTTCCCTCAAATAATAGTTAATGTTATTCTCCCACCTCATTCTTGGTCTACCAACTGGACGTTTTCCCTCTGGCTTTCCTACAAGAAGCTTATGCAAGTCTTTCATTCCCCATACGTACAACATGTCCTGCCCATCGAGGCTAAACTGTTCTTATTATATCTGGCTTCCTATGAAGACCATGTAGTTCATTGTTATGAAGTCTTCTCCATTCACTTGTCTGTTCATCTCTCTTTGGTCCAAAAATTTTCCTAAGTACTTTATTCTCAAATACTTTTAATCTCCTTTCCTTCCTTAAAGTAAGAGTCCATGTTTCGCACCCATATAATATAATTGGTAGAATAACAGCTATATATATTTTTTCAGTTTAACGTTTTATGAAAGGAGTTTGGGACATCGAGAGTCTCTGCAATGCATAATAGCACGAATTTCCAGAATTGAGCCTATGTTTAATTTCTTTGTGCATCTCATTCCTATTTGTGATTATTATTCCTAGGAATTTGAATTCACCCACTTCTTCAAAACTTCCCTCATTTGTCACCAGCTGTCCATTTCCATAATATAATGTATTTCTATGTGTGACCATATATTTAGTTTTATTGATATTTACTTCCAGTCCTAATTTCTTAGTGTTACTCAATAGTGTGTGTGCTTGTGTCCTCTAGTATCTCCTCGCTATCGGCCAATAATAATACATCATCAGCATAAACTAACAGCTTATTAATACCATTGAATTGTAAGCCTTCCTCATTCTCTAAGGATTTAATGGCATGCTCCAGTACAAAATTAAATAGTAGAGGAGATAGTGCATCTCCTTGCTTCAACCCATTCTGGATTTCAAAAGTGTCCGAAAACTCTTTGCCTACACGCACCCTACTCTTTGTGCCATTTAGACACATTCATGTAAGTCTAATTAACTTTTTAGGAATTCCGAACTCCAGCAGGATACTATATAACTTCTCTCTCTTAATCGAATCATATACTTTTTTGAAGTCAACATTTAGTTGATGTACAGTACCATTATATTCCCATTTCTTTTCCAAAATCTGTCTTATACTAAAAATCTGATCTGTTGTACACCTGTTTCTTCTAAATCCACATTTATGATCTCCTAGAATGTCATCAATATAGGGAGTAAGTCTGCTTACTAATATATTTGTTAGAATTTTGTATGAAGTTGAAAGTAATGTCATGTCCCTGTAGTTGTTGCAATGAGTTTTATCTCCTTTCTTATAAATTGGTACGATAATTGATTCCTTCCATTCATCTGGAAGAGCTTCTTTTTCCCAAATCATACTAAGCAACCAGCGTATCTTGTCCATTAATTTTTCTCCCCCTGATTTTATCAGTTCTGCTGGGATCTCATCTGAACCTGATGCTTTATACATCTTCAATTTTTCAATCGCCATTTCAACCTCGAATGCACTTGGTTCTGCGACTAGCATTTCTGCTGTCTGTAAATTATCCTCCTCAATGTCCTGTTCTGTATGTACATTTAATAGCTGATTAAAGTAACTTTTCCATCTATTTAATATACTCCTGGAATCTGCAATCATATCCCCATTTTCATTCCGAATTATGTTTGTTTCTGGCCTGAAACCCTTTCTTCTCTTTCCTAATTCCCTGATATAATTCTCTAATGTTCCTATTTTTTTGTATTAATTTCAAGATCATTAATCTTCTCTCTCAAATATTCCCTCTTTTTACTATTTAGTAATTTGGTGGTTTCCCGTCTGATACTACCCAATTGCTCTAAATTTACCTCATTTGGCTCGTGTAGCCATTTCAATTTTGCTAGCCTTCTTTTCTTCACAATGTCGGCACATTCCTCATTAAACCATTTCTTGTTTTGCCTCTTTTTTTAAACAACCAATGCTTTCTGATGCTGACAATTTAATAGTATCTCTTACAGCCTCTCATTCTTTATTTATTTATATCAGTTTCTTCTTCGTTTGCCACATTGTTATCTGAAGATTCCAGTACTTCAAATCTATTAGCAATTTTGATTTGGTTTTCTTGCCCGCATTTCATCATTTTTCAAGTTTTTTAATTCAAATTTTACAGAATCATCTTTAGCGTTTGTTCCTCTCATAAGCGATAGTCGTTGTCTGATTTTCACTCTGACCAGATGATGATTCGAATTGCAGTCTGTCCCTCTAACTGATCTAACATCGATGATGCTACTGTGCCAGCGTTTTATCCACTAATACATGATCTATCTGGTTCCCCGAGTTTCTCCGTATGGGGACGTCCATGTGTATTTATGAATATCCTTATGCTTAAATATTGTGCTCTTAACAATGAGATTCTTTGATGTGGCAAATGTGAATAATCTAACCACGTTGTCGTTACTATCTTCATGAAGACTGAATTTGCGTATTGTTGGTTTGAATATATCTTCCCGCCCCACTTTTGCATTAAAAAAATCTCCTAAAACAATTTTCATTTGATATCGTGAAAGGCTATCAAATAAGCATTCTAATCCTTCATAGAACTCATCCTTGATCTTGTCATCTTTATCTTCTGTGGGGGCATGTACATTTACAATTATAAAATCATGTCGTTTACCCTTTAGAATTATGTATGATATCCTATCACTAACAAACTTAATATCTCGGATAGCGGATAGGATCCTCCTTCTGACTAAAAAACCCGTTCCAAATGCAGGTCTTTCTGCACCCCCGTAGTATAATGCAAAGCTTCCTGATTCCTGACTACCTTCTCCTGGCCACCTAACTTCCTGTAAATCGACTATATCCAAGGGCGATTTATCTAGTTCCCGCGTTAATATCACTAGTGCCCCGCTATTGTATAAAGTCCTAACATTCCATGTTCCTAGGAACATGTCCCTGTGTTTGAGCCTTTGGCATTGGGTTCCCTGAAGTAGTCCCCGCCCGGAGAACCGAATGGGGGACTATTTGACCTCTGGAAAATTTTACCCCAGTTGAACCATTGTCCGCATTTCTTGACGGTTGTATTTTTACGGTGAAAGATCGTCACTCTTTCGCCCAAGGTACTTTTTTCGTCTGGCTTATCACCTTCGACCAGTCCGGCATGGGTAACCCTATCGGCAGCAATGCTACCGCCGGCATAGCTCTCAGGATCATTTAAGCACGCAAGCCACTCCACCACGACAAGGTAAAGATACCATGGAGGGGATTTTAATAAACACTTCGGAAATTGTGTAAATTATTTTAATGAATTCATGACTCGATTATTTTTGAGGAGAAATTCATAATAATGTGTAGTTAAATATATTTTAAAAAGTTGGAATTTTTTCTTAAGAGTGTCCACAAAATAGAATTACTTGTGTCGTTTTTTTAAATATATTTCTAAATGAATAAGAGTATGGGTAGTTTTTAAAAAAATATTATTAAATGAACAAGTACGGGTAGTATTGACAGGATTAAACCAAAATGATCGGCCACAAAAATAAACATTTCTCGCAAGTCAAATTTATCTATAGCCTATACACCTTGCGTTTCCCGGTGTGGGGATTAGGCGCTTCCTAGTGAAAGTGCCTAACCAATCTAATTCAGTTATGCCTAATATCTCTAGACATCATGACGCGCCAGCGAGTGATAACAATGAGGTCGACATATCGACTCAGTTGGACCTAAGTGAGCAACTAAGGTGTTAGCCGTATGAATAATGATCGGTCAGTTTTGCAGAGAGGTATTTTATTCAGGATTGCGATTCTTTTACGAGCCTTGAATATCTTCATACTCGGGACCCACGGTTTAAAGTCCCTCTCGGTGGACGTGTCCCTTGGATTTTTTATCTTAAAAATACATCGACCCCGTCAGGATTTGAACCCTCGCACTTCGGAACCAGGGACAAGGGTCATAACCAACAGCCCACAAGAGGGAACTAATTTTGCTGCAGTTTTGGGTATTTGCTCTGTGTCTACTGTTATAACATCTATCACATCGTTTACTCAGATCTATCACTGTCTCTATGATAATGTGATCATGGAGCTGCAATTTCTAATTTTGAACATAGAGAACATTTTGAATGATTACCTGGGCAATCATTTGTGTAGGTAAAACCACTCTTAACGCTCTATTTGTTTCTAAATATGTAATGTGATAAAGTGACAAATAGCGTATCATTCTGATAAGAAATTACTGAAATAATCAGCGTCGATTGTTACCGAGACTTGATTTATAGTGAGGGTGTTTTTACAGGATTAGGTGAGTATTGGTACATTTCTGTGGTGTTTTGTGGTTTACTGTCTCTATCCACTCTTAACGCTCTATTTGTTTTCAAATATGTATTATGTAATGTGGTGAAGTGGCAAATAGCGTATCATTCTAATAAAATATACTGAAATATTCAGTGTCGATTGTTACCCAAACTTCATTTATAGTAACAGCGTTTTTACAGGATTAGGTAAATACTGGTACATTTTTGTGGTGTTTTCTGGTTTATTTTCTCTACATGTCTAGCAAAGGATCCAGTCGAATAACCATGATAGGAGATACAGTTACTTGACATTGAAACCTCTAGTGAATATGAATTAGCTGGTTCCCTTCCAGAGTTTGATATCATACAAGTATGATTCTGCAGCTCCATGGAGCTGATATGAGATACAGTTACTTGACCTTGAAATCTCTAGTGAATATGAATTAGCTGGTTCCCTTCCAGAGTTTGATATCATACAAGTATGATTCTGCAGCTCATGGAGCTGATAGAAGATACAGTTACTTGACCTTGAAATCTCTAGTGAATATGAATTAGCTGGTTCCCTTCCAGAGTTTGGTATCATACAAGTATGATTCTGCAGCTCCATGGAGCTGATAGGAGATACAGTTACTTGACCTTGAAATCTCTAGTGAATATGAATTAGCTGGTTCCCTTCCAGAGTTTGATATCATACAAGTATGATTCTGCAGCTCCATGGAGCTGATATGAGATACAGTTACTTGACCTTGAAATCTCTAGTGAATATGAATTAGCTGGTTCCCTTCCAGAGTTTGATATCATACAAGTATGATTCTGCAGCTCCATGGAGCTGATAGAAGATACAGTTACTTGACCTTGAAATCTCTAGTGAATATGAATTAGCTGGTTCCCTTCCAGAGTTTGGTATCATACAACTATGATTCTGCAGCTCCATGGAGCTGATAGGAGATACAGTTACTTGACCTTGAAATCTCTAGTGAATATGAATTAGCTAGTTCCCTTCCAGAGTTTGATATCATAGAAGTATGATTCTGCAGCTCCATGGAGCTGATAGGAGATACAGTTACTTGACCTTGAAATCTCTAATGAATATGAATTAGCTGGTTCCCTTCCAGAGTTTGATATCATACAAGTATGATTCTGCAGCTCCATGGAGCTGATAGGAGATACAGTTACTTGACCTTGAAATCTCTAATGAATATGAATTAGCTGGTTCCCTTCCAGAGTTTGATATCATACAAGTATGATTCTGCAGCTCCATGGAGCTGATAGGAGATACAGTTACTTGACCTTGAAACCTCTAGTGAATATGAATTAGCTGGTTCCCTTCCAGAGTTTGATATCATACAAGTATGATTCTGCAGCTCCATGGAGCTGATAGAAGATACAGTTACTTGACCTTGAAATCTCTAGTGAATATGAATTAGCTGGTTCCCTTCCAGAGTTTGGTATCATACAAGTATGATTCTGCAGCTCCATGGAGCTGATAGAAGATACAGTTACTTGACCTTGAAATCTCTAATGAATATGAATTAGCTGGTTCCCTTCCAGAGTTTGATATCATACCAGTATGATTCTGCAGCTCCATGGAGCTGATAGGAGATACAGTTACTTGACCTTGAAACCTCTAGTGAATATGAATTAGCTGGTTCCCTTCCAGAGTTTGATATCATACAAGTATGATTCTGCAGCTCCATGGAGCTGATAGAAGATACAGTTACTTGACCTTGAAATCTCTAGTGAATATGAATTAGCTGGTTCCTTCCAGAGTTTGATATCATACAAGTATGATTCTGCAGCTCCATGGAGCTGATAGGAGATACAGTTACTTGACCTTGAAATCTCTAATGAATATGAATTAGCTGGTTCCCTTCCAGAGTTTGATATCATACAAGTATGATTCTGCAGCTCCATGGAGCTGATAGGAAATACAATTACTTGACCTTGAAATCTCTAGTGAATATGAATTAGCTGTTCCCTTCCAGAGTTTGATATCATACAAGTATGATTCTGCAGCTCCATGGAGCTGATAGAAGATACAGTTACTTGGCCTTGAAATCTCTTGTGAATATGAATTAGCTGGTTCCCTTCCAGAGTTTGGTATCATACAAGTATGATTCTGCAGCTCCATGGAGCTGATAAGAGATACAGTTACTTGACCTTGAAATCTCTAGTGAATATGAATTAGCTGGTTCCCTTCCAGAGTTTGATATCATACAAGTATGATTCTGCAGCTCCATGGAGCTGATAGGAGATACAGTTACTTGACCTTGAAATCTCTAGTGAATATGAATTAGCTGGTTCCCTTCCAGAGTTTGATATCATACAAGTATGATTCTGCAGCTCCATGGAGCTGATAGGAGATACAGTTACTTGACCTTGAAATCTCTAGTGTATATGAATTAGCTGGTTCCCTTCCAGGGTTTGATATCATACAAGTATGATTCTGCAGCTCCATGGAGCTGATAGGAGATACAGTTACTTGACCTTGAAATCTCTAGTGTATATGAATTAGCTGGTTCCCTTCCAGAGTTTGGTATCATACAAGTATGATTCTGCAGCTCCATGGAGCTGATAGAAGGTACAGTTATTTGACCTTGAAACCTCTAGTGAATACGAATTAGCTGGTTCCCTTGTAGAGTTTGGTATCATACAAGTATGTTTCTGCAGCTCCATGGAGCTGATAGAAGATACAGTTACTTGACCTTGAAATCTCTAATGAATATGAATTAGCTGGTTCTCTTCCAGAGTTTGATATCATACAGGTATGATTCTGCAGCTCCATGGAGCTGATAGAAGATACAGTTACTTGACCTTGAAACCTATAGTGAACATGAATTAGCTGGTTCTCTTCCACAGTTTGGTATCATACAAGTATGATTCTGCAGCTCCATGGAGCTGATAAAAGATACAGTTACTTGACCTTGAAATCTCTATTGAATATGAATTAGCTGGTCCCCTTCCAGAGTTTGATATCGTACTAGTATGATTCTGCAGCTCCATGGAGCTGATAGGAGATACAATTACTTGACCTTGAAACCTTTAGTGAATATGAATTAGCTGGTTCTCTTCCAGAGTTTGATATCATACATGTATGATTCTGCAGCTCCATGGAGCTGATAGGAGATACAGTTACTTGACCTTGAAACCTCTAGTGAATATGAATTAGCTGGTTCCCTTCCAGAGTTTGATATCATACAAGTATTATTCTGCAACTCCATGAAGCTGATAGGAGATACAATTACTTGACCTTGAAACCTCTAGTGAATATGAATTAGCTGGTTCCCTTCCAGAGTTTGATATTATACACGTTTGATTCTGCAGCTCCATGGAGATGATAGGAGATACAGTTACTTGACCTTGAAATCTCTAGTGAATATGAGTTAGCTGGTTCCCTTCCAGAGTTTGGTATCATACAAGTATGATTCTGCTGCTCCATGGAGCTGATAAGAGATACAGTTACTTGGCCTTGAAACCTATAGTGAATATGAATTAGCTGGTTCCCTTCCAGAGTTTGGTATCATACAAGTATGATTCTGCAGCTCCATGGAGCTGATAGGACATACAATTACTTGACCTTGAAACCTCTAGTGAATAATAATTAGCTGGTTCCCTTCCAGAGTTTGATATCATACAAGTATGATTCTGCAGCTCCATGGAGCTGATAGGAGATACAGTTACTTGACCTTGAAATCTCTAGTGTATATAAATTAGCTGGTTCCCTTCCAGAGTTTGATATCATACAAGTATGATTCTGCAGCTCCATGGAGCTGATAGGAGATACAATTACTTGACCTTGAAATCTCTAGTGAATATTAATTAGCTAGTTCCCTTCCAGAGTTTGGTATCATACAAGTATGATTCTGCAGCTCCATGGAGCTGATAGAAGATACAATTACTTGACCTTGAAACCTCTAGTGAATATGAATTAGCTGGTTCCCTTCCAGAGTTTGGTATCATACAAGTATGATTGTGCAGCCCCATGGAGCTGATAGAAGATACAGTTACTTGGCCTTGATACCTCTCCTGAATATGAATTAGCTGATTCCCTTCCAGAGTTTGGTATCATACAAGTATGATTCTGCAGCTCCATGGAGCTGATAGAAGATACAGTTACTTGACCTTGAAACCTCTCTTGAATATGAATTAGCTGGTTCCCTTCCAGAGTTTGATATCATACAAGTATGATTCTGCAGCTCCATGGAGCTGATAGAAGATTCAGTTACTTGACCTTGAAACCTCTAGTGAATATGAATTAGCTGGTTCCCTTCCAGAGTTTGATATCATACAAGTATGATTCTGCAGCTCCATGGAGCTGATAGGAAATACAATTACTTGACCTTGAAACCTCTAGTGAATATGAATTAGTTGGTTCTCTTCCAGAGTTTGGTATCATCCAAGTATGATTCTGCAGCTCCATGTAGCTGATATGAGATACAGTTACTTGACCTTGAAACCTCTAGTTAATATGAATTAGCTGGTTCCCTTCCAGAGTTTGATATCAACAAGTATGATTCTGCAGCTCCATGGAGCTGATAGGAGATTCAATTACTTGACCTTGAAACCTCTAGTGAATATGAATTAGGTGGTTCCCTTCCAGAGTTTGGTGTCATACAAGTATGATTCTGCAGCTCCATGGAGCTGATACGAGATACAGTTACTTGACCTTGAAATCTCTAGTGAATATGAATTAGCTGGTTCCCTTCCAGAGTTTGATATCATACAAGTATGGTTCTGCAGCTCCATGGAGCTGATAGGAGATACAGTTACTTGACCTTGAAATCTCTAGTGAATATGAATTAGCTGGTTCCCTTCCAGAGTTTGATATCATACAAGTATGTTTCTGCAGCTCCATGGAGCTGATAGGAGATACAGTTACTTGACCTTGAAATCTCTAGTGTATATGAATTAGCTGGTTCCCTTCCAGAGTTTGATATCATACAAGTATGATTCTGCAGCTCCATGGAGCTGATAGGAGATACAGTTACTTGACCTTGAAATCTCTAGTGTATATCAATTAGCTGGTTCCCTTCCAGAGTTTGGTATCATACAAGTATGATTCTGCAGCTCCATGGAGCTGATAGGAGATACAGTTATTTGACCTTGAAACCTCTAGTGAATATGAATTAGCTGGTTCCCTTGTAGAGTTTGGTATCATACAAGTATGTTTCTGCAGCTCCATGGAGCTGATAGAAGATACAGTTACTTGACCTTGAAATCTCTAATGAATATGAATTAGCTGGTTCTCTTCCAGAGTTTGATATCATACAGGTATGATTCTCCAGCTCCATGGAGCTGATAGAAGATACAGTTACTTGACCTTGAAACCTATAGTGAACATGAATTAGCTGGTTCTCTTCCACAGTTTGGTATCATACAAGTATGATTCTGCAGCTCCATGGAGCTGATAAAAGATACAGTTACTTGACCTTGAAATCTCTATTGAATATGAATTAGCTGGTTCACTTCCAGAGTTTGATATCATACTAGTATGATTCTGCAGCTCCATGGAGCTGATAGGAGATACAATTACTTGACCTTGAAACCTTTAGTGAATATGAATTAGCTGGTTCTCTTCCAGAGTTTGATATCATACATGTATGATTCTGCAGCTCCATGGAGCTGATAGGAGATATAGTTACTTGACCTTGAAACCTCTAGTGAATATGAATTAGCTGGTTCCCTTCCAGAGTTTGATATCATACAAGTATTATTCTGCAACTCCATGAAGCTGATAGGAGATACAATTACTTGACCTTGAAACCTCTAGTGAATATGAATTAGCTGGTTCCCTTCCAGAGTTTGATATCATACACGTTTGATTCTGCAGCTCCATGGAGATGATAGGAGATACAGTTACTTGACCTTGAAATCTCTAGTGAATATGAGTTAGCTGGTTCCCTTCCAGAGTTTGGTATCATACAAGTATGATTCTGCAGCTCCATGGAGCTGATAGGAGATACAATTACTTGACCTTGAAACCTCTAGTGAATAAGAATTAGTTGGTTCCCTTCCAGAGTTTGATATCATACAAGTATGATTCTGCAGCTCCATGGAGCTGATAGGAGATACAGTTACTTGACCTTTAAATCTCTAGTGTATATAAATTAGCTGGTTCCCTTCCAGAGTTTGATATCATACAAGTATGATTCTGCAGCTCCATGGAGCTGATAGGAGATACAATTACTTGACCTTGAAATCTCTAGTGAATATTAATTAGCTAGTTCCCTTCCAGAGTTTGGTATCATACAAGTATGATTCTGCAGCTCCATGGAGCTGATAGAAGATACAATTACTTGACCTCGAAACCTCTAGTGAATATGAATTAGCTGGTTCCCTTCCAGAGTTTGGTATCATACAAGTATGATTCTGCAGCCCCATGGAGCTGATAGAAGATACAGTTACTTGGCCTTGATACCTCTCGTGAATATGAATTAGCTGGTTCCCTTCCAGAGTTTGGTATCATACAAGTATGATTCTGCAGCTCCATGGAGCTGATAGGAAATACAATTACTTGACCTTGAAACCTCTAGTGAATATGAATTAGCTGGTTCTCTTCCAGAGTTTGGTATCATACAAGTATGATTCTGCAGCTCCATGTAGCTGATATGAGATACAGTTACTTGACCTTGAAACCTCTAGTTAATATGAATTAGCTGGTTCCCTTCCAGAGTTTGGTATCATACAAGTATTATTCTGCAGCTCCATGGAGCTGATAGAAGATACAGTTACTTGACCTTGAAATCTCTAGTGAATATGAATTAGCTGGTTCTCTTCCAGAGTTTGGTATCATACAAGTATGATTCTGCAGCTCCATGGAGCTGATAGAAGATACAGTTACTTGACCTTGAAACCTATAGTGAATATGAAATAGCTGGTTCTCTACCAGAGTTTGGTATCATACAAGTATGATTCTGCAGCTCCATAGAACTGATAGAAGATACAGTTACTTGACCTTGAAATCTCTAGTGAATATGAATTAGCTGGTTCCCTTCCAGAGTTTGATATCATATAAGTATGATTCTGCAGCTCCATGGAGCTGATAGGAGATACAATTACTTGACCTTGAAATCTCTAGTGAATATGAATTAGCTGGTTCCCTTCCAGAGTTTGATATCATACAGGTATGATTCTGCAGCTCCATGGAGGTGATAAGTGATACAGTTACTTGACCTTGAAACCTCTAGTGAATATGAATTAGCTGGTTCCCTTCCAGAGTTTGGTATCATACAAGTGTGATTCTGCAGCTCCATGGAGCTGATAGAAGATACAGTTACTTGACCTTGAAATCTCTATTGAATAAGAATTAGCTGGTTCCCTTCCAGATTTTGATATCATACAAGTATGATTCTGCAGCTCCATGGACCTGATAGGAGATACAATTACTTGACCTTGAAATCTCTAGTGAATATGAATTAGCTGGTTCCCTTCCAGAGTTTGATATCATACAAGTATGATTCTGCAGCTCCATGGAGCTGATAGGGGATACAATTACTTGACCTTGAAACCTCTAGTGAATATGAAAGTACTGTAATTAACAGCTTCACTTACAAAAATGTTTTGAGTACTGTCAATAGTAAATTACAGTAACAAGTAAAACTTACTTTTTAATAATAATATTTTGTTCTTTTGCTGCCTGTAATTTTAAAATTCTAGTGTAATGTGAATATGAATTTGCATTAGTTAATAAATTACTTAATTAATTAACTTTTATTTTTTAATTTGTATAATATCTCCCATAGTTTTGATGTTAAAAAGGAAAAAAAAATTAACAGTTACAGTGTGGAAATTATTGCAAATGTTCATG
Organism: Diploptera punctata; assembly: GCA_030220185.1. NCBI lineage: Eukaryota > Metazoa > Arthropoda > Insecta > Blattodea > Blaberidae > Diploptera > Diploptera punctata. The sequence goes on from JASPKZ010010244.1 coordinate 237,049, forward strand.
ATTGCATAAAAGCGGAAGTAAATTAGAAGCAACAATTTTCATCCATCTACAAGGGTCACATTATGCTAAATGCAGTGCGATCAGTATAGCATTGGACAGTTGACGCGGGTTTTGTGCTATGCGATAACTACACGTCAGATACGGAACTTGAAATGTGCGCAGGCTTAGCAGTATACAAGCATCCCACGCATTCACGGTTGCAGTCAGATAGTGTGCTTCGAGTGGATAAGGTGCTCGCTCGCTGTCACTTGTGTACTGGATGGCGAGTGTACTGAATGGCAAGTTATTTCAATTTTAGAATATGTACCTTATAAAACAGGCGTGTATAAGTGTAAACTGAATGACGTCTATATAAGTGTAAAGTGTAAACTGTATAATGCCTAATAATTTTTCTAATGAACAACGTGTATTTATTTATAATCAATATTTGTTAACTCTGTCTGCCAACCAAGTACGAAGACTTTTTGAAACACGATTCCCGGGTGTAAAAATTCCGTCACGTTCAACAGTCCATAATCTGTACAGCAATTTTATAAAGAGGTGTCAAAAATGTATGGACAACGAAGTGAACTGTTCCAGCACCTGCTTCAATGAAATTGGTAAGTACGACAATACGTAAAATAGTTAGGAAAATGTGTGTGGTTGTATCACCGTGATTCTATGCTGTCCGTTCGCCGCCGCAAGTGCGTCAGCAGTGTATAGTGAAATCCTCGCGTCTGCTGTCCAGTGCTGTACTGATTGCACTGTATATAAAATCTGTCGCTTTCACCTATGACATTTCACTATTAAACAAATAATGCAGTGATTAATAAATTTTCTACCAGATGTCTGTGTGTATGTATCTCTCTCTGTATCGTCCTACACTATTGCCAACTTTGGATGAAATTACTGTATTTAATGCTGATATTCTAATTTTCAGTCTCTGTATCATAATGAATACCGAGGTTCATATTAAACCCGAAAATTCTATGTCTGAAATTGAATATGGACCACAAGTAAGTACCTGTATAAAAATTTATTTAGCTCTGGTCATCAATAAAAGCTCACATTTCATATAATGATAATATACTGTGATTTTAATTTTGTAGGATATAAAAGTAGAAATAAAATCAGGGCTAGAGGAAGAGACTGACAACATTGATTGTAAATTTGAGACAGTTCTAACATCTGGAGAAGTAAAATTAGAGGTAGAGGTATGTATTTGTTGTGCTCAGGATTGTAATGTTGATTTTGAAACTGCATTGGTACACTAGTTAGCAGCTGGCTTTATTTTTATGAAAACTGAAGGGTACAAGAAAAAAAAAAACTAGGTAGGTAAAATTTTCCTTGAAATCTAGAAAATATATGTACCACTTCTGTACTTTCCTACCTGTGTGCCAGATGTTGGAGGTAAATAAACTCATGACCAAACTGTAAATTTTACCGTTTCAGACTTCTAAATGTAGTGCTCTCCATGGGAAATCTAAAGAAATCTCAAACTCCATTTCGGCAAAAAGTGTCTTATCTGGTTCTTTCTCTGTACCCTTCAATTATAGATTATCAAGCCTGTATTTTTTTTCAGCATGTTGGATCTGCTTACATTAATTCCTGTTATTCTAACCATTACCCATCATAGGTACATATGTCTTTATAGCGCTGTATATGCAATTGTCTGGTCTATACATTGCTCAGTGATGCAGAATGCGAAAAAATCAGCAAAAATCTCAAAGTCACTATTCGGGCTCCAAATCAACCCACATGTGTAATTTTAAGATTAAAAAAAATATCTGGGTCTGCACACTTGATGTGAAGTACCTTAATTAGTTGTTATATGCAAAGTGTTAATTATTACCGATTTAACAAACACAATTTATTTACAAGATACTTTGAAAATAGATTAATCTACAGTCACAAAATAGGTCTATTTATTTAGATAATTATAAAACTACAATAACAACAACAATAATAATAATAATAATAATAATAATAATAATAATAACAATGTAAGAGAACTGGATGCTGTAACTATATGCCAGGTTGTATGATCCAACTAATTCTGTAACTGCATATCTACAAAAGATTCACCAAAAATCCCTACAAGAGTAATATTATTAATTAATTTTAAGGTTAAGATTATGTGACTGATAGATTTTAGCATGCTTTTCTGTTGCTTGTGCTCTTATAAGCATATATTGCCTTTGGCTTAAATTAGCTTCAATAATTAACTAAATAACTTCACTTTCATTGTAAAATTTTACTTGGAGTTGTGATTTTGATGATTTCGAAAGTCAAAGTGTTTTTTTTTGTCTGCTCTAGTTGGAGTTGTTTAAGACTGTTTCATTTACTAGTTTTCATGCATTTTCCTCTCCTTGCTCCTTTAAATGTACTTTAGTTGCAAAAACGAGTTCTTTGGACAAGTTTTGATGTCAGTGTTCTTCAGTCTTTTGCTTTTTACTTTTATTGCTACTATCTTCAAAACTGACACTAGGGCGTCCTCTTTGCTTTTTAGAGCTGTAGGAGTAGATGAACTAAGAACTAAAAACATAAATGCATTGGTGAAAATTCAATGATATAATTTATTCTCCTTATGGGAACTTGATCAGCATGGCTACTTATAAATTTGTATGAAAACAGGATGCATTCTAGTATTTAGCACTCTTATAGGACAGAGTTTGATTGGTACATATTTTACACATTATATTTTTTTTATTAAAGATCATAAATGTATTAGTTTTTGTTAGGTTGCTTTTACTATCTATTTTGGTGGTATAAGCTAAATATTAACTGGAATATATTAAAACTTTCTGTCTCCCTGGCTTATTTACGGACAATATTTATGACAGTAGCTATATCAATTGTTCATAGAATTAGTCAAGAAACTGCAAATATATGGGAATTTAAATAGAAGATACCTCACCATTTACTATTTGCAGATGATCAGATGGTGATTTCTCAGGATCCGGATGATGCATTTTTCATGTTAAGAAAATTAAAGATTGATTACAAAAAATTAGGATTACAGATAAATTAAATATCTTTCATTGGATACAACAGATGAGCTAAAATGTAATTCAGGAAGAATACGTAATGTTAAAAATTTTAGATATTTTAGATAAAAGTGAGAATTCAACTACAGAAATTGAAAGAAGAATGACTGATGGATGAAGAATCCTTGGTATATTGAACTTAGGGTTTTGGAATAGAAATATAAAATGCAGAACGAAGAAAACTATATTTCAAGTTCTGTTACAAAGCATTTTATTATATGGATCCGTAACCTGGACAGTAAGTAGGAAACAAGCCAACAATCTGTTAGCAGTAGAAATGGATTTTTGGAGGCGATCGACAAGAATTTCAAGAAGGGATAAGGTCAGAAACAGCACAATAAGGCAAATTATGCAAGTTGAAAAAACATATTTGGAAAAATAGAAGAAGAACATTTGAAATGGTATGGATACCTCATAAGAATGTAAGAATACCAAAGAAGATCCTTAATTGGAAAGCTAATGGAACAAGTGGAAGAGGCAGGCCTAGAGAACGATGGATGAAGTGAAGAGAAGTATGGAAGCTAGAGATTTGAGGGAATATGATTCTAAGGACAGGAACCCCTGGCAAGAAATCACTTTGGGTTGAAGGAGAAACTATGTATTGTGGAATGTTCCTAAATAAAAAAAATACCTGTATGTATTTTTTTCAAGATTTTTTAAAAGTATGACTCGTTATAATATTAATCTTTACTTCAAAGTAATTGCCAACATCAATACAACCACAAATATGTCCACAATCAATATCTTTAGCATCACAATTATTACCACCATAATGCTACTGCGCCGTCACTATTTCAATGCAGTAACTTTCTTGATTGCTAGAATCTTCTGTGTTATCAGTGATTTTCATGCATTTTCGTAATTCATTCTCAGGACTAAATTGTGTATGGTTATGAATTATTATATTTTGACATGTTTTGAGTTGCATCTAGCTGCATATTTAGTTAATAATAATAATAATAATAATAATAATAATAATTTATATATTCTGGCAGAGTTAAGGCCTTAAGGCCTTCTCTTCCAATCAACCAGCACAAATACAAATACATATTTGACAAACATAGATATACACTGTACTTATTATAAACAGTTAAAGATACATTAAATATAGCAATGAAAATTTCATGTACAAACAACATTTTATAGGATATTAACAATAATAATATTTACGTTAATAATAATAATAATAATAATATAATAATGATGATAATAATAATAATAATAATAAATACTATAAATATGTTAAATTATACGAGAAACACCAATTAATATATATATATATATATATATATACCTTACACTGGGTAATAATGAAGTCGAGGTTAGAGCAAATATAAATTTAGATTTCTTTTAAAAGATGCCAATGTCCGCAGCCCCTTATTTCTGGTGGTTGGGAATTCCAGTTGCGAGAAGTGAAGATGGTATATGACATGGAGCAATGTGATGTCCTATGTTGCGGTATATTAAGCAAGAGACTATGTTGTGATCTGGTGTTTAAGTTATGGTTTGAGGATAGATATCGGAAACGGAATGATAAATAATTGGGAATCGAGGTATGCAGGACCTTAAATGAGAGAATTAGTGCGAGTTTCTTCTCTCTTTTAGATGTAGCCATGACAATGGAAAAATGGAGAAATGTGATCGTATTTTCGAACATTAAATATGAATCTGATACACATATTATGGACACGCTGCAGTTTGTCCGACAATCCGTCACTTATGTCAGTTAGTAGAACGTCACAATAGTCAAAATGCGGCATCACTAAGGTTTGAATTAAAATCCTTTTAATAGCTGTAGGAAGAAACATTTTGAGACGTTTTAGGGGATGCATTATGGAGAAGATCTTTTTAGATGTTTGTTTTACTTGGGCATGCCAATTTAAATTAGAATCTAAGTAAAGTCCCAAGTTTTTAACGACGTCGGTATAAGGAATTTGTTCGTTATCTAATATGACAGCCGGCATATTGTCATTGTTTATGGAGTGTAATAGTCTTGGATGTCCGATAATTAATGCTTGCGTTTTGTTTACATTTAGTTTCAGCCCATATTGTCTGGACCATAAAGATATATGTATGAGGTCAGTGTTTACTTTGTCAATATATTCATTAATTTCGTCAGGCCTAAAGTGTGTGCAAATCAGTAAGTCGTCGGCGTAAAGATGATGCTTGCAGTTTTGTAGTTTCATGGTCACGTCATTAATATGAAACGAGAAGAGAAGAGGAGCGAGGACGCCGCCTTGAGGTACCCCTTTCCTCACCAATCGCAAGGAAGAAATGCCATTATTAACAGAAACTGCAGACGATTAGTGAGGTAAGAACTAAACCAATCAAGGCAGTTTCCCGACAGATGTAATGTAATGTCTTTAGTCTCGCTAGCATTGAGTCTATATCTACTGTGTCAAAGGCTTTGCTGTAGTCGAGTAGGACTATTGGGTGAGTTTGCTTTTATCCATTGAGTCTCTTATGTCCTCTACAATGTCAAGTAGTGCAGTACTTGTTTGATGTCCTGTTCTAAAACCAGACTGATGCTTATCAAGTAAGTCGTGTGTGGTGAGGTAGTCTGTTAACTATGAGTGTATTATGTGTTCCAGTGCTGTAGATAAACAGGGAAGAATACTAATTGGTCTATAATTATCGAGTGTTGGGGGAGTGTTTGATTTCGGTGTAGGATGAACTGGAGCCATTTTCCAGAGTCTGGGATATGCCCCGGTCATTATAGAGGCATTAAAAATGTAGGATAATAATGCCAATTATTTTTTGTAGCAGAGTTATTGTTATATTGTCTATTCCTTGTGATTTAGATTTAATACGTAATACTGTTCTTTTGGCGTCATCAGGTGAGATAAGGGAAAAAAAAAGAATTTGTCTCGGGTGGGTTGGGAATATGACACTAGTTCATCTTTTGTCTGTTATTTGTGTCGTGAGTTGTTGTCAGTAGAGAGGCGGGTGAAATGATCATTCAACTCATCTAGTGGTAGGTCAGCTGTTTCTACCTGTAGTTTATTTTGACAGAGGCTTATTGATTTTAAATTTTTCCACATGTCAGATGAGTTGGACATGGATTGTGTAATAATACTATGGACATATTTTAGTTTTGCGTTTCTAACAGTCTGATTGACTTTATTCCTCAGATGTTTTTATGTCTGTAAGTCTGGTTGACTTTATTCCTCAGATGTTTTTATGTCTGTAAGTCTGCTTGACTTTATTCCTCAGATGTTTTTATGTCTGTAAGTTTGGTTGATTTTATTCCTCAGATGTTTTTATGTCTGTAAGTCTGGCAGTTCTTTATTCCTCCTGTATTTCCTGTATGCTGCGTCTCTCTCAGTCATAAGCAAGCGGATATTATCAGACATCCAGGGCGCAGGTGGTCTGTTTATACGTCTAGTCTTGATAGGTACGTGTTTGTCATACAATTGTAAAATCATGTCATTAAAATTTTCAACTTTCTCGTCTACAGACCGAAGTGTCCATATGTTGTTCCAAGGTAGTTTTGCAGCGTCAACAATTAATTGAGCATAATTTATGTTTCAAGTCTCTGCATGCTACAAGTCTAGGTATACGTTCAGGGCAAAGGAGTGAATGTTCAATGTATATTAAGTCATGTGCAGAGATGCCTGGAGCTTCTATCTGTCCACTAGTTATAACTTTTTGAGGATTATTTGTTATAATTAAGTCTAGTAGTGTGTCAGAGTAGATAGTATGACGGGTTGATTCTGAAGGCAGTATTGTCATATTGCATGACTGGAACATTATCTGTAGTTGTATAGTGTTGTAAGAATTTGTGGCTAATAGGTTAGTGTTGAAGTCTCCTAGTACAATTACATGTTCATAAGATGGTATCAGATTTTGGAGAACTGTTTTCATGTCATGCAGGTTACCGACGTTTGGGGGCTTATAAACTACTCCTAATAAACATTTCTGCATTGTTGCTCTAATTTCTATAAATAGGTATTCGGGTCGAGACGAGTATTCATTAGGCGAATGGGATACAATTTTCGGCTGTAGATAGGAATGTACATACATCGCCACACCAACTCCATTTTTCCTCTGACATTCCTTATCAAGGTGTAATTTTGCATGTTTACAAGAGAAGAAGGAAGGGTATTTTTCAGCCGTGCTTCGGAAATTTGAATGCCGTGTAGATTTAGTGTTGAAAATATAGATTGGAATTCTGAGAAGTGGGACAGGAGTGACTGTGCATTACAGTGTGTTATTTTGAGCGTAATGCTGTTGAAAGAGAAACGTGATTTTAAATGATCTGAGATGGAAGGGGTGTGTTGAGATGTGTTTGACATAGAAGGGGACAATGGTACTGACAAAGACCGAAAAGGGGCTGCAGGCGGATTACTTAATATTTGATTTGATTTATTTATTTAGCCTGGTGGAGTTAATGCCATGTGGCCTTCTCTTCCACTCACCAGGACAAACATATATTACATCAGAATATAACAATCACGATTAACTCTAATATTAAATTCTAAATAAAAATTTGATCAAAAAGATAATATCTATTATATACGATCTATAATGCAACCAGTTAATGTTAGTTAAAATTAAGACTAAAACTAATAATAAAGTGTATACAAGCAAGACATATTAAATTGTCCCTGTCTAATGTTTATAAAAACCAAAGAAAAATGATGAGATATAGAAAACTAATTTTACGTTTGTACAATATTTAAAACAAAACAAAAGAAAATATTTGTTAACCTTAATATTATTTTCGTAGATAATTAAATTTATTAATTGTTAAAAGAATACTATCAGTGAGGTGTATAAGTTAGTTTGTTATTAAATAATTATTTAATTTGTTTTTGAAGGATGATATAGTTTGACAGTCTCTGGCATAGGTCGGAAGGGAATTCCATGTTTTGGTAAGTGAGACCGTAAAAGATAATGAATAATATACAGTGTGATGAGGAGAGATGTAAAGGACAATGTGCTGATGGGATCGAGTGTCAAGATTATGTGTGTCGGATATTCTGATGAAGCGGCGTGATAAATAGTTAGGCGATAATGTGTGAAGGATTTCATAGAGAAGGGATAGGGAATGGACAGTTCTACGATCTCGTAGACGAAGCCACGATAATTGTTCCAGGGACGGTGTAACATGGTCAAATTTGCGAATACCACAAATAAAACGTGCGCAAGAATTATGAACACGTTGAAGTCTTTGAGTGTAAATAATATTTAAGTCTGTAAAAAGAGTGTCACAATAATCAAAATGGGGCATTGCAAGTGTTTCTACTAACATTTTCCTAAGAGCGAATGGCAGACAATTTCTTAGATTTAATGAATGTATTATTGAGAAGACTGTTTTGCATGTATGGTTTATTTGTGTATTCCAATTTAAGTTGTCAATGAGTAATCCTAGAATTTTTACTGTCTCACTATAAGGGATTTGAACTCCATTTAGTGACACATGCGAGACTGTGTTTAGGTTAATTGTAGATAATAGTCTCTGGTGACCCATAATGATTGATTGTGACTTTCTAGGATTTAATTGCAGTCCATATTTAACTGTCCAAGTCATTAGTGAGTCAAGATCCTCGTTAATTTTGGCAACAGCGTCATTTAGAGAATATTTGTCTATGGTTGAAATGTTACTTACCTAAATAGAACTAAAAGAAGAAAACAGTAAATATTAAATATCAATTGGTGTTTGGTGTATGAAGTACAAAATTAAATTAAAATTAGCTTAGTGTAAACTAATTACAAACTAATAAAAAATAGATTGTAGACGAAAAAATGAAAAAAATATATATAATGAATACAGTAAATGAATAAATACTAATAGACAATAAATTACAAAAATAACGAGTTACACAAGTTTCTGAGTTGATAATTATCACTGTGACCTGAGATCTGATAGATGATTTAATCGCTTTTCTGTGTCTCCTACCTTAACAATGATAGAGCCATCTTGAGTCCAGACATTGGCTACGCTATGAATATTAATAGCTTCGCGAGGTAACTGATGTCTAGCACTAGTAAGGTCCTCACGAATTGTGATTCCACTGCCTTTCAAATTCTTTTTATTTCGAAAAACCTCACTTCGCTTACGGTAGGACACAAATTTAACAATAACAGCCCTAGGTCGTCCACGATCTGTTTTTCTTCCTACACGATGACTACGATCAATGTCACTGACCTGGAGACAAACACCAATTCTCTCTGCTACCTGCAAGGCGATGACATCTGTATCTTCGTTTTCTTCCTCCGCAATGCCAAAAATACGCACACACTGATGCTTTTGGTATTGTTCTAAGTTTTCAATCCTAGATTCCAAAGTCACTATCTTTTTATCGCGGTCCTGAATAGACTTCTGGAGTTCACTAATTAAGGCGCGACTTTGCTCTAATGCCACTTTTAATTCTATAACCGCCGCAGCAACAGTCTCCTTTATTACGTTGGCAACACTTCACAGCATGGTAGTATCTTGTAGCGACTCATGTAAGACGCGCTTCACCACCTCTTGTATTCCCATGGAGTTATTCTTCTTGGGGCCCATCTTCTAAATTTATACTTAACCAAGTTGTTTTATATAACACAAACTATCAGTTATGATGTTTTTAGCGACTTAGAATGTGTTCACACCTTCAAAATAATATGTTGGTCACGAGCATATACAACACGTCTAGTCACTTTCCGCCATTAACAGAATTATTGTTAATCTAAGCATTTCCTTAATACATGATATATTTATAAGGTTTCCAAATTTTGATTTTCACTTTTCAGTGTTAATTATTATTATATTTTATTAATTTTATTATCTTCTCATTTATATTAATGCCTTTTTATTTTATAATTAATATGTTTTTTTATTAGGTTGGTAATTCAGAGTACAAATGTTTGAAGTAAAATTTGATAATGAGTTGAAATATTTTGGTTCTATTCTTAGCTGAGGCTGGTATTTTAAGACATATTCAGTAACTTATGTAATTTATATTAATTTGGATTTTATAATTTCTCATAGGCCTACATAAATAATGAACAGCTTATAAAAAAAATCGTAAGTCCAAATTTTGAACAGAATGTACTGCCTTGCATATAATGTTTAATTTATTCCAACTGTTTCAATATGAAAGAGGAATAAATCACAATATATATATATATATAAAGAAGGTCTCCATTGTGTAATATTTTACTTGTAAAATTTGAATTGAAGTTCTGAACACATTACTAAAAATTGTAATTTTTTTTTGTGGGTATTAGTATACAAGGGACAGGGCTTCAAAGTTCTGCTTTTGAGCCATTTTATTGACATAAGAAATCTAATGAGACATATTATAATATTTTAAAAATATTATGTTCATGGGTAATATTACACATTGCTGCTGGGGTATATTTCTACATTTTCAAGTGAAGTTACTTGGTTTAGTGCTATGATATCACATAGTATAACTTTAGAAGCTTATATTTGATATCATAATGATATTTTGGTTTTGCAGGATGTGAATGTGACAGTAAAATCAGAGGTTGAAGAATGTACTGGCAGTGTTGATTGTGAATATGAGACAGTTCTAGCATCTGAGGAGACAGATCATGAGGTGAGTTTTTGTTGTTAAGCTGGCTACATACATGACTGCAAAGTTGAAAAGTATACATAAACAAGGGTTTTCACAACTGGACTTTAGCGTCTAGGAAAATTTTGCACAAGTATTTTAATTGTATAAACTATTTGATGCTGGTTTGAATTTGAATCATGTACAAATAAAACAGAATCTGGGTACCAAGGATGTGCCGACTTGCACAGGTTAAAAGTTAATGTCAGTCAAAGAAGCTCTTTGTTCACCTTAGATGATAGATGGGTAAGTAGTAAATTGTATATGTCCAGCAATGTGAAACTTTTGTAAAGGTGACTTAATGGAATTCTGTGATGTTAAACTGGATCAGACTCTCTCATTTTCTATGATCTCAGAGCCTAGATAATTAGGTGGGTTGTAGGCTTCACGCACATTTGACATTAAATAATTATACAAACCACAAGTTGCTTTTACTATTTTATCAATGTGTTCTAATTCTAAATTAATAGCTGTGCAGTAAGTTTCTTCATTCATTCTGAGACAATTATGCCATTCCCATGACTATATCTTTAAATTAAGTTGTGAATAAGTTTTTATTTCTCATTAACAACTCTTTACTCCACATAACTCATTTCTTATCTGCGTTTTTATCTTGTGGACAAGGGAATATACGATCTATGAGAGCACATCGTCGTCCGAACTCAACATGATCCCAAGAGCAAACTGGCACTCATTCAAGCAAGATACTAAGTGTTGTAAATTGTTGTGGTTCCATATATGGTAACTCTGTGTAAAGGTATCCATTATCTATACTATAAAATAATGTATTGGTGTCATTTAGAGTGAAAAGTGGAAGCTGCATTTGGTTCACTTTTGCATGCTGTTTCATTCTGTGGTATTGGAAATGATGGTAATTCATACATGAATGATGATTGATTATTTTCTTAAGCACCCCCCTTCTAGTTGATAACATACATGTCTACTGCCTTAACAATAATATCAGGAGAATAAAATGTTTAAACTGCAGAGTTCCTAGTTAATCGCTATATTTATTGGCAAAAACTGCAATATAATTTTATTCACTACTTTCAGCTTAAAAGAAGGCAATTGCATCAATTGGGTAAATATTTTATTGTGATTATAATCATTATTTTTCAGAACACTTGTAACATTACTTATAACTTATTTGTTCATTACATATTTGCTGTCTGTTTTATTAACAAACGTTGTAGGTATATCATTACCAAATTTCGTAGCTATATAAAATTTTTAAGGAACTATTAGACCAAGACATCCATATCAGCTCAAATTGAAGTATATCAATTTACAATGAATTGACAACCTAAGCTTTTTTTTGTATTTGTTGCATGTGTAGGTTTTATATTTGGTACAATATTTGACCAAAACTTTTTTTTTGAGAAAAATGCTAAGATTTGAATAACTGTTTCTTTTTAGGCATTGATCTGCGATTAGGTTTAAATATTCGAAAATTTGATCTACTTCAGAAATGAAAAGAATACATTATTTTGTAAGATGCATGCCACTCTTTAGATGATACTCAGGAAAATATATATATATATATATATATATATATATATATATATAAGTGAGAAAATGTTGCAGTTTTTTATGATTGTTAGCTTGTACAAGTCTTTGATAGCAACACAATTTTTAAACCGCGGCAGCATGGCTAAAAGTGTATCACTTATTTTCAGATCTCCACATAACAGCAAACCATATTTTACATAACTTAATACTTTCATAATGCATGCATAATATCATGTGTTTCCCCTTCATGTACAAGAATTACTAATGTGTGAATTCTCCATTCATGCAACAATACTACTTTAAAATTAATATTAGATGAATCTAAAATAGTCTGAGTTGTTCTTGCAAAAAACTTTGTACATCATTACAGAAAGCTAACTTGCAGTGAGTTAAATATTAAAAAAGTGTCAGTGATTACGGCATTTCTGATGACACCTTATCATCATCTTGTAAAAATTGCATTCTTTAAGATGGGAACATAATAATTCTGCTTGAAATTTAGAAATTTTGAGGTCTTGGATTAAATAATTTAGTTCACATTGAGAAATAAAGCCAAGTAGGCTATTGTTTTAGACATGCATTCTGGGATAACAAAATCTTATTACTTTCTGTCGAAATGGGGCAGACTAGCAAATGATTAACAGAAAACATTGAGGATTTGTCCATGAATAAAAACTTAATTCCTCGAGAGAAGGGTGTTAAGAATCACCCTATAGTTGAGAAGGATAATATTCTGTTAACACCATTATATACAAAATTAGGGTTGATGAAAAATTTTGTAAAGAGTTTTGATAAACATGGTCAGGGTTTTGGGAACTCTAGAGAAACATTCCTAAACTCAGAGTAGGTTAGAACAAGGTATATTTTTGGGCCATCATTCGCAGAGATCACAGTGAAAAGTGAAGAGTGTATTCAATCTCAAAGGAAAGAAGTTTTGCAAAATGGAACAGTTATGGGTGTGAACAACACAACAATAAATTAAATGATGTATGAATCACTTTTATAGCAGAAAATGGTGTGATTATAGAGTGAATTATTGTGAAATTAATAAATAAAATTTGGAAATTTTGTGAATACTGGTGCAAGTAAAATTAAACATTTTTGATATTTCCCATACCAGCACAATTAGTGACAGTATCATTGGAAGAATATGGTATTCTTTCTCACAGTTTGTTATTGCTAATGTTGTTACATCTCCATGATGTATTTTACTACTCGTAATTTGTCCATACTTTTTTCTTCAGTTAGAACACGTTTTCCATATTTTCTCTTTAATTTGATAAATGGAACTGAGTTTGGATACTTTTGTGATTAGCAATACTATTAATGAAAAATTTTCAGTTTTAAAAACAGGACTAATTGAATGTTATAAATAAGAGTTATTGGTGTATGATAAATTGACAATAAAACATGGATTTCATAGTAAAATAATCGTGGAACCTACGTCATTCTAGGTAACATGTTCAATATTTCCAATTGTATTAGAATTACAAATTCTCAATTTTCTGGGAACAAAATTTACACACATAATAAGGTAGAAAAAAATTTATAGCACTTAGACCACTGGTAAGGGATATAAATACTAAAAAAATTGATAAAGGAATAAAACGTACTATTCAGTGTTTCTAGTGTTCTGTTTTGACCAGCCATTTTTTATGGCTGTGAAGAAATTAATTGAATCTTTCTATAACAAAATCATATTTGTGTTAATATCAGGGTATAATATCACATAGCTACTTTGATGTTCCTATACAGCAAATTTAGGAATGTAAGATTTTTGTTATGGTGAAACAAATGTTTTCGTTACGATGTTACATTTTCAGGTGGGCCAAAGTGAAAAATGTCTTGGTGCAATATACATATCGAATCAGCATTCACAACCACGAGACAAAGAATTCACATGTAAATCTTTCAAGTGCTCTGTTTGTGATAAGGAATTTTCTCGAAAGGATCGTCTTACATCACATTTATGTTTGGATGGTGATAAGAAACAATTCATATGTTTTATTTGCAATAAGTCATTTTCTCAGCAGAGCAATCTTAATACACATATACGTTTGCACAATAATGATTCACAGTTCAAATGTTCCATTTGTTGTAAGTTATTTAAACGTAAGTTCACTCTTGAAACACATTTACGTTTGCATAATAATGAAAAACCATTCAAATGTACTATTTGTAATATGTTATTTACACAGAAGCATCATCTTAGTTCACATTTACGTGTGCATAGTAATGAGAAACCATTCAAATGTTCTTATTGTGATAAGTTATTTTCTCAGAAGAACAATCTTGATAGACATCTACATTTGCATAATAATGAGAAGCCAGTAAAATGTTCTATTTGTAATAAGTTATTTAGCCATGAGTTCAATCTTAATACACATTTACGTTTGCACAGTAATGATAAATCATTCAAATGTTATATTTGTAATAAGTTATTTTCTCAAAAGCATCATCTCGTTACACATTTACGTGTACATAATACTGAGAAACCCTTTAAATGTGACTTATGTGATAAGTTATTTAGGTATAAATGTTCTCTTAATACTCATTTTCGTGTGCACAATAATGAAAAACCATTCAATTGTTTTGTTTGTAATAAATCATTTTCTGTTAAATCCAATCTTTCTAAACATTTACGTTTGCACAGTAATGAGAAATAATTTAAATATTTTAAGTTATTTCCCCGTGAATGCAATAGTAATACACATTTATGTTTGTATAATAATGATAAAGGATTCAAATGTTAATTTCGTGAATAGTTAATAAGTAGTTGGATTTAACACCTCGCCTCATAATTATAGAATTCACGAAGACTAGTTCCAATAGTTCTTTGTATCATTTTCAGTTCTATGTAACTCATGAAAAGTCATTTACTCATTAAATAAATATTTATGATTGCTTAATAGGGAGTTGGACGTTTTGTTTTGATGCTGGTATGAACATGTAATGTACCATGTATATAGTAACATAACAACTCACAGTTAATCAACTCACCACTCAGACTTATCATTTCTATACTCTTGCACTTTTTTTTTCAGTTTTAATATACATTTCCATTTTGTTAATAATGAGGAACCATTAAATTATCCTACTTGTAATAACTTATTTAGAAGGCACATCTTAGTATAAATTTACATATGCTTAGTAATGAGAAAAATTCTAAATTGTTGTTTATAATAAATCCATTGCTCACAAATCTGTACCAATTGCATATATATATATTCTCATGTTAGATGTAAACCATTTTACCCATCAGCATGAAGATTTAAATACCCGTTCCTAAGGCAGATGCAGAATGCCATGTTAGAACTTCAGGATTTTTAAACCTCCAATTGCAAATTGCCATGTGAACATGTGTGGTGCATCTATGATTTCCAATTCCTATAAACTAGTTTGTTTTACATGTTGGAGAACTTATTTTTTGCCCACGTGTTAAGGAAAGATTTCCCTTCATGTTGCGACATAATTTATGAGAGGGCAAGTGGAGTTGGCTACATGTTAGTGAAAGGAAAAACTTTTTATTTTTAACCAGACCCTCTTCTGAATATATTGTGTGCCTTATTTTTGCAGAAAAGGAATAAATATCTGTAAAGTGTCACATTGTGAGATCTCAGACTTTTCTTTTAAAAGAATTATCACAATCTTTGTGTAATCAAGGCTCGTGTGTGTGCAGGAAACCTAGTGTTGTCAGAAGAGGAAAATTTTAAGTTTGTCTATAAAATTTTAGACGGGATAGATAAATGTAGTGATTTAGCATCTATATCAGATAGTGAGGATAGTTTCTTTGCACCTGATTAAACACAAGCTACTCACGATATAAGTGTTGACGAGGGAGATATACAGACAGTATACAGGGCTGACAGGGTATCCACAGATTTTGTATGGCAAAATATGGACACGTTTAATTCAATACAAGAGCCTTTTGTGATGTCGTGCTCCACAGTTTGATGTTTCTGGGGACATTGTTGCTATATTCGACCACACATTATTGAATATTATTGTTGAAGAAACAAATAGAATTGCTCAACATTCAATATCAAAATCGATCGGACCATTCACTTTCCATTCTAGACTCAGACAATGGAAGGACACAACAATAAGTGAAATGTATGTTGTTCTGGCTGTTTTTATGCTAATGGGAATTGTACAGAAAACCCACAATAAGATCTTACTATTCTAAGAATCGTTTAATTTTTACACCATTTTTTAGTGAGACAATTCCTTTGGAAAGGCTTGAATTGATAATGAAATTTATTCATTTCAATGACAACACAAAACAAGTGGATTTCCAAGTTCCTTCAAATGTATTCAAAATTTTCCCTATCATTGAATAATTAAATAATAAATTTCAATCTCTCCACCTTCCAAATCAAGATATTAGAACTGATGAATCACTATGTTTATGGAAGGGGTATTTTTCTTTAAAATAATTCCTTCCACTTAAAGCTGCTAAATTTGGTATTAAAACATATGAATTGTGTCAGTCCAGAACTGGATATGTATGGTCATTCATTGTTTATGCTTTGAGGGGATAGTGAAACTTGACACTGCATATGTAATAAAAACACAAACAAAACAGCTGCAATAGTTATAAAATTGGAGAAGAACCTTCTGGGCCATGGACACATTATTTGTATGGACAATTTTTATAATTCCCCTTAACTCGCCACATTTCTAAAATCAAAAAACACTGACTGTGTTGTTACTCTCAGAAACAATAGAAAATTCGTTTCAACATTAGTAAGGGGGAAAAATTTAAAAAGAGGATCATTTTTGCCCAACATTCCAGTGACGTTACCATATTATCATGGAAAAATAATAAATGGGTGGCAATGATCTCAACATACCATAGTCAAGAAATGTGTCAGACCTCAATCAAGAAGAAATCCGTGGAAATGAGCTAGCTGTAGTGTGTGATTTTAATATAAATATGGGTGGGGTTGACCTCAAAGATCAAATGCTTCAACCCTACTTATTAGATAGAAAAAGTGGTAAAAAAATGGTATGTAAACTTTTTCAAAAGACTTTTAAATATAGCAATTCACATTAATTTTATCATCTATAAATCAAAAATCCACGTGATAGCAGTTGTATTATTTCACTGTAGCTTAAATGAGAGGTTTGGCGCTGAATTTTTTTTCCTTGAACTTAAAAGTGGAATATAATTCTTCAGGACATCACCTTGGTATATCACAAAAATTCTCTGAGAGAAAAATCAACATAAGATTCAGCATGCAATGGTTTGAGTGTTCCCTTGTTAGAAAAAAATGTTTCAATACTAGGCTAACATGTATAGGAAAAAACTATGTTCAAAATAAAGCATGAACTGTATCCTCTTGCATCATATGATATTTAGGCATTAAATATTTTCTTGCTTCGGAAATAACTCCAACTCACTGTGATCGGTGGTATCATATTAGATGCCTTCGGAGATTCAAGCACATATATTAATATATATACTTTTTTTTTCATTTCCAACTGCAGTATTTGGACAGGTGCAACAATTAAAAGGCAAAACCTTGGTTGAAACCAGAGGTATTATATATGATAGCTTGCATAAAACACCCTTAAATGCCCCCCTAAAATAATTTTCTTTTTGTTTCTTGGAAATTAAATTTGACCCCTATGAACATATTAAACATCAACATATTATTATATTGACAAAATGTAAATTTAGAACTCCCATAAAAGTACATACAAATTTCTTGAATCCTAATTTTGTTTTGGATGGGGGGGGGGCTCCCTACAAACCCATTAATCACAAAATTGAGTATATTTATTTTTAAACTTTTCATTCAGACGTAGGAGAGAATTCAAAATAATGTTAAAAATGTGGATTTTTAAATACTATTTTACTGAGATTTGTAAAGTAGCTTAATCATGAATAAAGCGCCCTGAAATTTTTATGGCCTTAATGCAAGTTAGTTAATGAAAGTTTTACATTAGTGTGATTTTTTAATAAATTAATTCAAACTTGATATTTTAAAATATATACACATAGAAACTCCATGGCATGCACAAGATGGACAATCATCCAATGACATGGTCAGCATTTAGGGTCCCTCAGCCATTATATCTGGTGTTTGCCTCATGGAACCATTTATTAATGTAAGAATCAAATTCCTCAGGATGCTGGTGGTCATCGCTCCAAAATTCCATGAGAAAATTTCTTCTCCATGGGGACTCAAACCAATGCAAGATCCATAGTTGCAACAATTCATGATGCATGATGCCTCGGCTCTGGTGTGAGACACACAAACATGTGTAAACAAGATGTTCATTAATTAATAAGAAGTCATGCGAGAACTGTGTAAACTAAGCAAATTTCTTAGCAAATTGAATTCATTATATCATTTTGCTAGTTTACAGAATATATATTCCTTTTGTTAAATTGGAGAAAGTCAATTTGTAATGCCAGCTGATTAAAATATGTCAGACTATAGTGAAAACAATTACTGCAACCTATTTGTATACAGTTATATAACTTGAAATTAATTTAAACAATTTTGAGCAATTCATTTATTTCATTACTTTGTTAAAAATGTAATATAATTATCTCATAGGATTCTTGTAGCTATTGAATTTGTTCTCATGAAAATATTAGTAGAACATTTCACAAATCATCACCAAACCTAACCAGTAGACATAAAAAAATCTTCACAAGTGAAAGTTCCATAGATACTACTTTAGGTGTAAATTCTGCTGTAACCGTTCATAATTAATTACAAATTGAAGCTTGGAATAGTATTGTGATACGTTTATTGTCAATTGACAACAGGTGCTATTTTACACCTAAAGTAATCTACCATTGTAATTTGGTTTAGTGTTGAATAAGAATTCAATATGTTTTTAACTTTATTTATTAGAAAATCTCTTCTTATTGCACATCTATTTGCTCACAATAATGACAAACCGTTTATATATTTTTAAATACTCCTTTCACTCTAACAATAATTTTTTATAGTGATTGTTATAACATGTTTCTCTGGTCCTAATTTTCATATATTTCCATGTAAGTGGCCCTTTTCTTCCAATCCCCTTCCTTACTTGGCTTCCAGAGTATCTTCCTTCAAACTGTGTTTAAATTGTTCCAATCTCCTTCCTGGTAGCATCTACTTTTACCATCTAGTAACTGTATATCCGGTTTAATTTTCGCTTCTGTATTTTATCACTTATATCTCTATCTACTCCCAAAGATTTAAAATTGTATCTCAGCTGTAGAAGTTTCTATATTAATCTCTGTTTTACATCCCAGTACTGCATCCTCATACTCTATAACCTGTAGCCTAAGTTAGTAAGTTATCATTGTCCAATGACTGGAATCTGGCTGATGCCATTAATCCTCTAGCTTCCCAGTAGAGAGCTGCAACACCCATCAAATTCTGCTTAGCAGGATCCAGGCATTTACAGATGAAAAGGTAATCTTTGTTCATGACAGAATTTTCCCTGCAAATGGTATATAAACTGTTGGTGATAGTCCTGTGCAAGTGTTTATTGAGACAGTCGTGGCCATTTTCTAGGCAAAACAGAGCAGTATATGATTTTTTTGGCAGGTGCCTCATGTTCTTAGTATACTGATTTATATTATTTTTTCCCTGCTAAAGCCTCTTTGATTTGTTCTGTTCCCTAGGCTTTTACTTTTTTGTCGAGTATTTTACAATGTTTTTTATATTATTGTCTGGTATTGGGATTTCTGTATAATTTTGGTACTACTATTTTTTTATATACATAGTCTTTATGCGTTCTTAGCCTGTATATGCATCCTTGTATTTTTCTGTGTGTTTATTTTTTTTTCTGTAAGATATACTTTAAGATATTCTTAAATGTCTGCCTTTATTTATCTTACTTGTCAGTTATGAATGTTTTTTGTTTTTCAGCCACTCTGCAGGTCATACTTGCCTGAGGCACTCTGTAGCTTAAAATGAAAGATGCTCTAAAACCTAACTACACAATTCTTTTTTTGTAAAGCTCGTGATTTTAAAAGAAAATTAAACAACAAGATTAGCTCAATATAATGGAACTAGGAGGCTCTATTGCCCGAAGTTGATAACAGAGCTTTAAATCACGTTCTCCAAATCAACAGCTAGCAAAATGGGAATTACATCTTTCCACTCCACTCCATTGAATGACAGGCCTTGAAAGCCCTTGGCCTATACCTGCTTCCTAGCCTCACATCCACTCCCATGTCAGTCACAGAGATGGATGAATATCTGCCAGTATACGCATGACATGTGGTCAGCATGTTGGTGTCTCCCAGTCGATAGAGTCCCGTAGACTTGCTTATGCCTTAAACCGCTCCGCCACGGCGCGACTTCAGGAATAAATTACTATTAAATTAATATGATTCATGACAAGTTATATGCACTGCCTGAATTAATGCCACAGATGGAGGTGCTTTGCCTCAATGTAATGGTCGAGTCCCCGTGGAGAAGAATATTTTTCAAGGAATTTCGGTCAGTATAGAACCCATGTCGAACCAGCATTTTGACTAATTTTGGCAGTAGGAATAATTAGCGGCTACGGATTGTGAAGCCCACGTAGTCTATAACGCGTTGGGTATCACATGACACCCCTATACTGGCTGGATGATTGTCCACATCTGTACAAGTGGAAGTTAGTCCTGCACCCGAAAAATAGTTAAGTTCCTTCTAGGCCAGTCCCGCCATGGACAAAAAACAAAGACAATACTAACAACGTGTTATTAACAAAAAAATATTCTTTTGTTTTCTCAAAACAAGTTTTTTTTAACTGAGGTACGTTATCAGTAAAATATTCATTATTGTATAACGCGCTCTCTATGAAGTTATTAGACGCCCCAGCTTAAAAACCAATGGTGTAATTGTGGTAACAGACCCGGTAGACAAAGGAGGGAGATGTGCTACACTATTTAGCTACATGATCTTTATAGGAAACAAGATATAATAAGAACAGTTAAGTCACGTAGACTGTGATAGGGAAGGCATGTAGCACGAGTAGGGAATGGAAAAGGGGCATGGAAGATTTTTGTAGGAAAACGCCCGGTTGGTAGACCAAGAATGAAGTGAATGAATAACATTAACCATGATTTGAAGGAAGTAGATTATACAGGGGATGATTGAAAGGTCCGGATAGGGATGTGTGGAGAGCTTATGTCTGCGCGGCCATGAACTTACGGGTTCATAGTGCCAGTGAATTAGTTATTTAGGTAAACAGTAATTTGAGTACACTTAACAGAGGAATCAAATTGTTGACTGTCTAGCACGGCAACATTGATAACTTCTTCAATTTTACACTCCTCATTTTCTGTCTCCTTGTGTCATCACCTTCATGGAAGTTTAAATTTCGAATTGGGCGTAAATTAGTGCTCAGTACTTCCATCAGACTTCGAATAAAATCAGTGGAATAGCAAGGAGCGAAAATTGAATTTAATAAGTGCATAGCGTAGTAATTTTCTTGTATTCTTTGTGAAAATATGTAAAATTATACAGTAAAACTTGCTCAAAGCGAAATCGCATGGGGCCATTTTTTTTTTACATTGGACAAAATTCCACATTATAAAAAACTAAAACTTATTACTAATCTTGGACTATAGAGTACCGTATATGTCTTTTTATGTACCTTGCATTAATTATAGTTCCGCTGCCGTTGAAAAGGGCAGTAGTATGTATGAGCGACTTCGACGGTAACGCGCGAAAAAACAGTCCCATTTCGTCAACGGTAAAAATGTCTCTTAGGCGCGTATCCTGAAATTAAAGTATGCAGTTTCGGTTTTCGCTGACTAACTGCACTTTCGTCCACATTCTTTGATTCCCCGCAAATTTCTATTTCATACTACGTTGTATCGTCTTTTAAAACTGTCCAGCCAACCTGAAGATTTCTTGAAATAGTTATTTCCTTAGGGATTTAATGAGAGCTAGAACTTGATTTGGGAGCATCGGTTCGGAAATATTTGAAGATTTATCTTCAATCACTTAAACTTTTTCGCTTAATGAGAATGATACATACGTTTCAGCCATCTTTATTCCGTAAATTCAGACGCTATCTGTGAAAGATCGGTCTCAGAACTTACCTAATTTAAGAATTTTCAGCTCAATTGTTATTTGCAAGACAGGTATCTGTGTTTCGTATAACGGGTGTGCAACAAGGCCGAATTTATACAGGTAGAATCTATGCAGTAAAATCGCCTTATTCGTGGGAGATGTGTTCCGCAAATATGCCACGAATACAGAAACCGCGAATGTGGAATGGTAATTTGTATGGGTATACAGGGGATACGTTCCAAGGTTACAGAATAAAATAAAAATTATCAAATTAAAGTAAATCTACTTTTTAAGAAGAGCGGCAAGAATATCAAAATTGGATAAAGTAAGAAATAATACTATAAGAGAAATAATTAATGTAGGAAAATAGATTGAAGAAATCCAACTAAGATGGTATGGACATATAATGAGAAAGGACACAGAAACAAACGAAGAAGTATTGAAATGGATATCTCCAGGAAAAGGGAAACGTGGTAGACCAAAGCCAACATGGATAAAGGGAATTCAAGACAACATTAAGAAGAGAAATGTGACAGAAGTAGACACACAAGACGGGGAAGTGTGGAAGAAAAAAAAATATATTTTAGTTGAGATACCTGTGTAAATAACAGAAACAATCCTGAAAAAATAAGTAATGAGAGATTTTGAACAATTTATATTAATTATTACGATCAGGTTTAGGCAAGGACTTAAATAACTTTGTAGTTTTTTCCTGTTTTGCAGATTTTAGAAGGTCTTTCAATTAAGATTGATATTCAGCTGTGAATTCTGCGATATAATTCCTATTTTGTCTTCGAATTTCATGATTCATCAACATTGAAACATCGTAATATAGACGCAAACGACTCGCCAACGCGTATTAACGGTTAAGCATTTTTATTTTTGCTTTAAGCGGCAATATAATTTTTTTTCTCTTTGGTACTAATTATTTTCTTTCCTTTTACTCGACATTATAAACGGAACAAAACACAAGAGACACGTGTTATTCAATCAAAATTACTGCAACAAACAAGTTCAAACAATAATATACCAATCGTGACGATGGAGGCATTTATCAACGAACATATCGGCATGTGAAATACAACAGATTTTAACAATGAACTTTAGGGTCAGTGACAATTAGTCTTGTTTTTTTTTTATTTATTTGTCCATTTTGGTTTGAATCACTATTTGTAAAAGCCGTCTTGGCTCCTGCCTTCAATAAATAATAAACAAAATGCTGATGGTTAATAAATATACATCCCTTTCAATGGGCGTAACCAGAATTGGGTTGAGGGGGGTGCAATTTTTTTTCAGCTGTATACCTTCCGAGTACAAACGAACACATCAAAAATACTACCTTATTATTTTTAACTATATTTCACTATATGTTGGGAGAAAACCACAGCGCTATTGAAGAGGAAATATGAAGAATAGTAGTGAAGTAATTGCAGAAATTTTAGGCTTTGGTGAATTGAATTCTTTGTCAAGATTACTTCTTAATTGTTATACTTAATTGTATTGAAACTATTAGCTATATTTTAGCTACTAATAAAGTACAACTACACACACAGTTCGACTCGCCTTTTCGTTTGAGAACATTTTTTTAAGTACGTTTTGTTTGAACTTTTCAATATTATTTTTAGTAAGTCTTTTAGGCAGACTGAGCATGTACAGGTCATTTTCTGTCATTTTAGAGCGGTACCATGTCCTTCATTCTACTTAGGGTGCTAAAAGTTTGTTCAATCGACTCCAAAGTGCATGATTAAGACAGGTATTACAATTGCTTTTTTGAAGGATGGAAAAAATCGCACTCATCCACGGTGTTAAGAAATCGCCTTCTGTATCCTTGTCACTTCGTTTCAACCACATACGGTGACATAGGTCAATTTCGATGGACAAGCCCTCGATTTTGTAATACTCTGTAATTTTTGCTCGCCGTTGCTTGGGCATCTTTCAGAGATGTTTTTTAGGTTCTTGGGGTGCAGCATTTGAATTTCAAAAGCAGAACCCTGTTGTTCTCGAAGTCTGTCTGACAAAACTGTGTGAATGGAATCCAAGTAGGGATTTAAGATGGCCATCTTAAAGTAATCTTCGTGATTGCATTGCAGATTAGCTCGATGTGTCAGCTTATTGGATATTCTTGGTAGTGTGATTTCTACACCTAGCTCAGAAGCAATAGTCTCCATCTCTTTCATGATGCCTTCGGAGATCTCATAACTTTTTTTTTTGCGGTGACCTATTACCATGCTTTTAATGCTTTCAATATGGACCGTACATTTAATTAAATCTATAGTCACAGCTTGCAGCGAATTAATGACAGTTTCCAAAAAACTAGAATATTATTCTATCAAGCACAAACAAAAGATGAAATTGTTTCAACTTGTAGTAGCATGCATTTGTTCAGCGTAGTTTGGCTTGGTGCGTTTCTTTCTACAGCAATCAATTTCAGGCCGTTCATCAATTCCAAAAAGTGTGTCTTAAATATCCCAATAGTTTTATATTTTTGCGACCAACGTGTTTTGCAGAGGATAGAGATGCTTGTGAAATGCTGCCTTCTCAACGGCGACTCTTAAAAAAAGTTTATAAAGTCCTTAATTGTAGCTAACGTATTTCTCACTTCGGGTACACTATTCAAATCGTTTACCACAAGAATGATTTTATGGGTCATGCAGTAGAAGTAAATACCTTTTGGGGAAAAAAACTCGCGCAGACATTTTTGGACCCCGTTGTCTTTTCCTGCCATTGTTGAGCAGACGTCATAGCCCTGGCCAAAAATTGTTGAGGGTCATTGTCTATCTCTTTGAAAAAAAACTCATTTTCTGCAGCAATTGGTTGGGCGTCCATTCTTTTCAGTTCAACAAAGCCCAAAAACTCTTCTCGACTTTTATTTAGTTTCTCATAAAAAAACGCACACCAATGGGCAATTGTTCCTTTGCAGAAATGTCACAGCTTTTATCAGCTAGAACACTGTAAACGCTGGCTTTTTTTACACCATCCACAATCATTTTCTTTACCTCAAGTCACACAATTCAATCAATTTTTAACTTGTGGAGTAAGGTAGGTAGCATTCTTGACGTTTAAATAAGGTTTCAGGGCTTATATCACAGGCATAAATTCTCCACAGAATCAAATCCCTGAAGACGCCTTCGTCCAGTGTTTTGCCCAAGTCATGCAAGCCATAGAAGACAAATATTTTAAGTTATCCGCCGCAATCTTCTTATAGCCACTTGAGTTTTTGGATAACAGGGGCCTCACTTAAAAACAAGCGTGGTGACTGCGCAGCTTCCACATGCCAGCGGCTCTCACAAAGTTTTTTTTGGCGAACTCGTGCATTTTGGAACACTTCTGGAAGGGCCATAATATCAATGACCCTTTAACGTCCCTCACAATATGTGGGGAGAATTGAACACAATATATACAGAGTGCACCTTTGAGTCTTGCGGAATACTTTAGCCAGGGTGAATTCTGTTGGGTCCAACAATGCTTGAATTTCCGTTTTAAATCTTCAGCATCTTTGCTGAAATTGTAGCTTTCGCCCAGCAATTTGTCAGAATTTTCACTTTATCTCCTTTAATCATTAGCTCTGTTCTCCGGAACCAATTGCCAATATCATTATGTGAGTAAATGGTGGGTATATCTTCTTCGGATGTGATGAATTCTAAACTATCTGGGAAAAAATAATATTGCAATGATTCAACTTGTGTAGGTACTTACCAAAGAATTTTCTTATATCCATTTTTACGCATACATGCACCAATACGTGTAGTTCAACGTTAAAGTATGAGTTTAGAACCTTCGAGTAAAAAATATGCCAATTGGATAATTATTTGAGCCCATCGAACGTATTAGAAATTACAAGGAGATGCAAGCGCATTCAAGCTGATCGGTAGTACATCGTGCTGGATTTCATGCCCAGTATCAGGATGCCCAATGCTACCCTTGAAGAAGTAAATTGCTGTCCCAAGTTGCGGTGACATTTTGAAGCAGTAATTCTCTTCATGCCCGATGTTGTAGTAACATTTTGGTGTCCCAAAATGAATTACTGGTTCAGGTTGGGTTTTATTTTCGGTAGAGCCGGATCACTTCTTAGGGTCGGTAGTTGGTACACTGGATAGGAAAACACTTAAAAAATCACTGGAAACTGCTTCTTGTAGAAATAATTACAAATTTATTCACTTTGTAGGTTCCCAGCAGATTAAGTAAATTTAAGTGGTATTATTCTTCACTATCAATTAAAATAAATTCTTTTCTTTTCTGGAATCAATTATTCTTGTTTTAAAAATTACATTTTATCTTGAGAACTCTTCTTGCTTCTATCTTTGTGGAACGTTGCATGCAGAATGACTAGTATAATTCTTGTATAATTTTAAAGAACATTATTACATCACATGATGTTAATTTTAAATTCTGTTGGTTAATAGTACATCAAATATAAGGTTTAAATTTGATTTGTTAAATCAAAAAGTTAATTATTTTAACATCCAATCAGAGTTTAGTTTACTTTCATTTAAAAATATGAAATTAAGCAGGTGTTCTTATTACAGTTATAACAGAAAGCTTTACAATTTTGACAACAGTGACTTAAAACAATTTTAAAAGCATAATTTAGAAAGACTTATGTAATACAATTTCTTTAATTGTTCTTGAATTGTTTAACTTTTATTCAACACTGAACAACAATCAATTATTTAGATCATATTTGAAGAGAAAAATTATACGCTCAGTCCCGGTCTGAGCGTATAATTTTTCTCTTCAAATATGATTTATCCATCATTGAGATGTACGAAATCAATAATAATAATTATTTAGATGTTTTTCTTTATTTAAATAATTTAAATATTAAAATAATTTTAAAATAAAAAATTACTAACTTAAACTTTCATATTTTTTTACGATATTAAAATCCTGCTTTACCCTGTAGCTGCCCTGTTAGAACCCTAGAAACGGCTAACAGCGAGGTTTCGGTTGCTCAAAGTAAGTCCTGTTTACATGTAATACTTCTGAGCATGTCAAGTCCTGTTTACATGTAATACTTCTGAGCATGCCAAGTCCTGTTTACATGTAATACTTCTGAGCAAGTCAAATACAGATATAATTACTGTCGTACTGACGTTCAGAAGTTTCTTCTCATGGGCTTGGTAATGAAGCTTTGCTTTTGGTATTCTGCAGAATCTCATCAACCGCAAGTAGCGGTTGTTTTGATAATTCTTGACGTACTTCTTTCATGATTTGCTCATATGTTTATGGTTTCATTTATATATCCTGCACTGCGTCTCAAATATAATTTAATTAGCTGTTGTTCGGCTTTTCTCCATTCGTCTCAATGTCCATGCCTCGCTGCCATAACACAGAACAAATCTTACCAATGTCTTATATGGACGAATTCTTGTGCTTTTCTATACAAAGGAAGGTTTCATTTCTTTGTTAATTATTTATATTGTTTTGGATAAATCGGACAGTTTAAAAGTATAAAAGAGAGAATAAAAATTGTTAACATGGATGTACACTGCATAGAATTATATAAATACGGATGTAACTAAATTCTACACCCAAACGTCTGGGGATAATAGAATAGAATAGACCATGGATTTGAAACTAATTTTAATAGGCTCAGAACTCCTCCTTGAGGAGCTCCTGCTCAGAGTGTAAATACTTTTATAACTGTGTTCTATTTCTACTGCGGACCTATTTCCTGTACAGTCGGATATCCATTTATTAGCTACAATAGTCAGGGACGTTCATATGAGCTATTTTATATCGTAAACCGTCCAGCCATACCATATCGAATGCTTTTTGGTATCAAGTATTGTTAGTGTTAAAAAGCAAACCTGCCGACTTGTGTTATTAAAGTATCCATTTGAAACGGACCGTTTCATTAATTTGAACCTCTACCTGTGATCTGTTAATTGTTGACTAAAATACATTCCAGTTACAATAACTTCTCTTGGTAGTGTTCAAAATGGAGTGAAGTAGGCTACCGTATGCATTTCGAAGTTCGATTCTTGGTGGTCCGTCATTATTGGAAGATGTCGAAACGTAAAATTCAGACTAATTTATTACAGTTCGTTAAAAAGTCGTGTGCTTATGCCGAAGGAAAAATCGGACATACGAAAAAGTAATGATTGTACAACAGACATCAATGCCAATACCAGTAGTGGCTATAAGTGCTATGAACTGTATCTAATGTTTGCAATGAACTTAAAATAGGACATTTTGAGAAACCACGATTTTCGGAATGGCAAAACTAATTATATAGAGCCATGACTTGTCTGGGACCATATAGTTACGATTTGTGGGTAATTTTAAAAACCGGACATTAAAGGAGTTTTCAGAATTCCTGGTTAGACAGTTTCCCTTGACTTATCTAATATATATAAATCAATGTTTGTTTATTTGTTTGTTCGTATTCTATGCGCGGCCATACCGTTGATCCGATTTTGATTTTTTTTTGTTGCAAAATGTTCAGGAGATTCCCGGGATGAAACATAGGCTGTAAGATAGTTATAATACTCAACCCCTTCACCCCTAAAAATCACCCTTTGTAGTGAAAAACGTGAAATAATGTCCCTATTTTGACGCTTAAATGGCTTACGCTGCCTAAACCATAACAAATACACCAAATTAATGTACACAGAATTGAATATCTCAAAAAACTCTACAAAGAAGTCCGCGACAGCATATGTTTATCTTTTACGGATAACTCACAATAACCATTTTTGTCTTCCGTTGATACCAAGAAGATCGGGATAAGTAGATTCCCAGGTAAGCGTGCTCTGCCATACCGTTCATCCGACTGAGATGGGGCTTTTTTTGAAGAATCTTCAGAAGATTCCGGGAATGAACGTAGGATATAAGAGAGTTGAAACTGTCAACCCCTTCACCGCTGAAAATCATCCTTTGTAGTGAAAAACGTGAAATAAAGTATGATGATCTTGGTGAAGATTTTCGGGCTGTAGGCCGTGGTCGTGAGGCTTGTAGTTCCCCGACGTTTCACCAGAGACTGCGTCTGGCATCCTCAAGGGTTGTCTTCAAGACAACCCTTGAGGCAACCCTTGAAGATGCCAGACGCAGTCTCTGGCGAAACGTCGGGGAACTACAAGCCTCACGACCACGGCCTACAGCCCGAAAATCTTCATCATGATCATCATAGCAACTCCAGCCGTGAAAGTCTACGTGAATACGTAAAATGAAGTCCCTATTTTGACGCTTAAATAGCTTACGCTGCCTAAACCATAACAAATACAACAAATAAATGTACACAGAATTGAACATCTAAAAAGTAACTCTACAAAAAAGTCCACGACAGTCCACAGCTCTACGGATAACTCACAACCATTTTTGTCTTTCATTGATGCTAAGAAGATCGGGATAAGCAGATTCCCAGGCAAGCATAACAGCGCACGGTAGGTGGTAAAAACTCCTAAACATTTATTTTGGAGTAGCAGCGCATGCCGGGTATTAGCTAGAGGATGAAGACATTCTGTCCAAAGGATAGGGGTTCGTAGTAGCGTTCACTTATTATTTCTACTTTTTAAACCTCTAAAATTTTAAGAACACACTTCCAATATTCAGGTAACATTCAGAGAGCAGTTATTATAAACATCCCTTTAAAAGTGGGAATTTTAGGAAAGGTATGAAGGGGAAGCAGTTAGCTAATCTTTTTTTTAGGAAAATATCCAAGATAAATTAGAGCTTCAATGACACGTAAGTTATCATTATTACCATACATTCTTTCTGGGTTCAATTGAAGAGCTTATTTCCAAAGTGTCTTAAATCCATGAAATACCAAACTCCAGAAATCGCGATTTTTATTTTAAGGTATTTAAATTTTAAATGGAGTTTTCATTATAAGTTATGTTTATTTGTAACTATATTGGCAATATTGTAACATACTCTAAAAAATCCTCCACCATTACAAGTGGTAGTAACAGTGTCACATGACTTGGAGTTAAGATGTTTTGGAAGTACACATAGTTTATGGAAAGTTTTAGTAGGAGAAAGTAATATCTAACACTCAATAAAGTATGTTATTTATTAAGTTTTGAAATAGTCCGTCGCCGTGGCGTAGTCTGTAGAGTCCCTACCTTCCACTCCGGCGATCCGGCTTCGATTCCCGGCGAAGTAGGGGATTTTAAATCTCCACCTTGGGTCTGGATGTGTGTCCTGTCCGTGTCTATATGTGAGAATAAAATAAAGTTAACAAAAAAGGTAAAACAAGACGGAAAAACAGTGTAAACGAAAAAGAAAAAAAAAGTTGCTTACATGAAGGTATCACAATCTTTCAGAGTTCATTAACAAAGAGTCATTTACTGCATCTGCTGCACTACTTGAAAATACTTTTTGCCAGAATGGCATTGCATGATGGTGCTGGGTAATACCTAGCATACTTAAAAATGAATCTTGTTCTACCTTAGTTTTGTTGTTATAAAATAATGAATGGAAACAGTCTGCGGTAGAAAGCTCAGAAGTTTTATTAAATCCACCATTGTGATTTCATGCCACTTTCGGTATGCTACCATCACTACGGTGTTTATCTTTGTTTTTAGCCCACTCTAAAGGTACTAGTGCTCTTTTTCTCGCTGTCCGTCCTAAATGACTTACTAGGTCTTCTTCTCAACTAGCCATTTGTTTTTCACTGACAAATAAACAAAAAAAAACACCACAGAAAATTACAGCTGACTGTTCTTCATGGTCATGTAACAAGGAGTGCCCCCATGACGAGTCACGTGCTTTGTACCGAATCAGCAGATTGATCATTTGGATATAAGACATATTGGAAATAAAAACAACTGGGATATAAGACACTTTGGAAATAAACACGATTTTCAAACCGTTTTAACAGCTGGGATATAAGACACTTAGGAACATAACA
This sequence comes from Diploptera punctata, assembly GCA_030220185.1. Taxonomy (NCBI): domain Eukaryota; kingdom Metazoa; phylum Arthropoda; class Insecta; order Blattodea; family Blaberidae; genus Diploptera; species Diploptera punctata. Next base: position 268,028 of record JASPKZ010010244.1, read on the forward strand.
ACATATTAACTTGATGCCTAACGGAATAAAAACTTTTGTCACATAAAAATTTCGAAAATCACGAATTTGGATTTAAGACACTTTGGAAATAAACTCTTCAATTATATTTTTATTTATATATTGTTGTATTCATGGAACTAATACGTAGAGTCAGTTTTTTGAAATGTAAACTGAATGTACGTATTTTACGTAGATTGGACATCTTGTATGGATCTGTGGCTCATTATTTAGACCTCCAGATAGAATCTGCATCACAACTGTTAATTTAAATATTATTTTATATACTTAAATATTCAGTTAGCAGCTGTTTTAAAATGATCTAAATTCTGATATAAGCTTAACCATATTTGGTAGTCGATCCTCTCGCCTGTCGAATATTTCATGATCAATGCTTGTTCGCAGCGGCAGGTCTAATGCATAACAGAACAGAGAACGAATGGACCTCTAGTCCATCGCTATGGTTTAAGGTAGCATGCTGCCTTGTCATGCAGCGGGCCCGGGTTCGATTCCTGGTCAGGACAGACTCCTGGCTGTTTTTTTTTCTCCTCACCTGTAAGACAAATGCCAGGAAGCATAGGGGCTCAACGGTCCCCAAAAATCACCGGCCATCATCATCATCCTTCACTTGTGTGAAAAGCAACAGAAAGCAACCACACCTATAATTCCTTAGCAAAGTATAGCATGAAACTGCTATGATTGCAGTGAAAGACCTGCCCTCAGGCAAAATTACTGTAGACAGATGTTACCATTACATGAGATTCTCCCTTTTAGCCGCTCTCGCTTATAAGAGTGAATTAGAGTAATACCTGTACCATCAACTTATTACAGAATATTATTTTTATTTTTCACTTGATACATCTCAATGAAAGATAAATTATATTTAAAGGTAAAGGTAAAGTGATCCCACTACAGGCCTCAGGAGGCCCTTCGGGTAGTAGGAGGTTAAGGCTCCCACTTTTTCTAGACAATCAGTACTTGATGTCAGCCCTGCGTGATGGCCACATTTACTCCCAGAACAAGTGTCTGGTACTCATTTCCAATAGAGGCTGAGTCGATCACAGCACCATAGTGCCGCTAGAAGATTTGGGTCAGTTTAAAAATCCTAACCCACCCGGACTCGGATCCCCTACTTTCCAGTTGGTAGTGCAGTGACTTAACCACTATGCTGCAGAAAAATATATGCTAGACTGGGGTTTGAACTCAAGATCTTTCACTTACTATGCAAATGCTCTACCGACTGAGCTACCTGAGTACTCCAATCTAAATGCAAATTTTTCTCTTATACACTGTTAATTCCTGAGTGCTAAATGCTATGAACCATTGTTCCATCATGCAAATGGCCATACTGGCTTTATAATGTAATGTAAAATTTCCAATATAAATCTTCTTTAATAAAGAAGATGCCATCTGCATTATTGAACATTGGTTCTTAGCATTTGGCAGTGTATAAGAGGAAAAATTAGCATTTAGATTGCAGTGATGAGGTAGCTCAGTCGGTAGAGTATTCACATAGAAAGTGAAATGTCCTGGATTCAAACCCCAGTCTGAGCATATATTTTTCTCTTCAAATATAATAGAATAATATGTTAAACAAGTGCATATCCTACGGACACTGAAAAGACTAAAAAGAAAAATTAATCAATTACATTGGAATTAACTGATATTTTGTACTTCTGACAATTACAATTGAATCTAAAGAGGTACATGAATGGGAGTAACAGCATTTATGGTGGAGAGAGTATCAGCTCATCAGAATTTGTCATTTAAAATGTAACACTAACGCCGGTAAAATAAACAATTTAAACAGGTATTCACTAATAAACTGAAAATTAATGTTTAAAATAAAAATGAAAAGCAAACACATATATAATCAGAACTAGAACCACGTGATTGTGTTTTGGAGAAGTCATCTCAAAATATTTTACGGGAATGTTTTTGTTTATAGGCAGGAGGGTAAGGGTTGATCATGCAGTGATTGACTTATCAAGGTTGAATGATGTTGGTATGGCAACATACACCCATAATATTCTCAAATTCTGAACTGTCAGAAGTATAGAGAATTGTTATTATTGCCTCGCTATAATGGTTGTCCAACAGCTTGTTTGTTTCCCCACAGCTGTTATATATAAATAAATATAAAGATGCCGACTACAGCTACGTGAATGTTAATCATTGTCAAGCATTGTCACGGCACCCGCTTTTATATAAACCGACACTCATCATAATGAGGCAATAATAATTCAACTGTAATCATAACCTGGATATCTGATGTGAACTTCCTCGAGGCATATATGTAATTGCTGACGCAACACATTATTTGTATTTATTAAAAAATTCTATACATATTACAATTTACTATACAGCATGTCCCAGATGTTTAGTTATAGAATACAACTAATTTGAAAAAAAAAAACAATCATTTAGCACTCTAGTAAGTTAAGGTCAATGAAAGCTTCTTAGAATGTATCACTCTTTTATGTCTTACTAAAATCTCACCCTAAGAACTCAGTATAAGTATATAATTACAGTAAGTAATTGTTATTAGATTTTTAAGTTTAAGACTGGGGAGCAAATGGTTGGTACGACCTCAAGAAAGATACAGATGCCGACTAATGTATACCTCAATAAATCTCGAGTAATGCTACTGCAACTCTTCTAGCAACTCTGCCAACAAGTCTTAATCCTACGTTCTCGTCCTGCTCCCTGACTGCAGTTGTAATAGACTATAGCTAACAGGATGAAAATGAGTTCCCAGTGCCTGACAACTGAGACCTGTCAGCTAAGGGAACAAACCCTAAAAAAAAAAAAAAAAACAGGTCCTCCATGTCTGGGAGCTGGGCGTCAGGCTGGCAAACTGGCCCTGGAAAAAAGTATACCGATACGTGCTCCAGTAAAATGTAAGCCAGATGGATTTAAATATAACAATCTTACGCTATGAAAACAGACCTTTGCTACTGGCACATGGAACGTTCAAGGCTTGAATACTAAAGAACAAGAAGAAGTTTAAGACTGATCGATATTACTATACGCAATTGGCTAAGTAAATGGGGATTTATACACTACAGTCCTAGGCTTAACCTAGCAGTTTAAGGCATCATGCCTTAGTGTAGAGCTACAGGGCTTGTGCTGGTTCGAGTCCCGATGGAGAAAGAAATTTTCTCGTGGAATTTCAGCCAGTATGGAACTGGTGCCCAACCAGCATCATTAAAATTTGGGTAAATCAGCTATAATGGGTGGGGGACCCAATATGCTGACTACATGTTGCCCCTGTACTCCCTAGATGATTGTCCACCTCTGTGATTAACACTTGTGGATATTTGGCCGGTGTGCCAAGAATCCTTCAGGCCTGTTGCACCATGAAGTTAGTTCTTGTCACACCAAAAACAGCATAAATGATTGATGCTTTCTAAGAAACAACCAGGTCTCTCTACAAAAAATGGCCAGATTAAAAAGAGAAGACCCATATTATACAAAATAAGGAAAAATTGTCCAACATATGACGCAAAAAATATTTTTAAGTCCACACTGTGCTCAGATGCTTAGTAGTAACAATATAGAATCACAGAATGCACCAATTCATACAGGATTTGGAATGTGCATTTCCAACCCCAAACATTTGTGCCACATAATAGCTCCAATATTGAAGTCTTAATATTTGAAGAGAAAAATATACGCTCAGACTGGGTTTGAACCCAGGACCTTTGGCTTTCTACGCCAATGTTCTACCAATTGACAACCCTAGCACTCCAATCTAAACACAAATTTTTCTCTTATACATTGTTAACTTCCGAGCATAAAATGCTGCGAACCATTGTTTGATCACGCAAATGGCGGCTTCTTATTTAAGAAAACATTTATTGGGAATTTAAACACTACTTTATAAAGCCAAAAGGGCTTCTTTCGATGCTTTTATTATTGATTATTACTTATCACTGAAGAACGAATTATATTTTAAGAGGAAAAATATATATCCTTCAGCAAGAAGTATTGAAGTCTTAACTTAAAAAGATAACCGAAATACAAATATTCAATCTACATAGATTTATCCTAAGCAGGAGTTTGATCATATTTAGCACTGAATATTTGTGAAAATCAAGATGACTGTCACATCATTACAGTACGTATGTAGTTAAATATTGTAAAGAAATATATTTGAATCATTAGAAAATGTTTGAAAAGCATTGTAAATGTTAGTAATATGTTATTTTAAAAATAAAAACATAAGAATAATATTTGACAGGAGTTTATTGAGTCACACCACATATTGGAAAATAGAGTCTAATTTAAAATAATATAACAATATTTGGTCGTACTTCAAGCGTTCCATAGACTACAGTATATATTAGATTTTATAAATGAGTTTGAAACATTGTTCTTGTGGCTTTGGTATAACATTGAAATATTTTTATAAAACTTCTGATTCTGTCTTCCTTCATATTCCCGTTCCAACCACGAGTGTTCCCAATTCAAGCCCACTTCCTTACATGTGACCATCCCTCGTCCAGCTTCCATTTTTACCAAACCCAACATTTAGCCCTGGATGAAATCTCAAAGTGTGCTGAAGGACTAATGCTATGGTTTATCTACGACGCAAAGCGCCAGCGCAAAAATTGCTCCCCATGTATTTAAATGGATGTGGTTTATCTACAACGCAAATTGCTGGCACGAAAATTTTGCGCTGACATGTCGCGTCGTGTGTTTGAATCTCTTCAATCCGGGACGCAATTTGCCAGCGCAAACAAAGAATATAGAAGATATTACCCACACTCATTGGTGTAATTGCTAAAAACAAACTAAGATTTTATGACAAAATGTCGGAAAATACAGTATTTATTTTATAACTTTCCAATTTTAACGACAAATCTTCGAGTTCTATAAATGTTCTATACAATATGAGCATGAAGGAGTACAGGGATGTACAGAAAAAAGAGTTATTGTGGCTTGAACTTAGTCAAGAGATAAATAAAAGCTGTAAATATTATATCTTGAGGATATTATGGATGTACATAAATTTCGTCTTCTATTAATTCAAAACCTGATAAAACTTCTCAGGCGAAAATCAGAAGTGTTCTGAAATCTGATATTTTCATCAACCTTATGTTTATTTAAGAACTAAATAATAATTCATTCTATAATTCTCCATACAATATTCATATGATGCTGTTGCTATACGTACTTTTTCTGTATTTACTAATATTTCGTACTATTTTAAACGTTTTGTACGATTCTTAAAACTTTTTTTTATAAAGAATATTAATATGTTCATCTATGTATACAAATTATGAACTATTCCTCTCATTTTATTTTCAAAGTTCTTTATTAGAATTGAAGTTGGCATACATGAACTTACTTACTTACTCACTGGCACTATCGAACCCATAGGTTCATGGCCGCGCGGACATAAGCTCTACATACATCCCTATCCTGAGCTAATGCTTTCCAATCATTTCCTGTACAATCTACTTCCCTCAAATCATAGTTAATGTTATTCTCCAATCTCATTCTTGGTCTACCAACTGGGCGTTTTCCCTCTGGCTTTCCTACAAGAAGCTTCCATGCAATTCTTTCATTCCCCATACGTGCAACATGTCCTGCCCATCTCACTCTACGAGACTTAACTGTTCTTATTATATCCGCTTCCCATAAAGACCATGTAGTTCATTGTTATGTAGTCTTCTCCATTCACCTGTCTGTTGATCTCTGTTTGGTCCAAAAATTGTCCTAAGTACTTTATTCTCAAATACCTGTAATCTCCTTTCCTCCCTTAAAGGAAGAGTCCATGTTTCGCACCCATATAATATAATACGTGAAAGCTTATGAAATTAAATCCACCACATGGCAGGCAAATGTGTGAATGACCAACATTTGCATTTAATTCCAAACCATATTCTAAGAAATAAATGTTCAATCACTTCATTTTGTTAGGTTCCGATGGGTCAGTTTAGTGTACATCAGATTAGTTTATAGTTTACTAAATAGTATGTATGTAATTTATTTATGCATGGACAGGTTTGTATGCCTCAATTTTTATAAACACATTTGGAAATTTATTATGAACGTTGGTCATTTTGATTTTGCATATATGTGTTGCCATCTGGCGACAATTCCATAAATATAAGCGCTGTACCGTATGCGCTCCATGCGAAACCATTATCACGACGAGCGTAACGCGAGATTGCGTCACGTCGGGCGCGACACGCTGTATAATAAACCGTAACATAAGAAAGTACCAGCCTGAACATAATGTCCATCTTGTTTTTTACAACCTCGATGTTTAGGCCGGACCCAGAGATAACCCACTATAGAGATGACCAGCGCCAATGTTATTCAGTGATGCCTAGACTCCAGAGACCTCAAGCGTTGGCAGAAAACACTAACCGATTACAGCTTACTGTATTATCGGCAAAACAATTTGCGCCATCTATCGATAAAAGTATAACTAATCAGTGTTGACCCCGGTGGCTCAGTCGTCACTTTCGGCGTTTGTAATACCACATTTTAAATAATGCCTGGAATAATATTAATCAATCAAATTTTACAGCTCACCTCATATTATTGAAAAACTCAGAACTAGTTCGAAAGGGAAACTTCTTTCGAAACTGGTCCTCTGTTTTACAAAAGTATGAGACAAGCTGTAAAATTTGAGTAATTAAATAAAACCTCACAGTGTTATGAATATATCAATTCAGAACTTCATCTCAATTTCCAAGACCCTCAACTTGCTCTTTATTCAATACATGGAATATATTCCTAACATCAAGAAAAACAGTTGATTAGTTTTAGAAAACTGGAAAAATATTTTATAATTCAATTAATTCTTTTAAAGTATTCATTTAAACTGTTTTTTTGTTCAAAATTTTCTTAGAAATAACATTATTTTTTGCATTACATTTTCTTAGAATTAAAGAAAGGATGACCCTAATTATCAAGGAAAGGTTCAAATAAAAATAGAGATATAATTTAATAATCATTTATTTATTTTAGACATATGAACAAAATAATAATAATAAACAATAAGAGAATTTAAGTAATTATGAAGAATTAATGCATTGAGATTTTTTAATTTCTTTCCCTACATATTTTACCAACAAAATTTGGTCCCTTACAAAAAAGGTAATTAAAAATTACAGGTATCTTACTGTTCGTAACATATGATAATCTCAATCAAACAATGCATTAAATCACAATAAACCATTCATTTCACTGTCTTGGTGATGAATTCAGTTATCAATGACCCCTTTCTAGATGGAGGTTAAGAGCAGCATTACTGGACATTTGCAGATCTGAATAGAAAAAAAAAGTTATACGAAGTACGTACTGTAATGGACACTACATAGTTTTTGAATCTTTATAAACATACTACAGTTATATGAACATGGAAAAATACAGAAATCCTACGTATTATTTCAACAGAACAACTATAAAATAAGCTATAAAAGAACTGGTAGAAAATAAACATTCTCCTATCTAAAAATATCAGTTCTTTTGCTGAAATAAAAAAAATTATAAAACAAGTACCGTACTTATAATTAAATATTCCTTCATTGTTTTTTTTTTAAGTTTTAATTAATGTAATATGTTTTCAGTCTCAAGTACACATTCTGGGGTTCAAGTTACAATATATATATAAATTCAATATATGGTTATCCTTCGATAGCAGACAGTAATCTATTATGGCTTGCTATGTCTTACGTAACTTTACTCGCTCTATTAACACTGTATTTCAGAGGTTGACCAAGATATAGACAAGGTCTGAAGAACAAGTTAAGGAGAATGTCTAGAAAAGGGAATGTCTAAGATTCAATGGATGGAAATTATGGAAGAGTAGACATGGAATAACCATGATAGATAGAGAATCTTATCCAAAACTTGATCCCAGAACAATGACAGGTGGCTAGATGAAGAATAATAATTCAATATAATTACGTCAAAGATATGGCATCAATGTACATATCACTAAAAATAATAAGTTACTTAAAATCGTATTATTTCTAACATTATACAAAAGCATGTTTGCCCCCTAAAATTTCTGTATGCACTATATAGGCTAACAATCATACATAGGAAGATTTTCCACTAGATCACGTAAGTAATGGAACAGTCGCATAAGAATCTTGTATTATGCGCAGGAAAAATATTAAGAATTTTAACAAGCATTAGAATTTTTTTATAAAAGTAGGAAATGTAAATAAAAACAAAACCATGACCTAATAATTCCGTAAAAGTAATTTAAGGAATTATAAAAATTCCGTGACCTAATGGAAACATGAGCCAATTCATATATTTTAATATTTATTTTAAAGTATTTGCGTATTAATGATACTTACTAGAAAATATTCTTTTAACAGAAAATTAATTCCTTCTAATTAAACAAACAAAAATAGATGCACGATGCTCCTACATTTTAAAATACGCAGCCAACATAATAGAATAAAATATACAGTTTATTATGATATAAATAAAAGAAACTAGGTATAAAAATTATTCAAAGCTAATATTACATGGAATAGTTTAAACAAACGTTTTTCAAGATAATGTTTCTACTTAAATTAAGAGTAGGTCAGCTCATTTCAAATAATAAAAAAAATATTTAATTCAGGCAGTCTGTTGGCTGCACTGTCACTGTAGACGAATTTGCTTTTCGACATAGCGACTGAAGCGCCTCCAAGCGTTGGCAGAAAAAACTAGGCCTGGCATCACTCTCTTCCATTTGCGTTGGCCTGGGGTGGCCGGACCTATAGTGGGTTGTCTCTGGGCCGGACACTACCTGATTTATTTCTAGTAATTGGAGCCGCAAAGTAATACCAAATTTGATTTTGAGATTCTGGTAATAACTAAGACCTAATCGTTCATACAAATGTATTAAAAAAAGTATACAAAAACAGCCCAACCTAACCTTGAACTATTCAGTGATATTTTTTTTTTTGTAATAACCGAGGTTAGGCATTGTTAAAAAAAGCTTAATACAGGTTTCTTCCATAATGAACAGTAATTACCAAGAATAGTTGATTAAAAAACATGTAAAATTGTAGTTCCTAATCTAAGAAAATAAATTACTTGCATATTATTATTTAATACAGTATGGACTAAGGATAAATTTGAGAAACCGACGCACACAAATTCTTCGAAGTTCTAAACGTAGAGAACGAGGTTCTAAAGAATCACAGTGTGCATGTGCGAGTTGCTGTAATGGTTAATGTAACTTCCGGTAGATGGCTCTAAAGTCAGTGTCACCAACTTTGGGAATAAATTCCCAAATGCTGAAAAAATGGACGTAAACTAACTTCCCATTTCCTAACCTAACAAAATAATTTACATGCATATTATTTAATAAACTAATTTTACGTACACAAACACCAAATATAGTTTGGAATTATTTTCAAATGTTGGTAACCCCGATTTGAGAGCCACCTAGCGGATGTCACATAAAGCATTTCCGCATCTCTAGAACCCGATGCCCAATATTCCCGTAATTTATATATATATATTTTTTCAAATGCCCCAGGTTTGTCTTTCGACATTCCTGGTTTCACTCCTGGCATGGCGTACTTGTAACCCACTTCTGAGGTTGGGGCGCCTGGAAGGCGGGTTACGTTGCCCCGATGATATGACGGGTGATGATGATAATGGTGCGCCAGGAGAGTCCCTAATCCTAAGCTTAACCTAAGATGAATATGAATGATGATGATTGCGATGGCCATATGAATTCGGGGACCGTTTGGGCCTTAAAGTTTTCCTGACATTTGTCTTACAGTTGAGGAAAAACCCCGATAAAACCTCACCTAGAAAAACTGTCCTAACCGGGGATCGAACCCGGGCCCGCTGCGTGACAAGGCAGTATGCTACCCCGAGACCACAGCGGTGGACTAATTTACAAATATGATAAGTTGAAAACCGTCGGATTATAGTGACATCTGTAAGCAAATCCTTCGCCATTGAGTAATATCCAGGGAACGGAAGTTCATGCATTTGCATATTTGTTCTCACTCGTTGTGCAAATATGCCGAAAGATTATCTACACGAATCACAAATTTCTGAATACAATAATATTGCTTTTATTCTGCATAAAAGTGCATATATTACCTTTATTTATAAATGCATCATATTTTAACATTTATGCAGGGAAGCTGCATATTTGGTATATTTATTTGTATTTTTCAAATATTTAAAGGTTTTTAAATTTTAAAATTTCATTTTAATTTAAGTTAAATAGTTAATTGAAGAATGTAACGTAGTAAAGATGATTATGTTTATGAATTTTGTTTAACGATGAATGGCACACCCGTTGGGAGCCCCTCAAGTTTTCGTGAGGTGGAATCAATTTTTCATACGGTCCGTTGGTAAATCCCCGTATGTATTGCACGTGCAGCGAAGGTCAACAGTAACGCACTTACGCATCGGACTCACGAGCAGTTGTTGGTTTTCGTCCATTGAACAAGTGTCTAGTTTTTGTGTGTGATGAAGTGAATGTAAACTGTTAAGGGGGCTTTCTATACCGCTATTAAATCATGCCCAAAGTTAAATTAAGTAATTCAGGTAGACTTCGATAATTTGTAAATGAATTTCGTAACGAGTTTATTTCCACAGATAATAGAATTTTATTTTGTAAAGCATCTGAGAAAAAGTAGGCAGTGAGAAACGGTTTCAAGTGTTGCAGCAAATAAACACATCCAAACATAAGGAATTAGTAATTAAAAAACGTGAAACGGCAAATAATCCAAAGCAAAAAGAACTTGCGGAATATTTAGGTAGTAGGTTAACTCAGTTTTCTTCAGACTTGAGTGAGGTTTTTATAGCATGCGATATTCCTCTCTTTAAACTCAATAGTCCAACGCTAAGAAATTTCCTTCAGAAATACACCAACGAACATGTACCAGATGAAAGTACTTTACGAAAAACATATGTAAGCCAGTGTTACAACAGTGTAATATCAAATATTCAGAATACTCTTAGGAATCAATTTGTATGGATTAGTGTTGATGAAACGATGGATTGTGAAGGTCGTTACATAGCGAATTTTATAGTTGGAGCCCTTTGTAAAGAAAATCCCACAACTCCGTATCTTCTGAATGTTGCAATGTTAGAAGTTACTGACAATGCAAAAATTGCTCGGTTTGTTATTGATTCGCTGAAACTATTGTGGCCTGATGGTATTAAGTACGATAATGTACTCCTCTTGATAACGGACTCTGCTAGTTATATGATAAAATCAGGTACAACACTGAAAGGTATTTTCGCTCATATGATTCACTTAACTTGTCTTGCACACGGCCTTCACAGTATATCAGAGACTATTCGAACGTGCTATCCTTTAGTGGACAAGCTAGTGTCGTTTGTTAAGAAAGTATTTAAGAAAGCTCCGTCCAGAGTTCAAATGTTCAGAACAATAGCGCCTGACGTTCCCCTCCCACCACAGCCAATTTTAACCCGTTAGGGCACATGGCTGGAAGCTGCTCTATACTATTCAGAACATTTTTCTAAAATTAAAGAAATTATAAATAATTTTTATTCAAGTGAAGCAGCATCTATCGAATTAGCACAGAAAACTGTATCGGACAAGAATTAAAAGCAACCTTGTATTCATATCATCTCATTTTCATTTTATTCCTAAAGCAATTAGGTCATTGGAAGCAGTTGGTATTCCTTTACTGCAGTCTTTAGCAGATTTCGACAGAACGATCTCCAGTTTAATATCAGTTCCGGGAAATGTAGGAGATATAGTGAAAGAAAAAACAGAAAATGTTCTCTCCAAAAACCCAGGCTATTATAAACTTTTGCAGAAATTCGAGATATTCTCGAAGGAAAAACACCAAAGAAACCAACAAAGTTATCTGTAGAACAGCTCACAGGTTTTTTGCAAGCCCCTCTTACTTCTTGCGACGTAAAATGAAGTTTTTCGCGCTACAAAACTATGCTGAGAGACAACAGGCGAAGATTTACAAGAGAAAACATACGTCACTGGTTATTTGTGAACTGCAACAATAGTAATGGAGCATTCAGCAATGAGGCAAGCACTACAAAATCCAGAGACTAAACGTAAGTTACCTATAAACCTATAACGTATTATAATCTCAGAATGATTATGCATATTTTGTATCATATTTAGGTATTTTTACAGCATATTTTGTGGCATATTTAGCTATTTTTACGGCATAAATGCATACATATTCTTCATGATTTTAGGGCATGAACTTCCGTTCCCTGGTAATAACTTTCGTTCTCGGATCATAGTGACACCTGCAAGTAAACTGTTGAAGCAGGCTCGATATATTTCGATTCTCGACCACGTACATTAATTCCACAGTGTCCATTATGTAGCAAGCCACAGGGATTATTTTTTGATCTAAGGCAAGCCATTGGAAGTTTGGTGCATGGTGCATAGAGAACGATAGAGAATGATCGGATGATCAAATGGTTCACGGCGTCCTTTAAATGTTAACGCTAAGAACAATCAGAATATAAATTGGAATTTGTAGTGTCTGTGTCGAAAAATTATATTTTTTATCAGTATGAAGAATTAAGCTTTTAGGATATGAATAATATGGGGAAAGTAAGGATAAGGTTGAGGAACGGTTGCACACAAATTATGTTCTACAGAATCGCAGTGCGCATGCACTAGTTGATGTAATGGTTACTGTAGCTTCCGGTAGTTGGCTCTAAAGTCGGCGTTACCAACTTCCGGAATAAATTCCCAAATGCTAAAAAAATGGAGGTAAACTAACTTCCCATTTCCTAACCTAACAAAACAATTTACATGCATATTATTTATTCCCAAATGCAAAAAAAAAAAAAAAAAAAAATGAAGGACGTAAACTACCTTCCCTGTAAGCTAATTTTACGTACACTAACACTAAATATGGTTTGGAATTACTTTCAAATATTAGTAACTCCGATGTGAGAGTTATCTGGCGGATGTTACATGAAGCATATCCATATTCGGGTAATTTAGAAATATTTAAAAATCGTAAGAAATGTTGGTGTGGTTTTACAAGACAAGCTTTTTACCTACGCGACTTGTACCTATTGTGATGTAATTTAAAAGTACTGTAATGTGTTAATGAATCAATTTTCCTAAGAGATGTAACCGCCGCCTAAATATGTATAATTAACACGAAATGAACTAGTAGAAATATGATTTTACATGGTAACCGTCCGACATTTTGAATTTTTTTTATAGAATAACAGAAATGAAGAGGTAATTTATTTTACGTACGTATTTCACATTAAAAAGCAAGGAACCTAAAAGCTACTTACTTACTTACTTACTCACTGGCACTATCGAACCCGTAGGTTCATGGCCGCGCGGACATAAGCTCTCCATACATCCCTATCCTGAGCTAATGCTTTCCAATCATTTCCTGTATAATCTACTTCCCTCAAATCATAGTTAATGTTGTTCTCCCACCTCATTCTTGGTCTACCAACTGGGCGTTTTCCTTCTGGCTTTCCTACAAGAAGTTTCCATGCACGTCTTTCATTCCCCATACGCGCAACATGTCCTGCCCATCGCAGTCTACGGGACTTAACTGTTCTTATTATATCTGGCTTCCTATAAAGACCATGTAGTTCATTGTTATGTAGTCTTCTCCATTCACCTGTCTGTTCATCTCTCTTTGGTCCAAAAATTTTCCTAAGAACTTTATTCTCAAATACTCGTAATCTCCTTTCCTCCCTTAAAGTAAGAGTCCATGTTTCGCACCCATATAATATAACTGGTAGAATAATAGTTTTTATATATTTTCAGCTTAACGTTTTTTGAAAGGAGTTGGGACATCAAAAGTCTCTGCAATGCATAATAGCATGCATTTCCAGAATTGAGCCTATGTTTAATTTCTTTGTGCATCTCATTCCTATTTGTGATTATTGTTCCTAGGTATTTGAATTCAGCCAATTCCTCAAAATTTCCCTCATTTGTCATTAGCTGTCCATTTCCATTATATAATGTATTTCTACGTGTGACCATATATTTAGTTTTACTGATATTTACTTCCAGTCCTAATTTCTTAGTGTTACTCAATAGTGTGTGCGTGTTGGCCTTTAGTATCTCCTCGCTATCGGCCAGTAGTACCACATCAACAGCATAAACTAACAGCTTATTAATACCATTCAGTTGTAAGCCTTCCTTATTCTCTAAAGATTTAATGGCATGCTCTAGTACAAAATTAAATAGTAGAGGAGATAGTGCATCTCCTTGCTTCAACCCATTCTGGATTTCAAAAGTGTCTGAAAACTGTTTGCCTACACGCACCCTACTCGTTGAGCCATTTAGACACATTCGTATAAGTCTAACTAACTTTTTTTGGGAATTCCGAACTCCAGCAGGATACTATATAACTTCTCCCTCTTAATTGAATCATATGCTTTTTTGAAGTCTACATATAGTTGATGTACAGTACCATTATATTCCCATTTCTTTTCTAAAATCTGTCTTATACTAAAAATCTGATCTGTTGTAGACCTGTTTCTTCTAAATGCACATTGATGATCTCCTAGAATGTCATCAATATAGGGAGCAAGTCTGCTTACTAATATATTTGTTAGAATTTTGTACGAAGTTGAAAGTAATGAGATGCCCCTATAGTTGTTGCAATCAGTTTTATCTCCTTTCTTATAAATTGGTACGATAATTGATTCCTTCCATTCATCTGGAAGAGCTTCTTTTTCCCAAAAACCTAAAAGCTAACCAAACCTAAATCAATTACTCTAACGTAGGTGAAATCCAGGGAACGTCCTTTTTATTATTTTACGCGGTTAAATAAGTAAAGGATAAGTCCGGACATGATTTGTTGAAACCGTAGATATGGTACACAGATATGATTAAATGTACACATTGTGCTCATTTAATATTAACTGGAAAGCGCAGAACGTGCAAAGGAGTTATGCTACGGTTTATTATACAGCGTGTCGCGCCCGACGTGACGCGAATTCGCGTTTCGCTCGGCGTGATGCTGGTTCCACATGGAGCGCATACGCTACAGCGCATATGTTTATGGAATTGTCGCCAGATGGCACCACATATATGGAAAATCAAAACGACCAATGTTCATAATAAATTTCCAAGTGTGTTTACAAAAACTAATGTATACAAACCTGTCCCTGCATAACCTAATAAAATAAATTACTTACATACTATTTAGTAAACTGTAAACTAATCTGATGTACACTAAACTGACCCATCGGAATCTAACAAAATGAAGTGATTGAACATTTATTTCTTAAAATATGGTTTGGAATTAAATGCAAATGTTGGTAATTCACACATATGTCCTGCCATCTGGTGGATTTAATTTTATGAGCGTTCACGTATGCCAACTTCAATTCTAATAAAGAACTTTGAAAATAAATTGAGAGGAAAAGTCATAATTTGTGTACATTGATAAACATATTAAAATTCTTCATAAAAAAGTTTCAAGTGTCGTTGCAAAACGATTAAAATAGTTCGAAATATTAGTAAAGACAGAAAAAGTACCTAGAGCAACAGCATCATATGAATGTTGTATGGAAAATCATAGAATAAATGATTCTTTAGTTCTTAAATAAACATATGGTTGATGAATATACCAAATTTTAGAATACTTCAGATTTTCGCCTGAGCAGTTTTATCAGGTTTTGAATTTAATAGAAGACGAAATTTATGCACATCCATAATATCCCCGAGATACAATATTTACAGCTTTTATTTATCTCTTGAAGCCACAATAACTTTTTTCTGTACATCTCTGTACTCCTTCATGCTCATATTGTAAAAAACATGTATAGATCTCGATGATTTGCAACAAAACTGTCTAACTTCGTCGTTAAAATTGGAAAGTTATAAAACAAGTACTGTATTTCCGACATTTTGTTAACAAATCTTAGTTTGTTTTTAGCAATTACACCAATGAGTATGGGTAATATCTTCTATATTCTTTGTTTGCGCTGGCAAATTGCGTCCTGGATTCAAGAGATTCCAAAACACGACGCGACATGTCAGCGCAATTTTTTTTGCGCCAGCAATTTGCGTTGGGCCCCGTGGGAGAACAGTGCCTTTTTATTTACGCACTTTAACAGTACGTAATTGGCATACATATTAATAAAATACTGTATTTAACGTTTTTCAATCTGGGAAAGTTATTATCATATCTATATTTCCTCGTAAATACGAAAATAAAGTGGGACTATTTCCTGTCATGACCACGAAGTTTACAACAGTCCTTGCTTCTAACCAGCGATATACCAACGATGAGCACCGATGACCACAGATATACCACCGATGAACAGCGTTAAACACATATGACCACAATGAGTAAACCACATTGTTACATATTTAACCGCGTAAAATAATCAAAAGGACGTTCCCTGGAATTCACCTACGTTAGAGTAATTGATTTAGTTTCCATTCATTGATTTATGTTTGGTTAGCTTTTAGTTTCCTTGCATTTTAAATCTGATTTAATGCGTAACATAAATGACCTCTCTATATTTGTTATTCTATGGAACATTCAACATGTCTGACGGTTAGATCGTAAAATCATATTTCCACTACTTCATTTCATGATAGGTTTCAATATTTCCACGATGGTTAAATCCCAGAGTTAAATGGTATCATCAACACTTCGTAATATTTTAAATTACATCAAAAATGGCATAAGTCGCGTAAGTAAAAAGCTGGTCTTGTACAACCCCACCTTGCGTTGTAGATAAACCACATCCATTTGAATATATGGGGAGCAATTTTTGCGCTGGCGCGTTGCGTCGTAGATAAACCACAACATAAAATTCATGTTTTTGTTCATTTGTGGTTTACACATTGTGCTCATTTGTTGTTTATCGCAGGTTTGATAATCGGGAACAGAGATAACCCAGCATAGTGGGTTATCTCTGATCGGTAGTTTATCGCTAGTTAGAAGTAAGGACTCTTATAACCTATGTGGTCATGACAGGATATAGTCCCTAACTTATGTGGTCATGACAGGAAATAGTCCCACTTTATTTTCATATTTACGAGTAAAATAATGAAGTGATAATTACATCTCTTAGGTAAATACGTTTAATATAGTGTTTTATTCATATTTCTTGTAATTAGGTATTCTTAAAGTGGGTAGATAAAAAACTTGTCATCCTACACCCGGCCGAATTGTTTAAAATAGTACGAAACATTATAAATGGTTGAAAAGTGTTTAGTAGTGCGTCAGTGGCATAAGAATGTTACATGAAAAATTGTGTGTATCTTAATGTCAACCTCAGTCGAAAATTAATATCGATATCAAATTTTAAATAAATATAATTTTGGTAATCTCTGTTGCGCTCCTATGGTAATCCCGTATGATTGAAATTATAGGTTAGGAGCGATAAAGTATTTTAGTGTATGATGATAAATTAAAAAAAAAACTAAGTTAATTCCCCAGATTAAAGTCATGTTTCATTTTCGTAAACTTTGTTTACATTCTTTCTGTCGCTGAGTTTACGAATATAGCTGTAATGCATCTGAACATAATATGTGAAACTATTAAAAAATAATTATCTTGAAATTGTGACTTTTTTTACACACCCGGTATTTAAAAGTTATTCTCTCTCTTGATGAAGCTAATGTTGTAAGATCTTTTGGTAATTAAGGAGATACCTTTACTGAACTCTACCTAGGTCTTTGTATTCTGGAACGATTTAGTATATCGTGTCTGCAAACACATTCCGTGGTTACAACCTTGAATAGCTTCGCAATCAGTTGTTGGATTTATACGAAACTGGTGTCATTAGAAAGATAAATAAAAAAAATGGTATCTGCATCAAGGATATTCGGTGTGTGTTCCACTTGTCACACTGCAGACATCAAAGCAATATTCCCACTCATACCACACACACTGCAACATACAATTACTACAGAAAGTATTGATACACTTAAAAATATCACGGAGAGAAATAAATAATTTAATTATTTCTTCACTATATTAAAAAACAAAATTATACACCTTTACATTGCACTCTATAGAGTTAAATTTTGCAGTTTCCTCTGTTTTGACATAACAATTAACAAGTATAAAAATATTTTATACATGAACATCAAAAAATAACAAGCAAAAAGTATTGATACAATCTCATATGATGACTGTTTTGAGCCTTTACTTTTTGTAAATGCTTCGTTGGGAGCTCCTTTGATTTCAAGATGGCTTGAGGACGACGTAGCATGGACCTGACTAAATTTAAAGTTACTGAAGAAGGTATATTTCTCCAATCTTCTTCCAAAGCATTTCTCAGGTCTTGCTTGTTGGAAACCTGCCTTGAACGAATTCTCCTTTTTAGATGTTCCCATAAATTCTCAATGATGTTTATGTCCAGATACTAGTGAGGCGTTTCCATGTACTTTGGTGTGTTATACTAAAACCAATAATTCCGTATTGAAACTGATGTGTTTGGGATCATTATCTTGCATAAATACAAAACCTTGTATGATCCCCATTTCATCTGCATAGGTATGAAGATTGGTCTTCAGTGTTCTTATACTGTTTATGATCCATCACACCATTGTTAAAATGCAAGGTCCTGACTCCAGAGGTACTCATGTATCCACATACTAATAAAGAAGCACCACTATGTTTCACAGTGGGTTGGACATTTTGCTTTTGTAGCTCTGTATTTTAATTCCTCCAGACTTTTCTTGTTCAATCCGAATGGAAAATGTTGATTATAGGCTAATCAGTATAAATTACTTTTTTTACTAAATTCTTTGGGGCTGTTTATGTAAGTTTTAGCAAAGTTCAAATTTTTCTTTCAGTTTTCTTCACTTATTAGACATTTTCTTATAAGCTGTTTTTCCATGCAGTTCGTTAGTCCATAGACTGTTATGAACATTGCTAGCAGAAATACTAATATTAAAGTCATTCTTGATACTAGCTGCAAATTCAGAGGCACTATTTTTAGGTTTTTCCTTTAATCTTCATATTAATGATTTTTCAACATTAACATACAGTTTTCTAGGATGTCCTGATCTGTGGCTAATTTTGTGAGATTTTCATTCACCAACTCTATCAATTATATCCTGAATGTTTGGTCTTGGAATTCCAATTATTTCTCTCTAATTCCATTTAGCAATTTACACTGATATCCACCCATAGTAATTCTGCCCGATGGCAAGTCTTTCACTGCAATCATAGCATTTCCATGCTATGCTTTGCAGCTTTACTAGGGAATTGTAGGTGTGGCAGCTTCACGTTGCATTCCACACCGGTGAAGGATGATCATGATGATAATGATAAGGGTGATGATAATGATGGCCGTATGATTTCGGGGACCATTTGGGCCTTAAAGTTTTCCTGACATTTGTCTTACAGGTGAGGAAAAACCCCGCTAAAAATCTCATCCAAAAAACAGCCTGCATCGGGGATCGAACCCGGGCCCGCTGCATGACAAGGCAGCACGCTACCTCGAGACCACAGTGGTGGACTACACTAATATGCAAACCAATAATTAATTCCCTTTCTTCTACTGTAGTCTTCCTACCTTTGCACCCCATCCCAGCTTAATCTGCAGCCAGAACACACCCAACTACACGGCAAAGTACTCAAGGCTGGAGTGAATAACAATACTACCTGACCCATCTAATTCGACTTCATGTGAATATTCTATTAGCCAAAACTTAGTACTATATCAATACTTTTTGTTTGTTAATTTTTGTTGTTCATGTACAAATTATTTATTACTCGTTATTTGTCATGTTAAAACAGAGGAAACTGTGTGTATTTAACTTCATAGAGTCACATTAAAGGTGTATATTTTTTGTTTTTGTACATAATGAAGAAATAATGAAATTATTTATTTCTGTGTTATTTTTAAGTGTATCAATACTTTCTGCACTAACTGTATATATATATATATATATATATGGGGACATGTAACCGCATAAAAATAAGTCACAAACGGTTAAGTCAGGAGATGTCAGAGGCCAACTGAAAAATACATTATCTTGCTACCCAGCATGTTCAATCCACCTTTCTGCAGTCCGTTGATTTAAAACTTTCTGTATATGAAGATGCCATAACCCTATAAATTTTTATATTATAAGAAGTCGATAAAAGACACAAATCACCAAATTAAAATTTCTATAAATGTTGCATGGTTCACACACTTGAAAATTTAACATTTAACACAACCTTTCTCTCCAACAATGCCTTAATGACAAGTGAAATAGCGGGAAAATAGTGCTTTTTTCTAGTTGTGCTGCCATCTGTTGTTTCTGTCAACACATAAATTATAAATTCTTTTGAGTTTCTCTTTCTAATGACACCAATTTCGTATAAATCAAACAACTGACTGCGACACTGTACCAGATTGTAACAACAAAATGTGTCTGCGGACATGGCGTATATTGCAATTGTGTAAGTCACTAAATACTTAACTATTTGATTGTTTTAAAGTTTTCAACTTGAGTGCCGTTCCACATTCATAGTACGCCCATATGCAATAATATTATTTGAGTTTTACTTCATGTTTACACACATTAATCTTAAATTTAGAGGCTAATATAATAATAATAATAATAATAATAATAATAATTCACACTAACTTTGCATTTGTCCTTTTTTGTCTATACTAATTCTGAGCTAAGTTCCATTTGCAATGTAAACAGACCAGATGTATAACTGCATTTTCTCTTGTTGAATAACAGTTTTATATTTAAGTGTGTATGAAAATGCAGTTCTCTCTCTAACTCTCGAAATAAAGTAAATAAAAACAATAAAAATATGTATTATCTAGCACATGTATATATAACTTATATGGAAGAATCTTAAAATATGTAATCAAAATTTTAATACATTAAATAAGCATTGTTTTGTTCTTAATACTTGCATAGTGCAGAATGCTCTGGAATCTCAGTTATCTTAAAATGTCTGCTTCTATAGAATTATCTGAAACATTGGGAAAGCAGAAGGAAACACATTATTTTCATTGTTTTCAAATAGTTTAGGGGAAAATATCTGAAATTAGCCATTGTGGATACAGCAGAATTGAGAAGTGTGTCAGCATGGAGCATAAATTCTACTCATAATGAAATTGTAAATAAAGGATACATATCGACATCATGGAAAAAGCATAAACATCTTAATAGGTAGGCCCATATATTTTTTGTTGCCAGCTAAATGGTGCGTAGAATTTGTATGTAGTTTCTCTGAATAAACACAATAGATGTGGACAGAAAATTTCTAAATTAACTTTATTTACTTCACTACAATTCGTAGGTACTTTACAAATAACTTGCTGCTAATAGAATATCTTCACAATTTATTGATCACCCAGTCTTTTATATTCATTAACAGTTTCACTTAGATCACTTTCTTTTCTTCACTCTTGATATTACTTCAGTGTTCAACTCTTAAGTCACAACTACTAGCTGCTCTGATCTTGCATCCTTTTACATATGTGACGGTCAGAACCATCTGGAAGCCAGTCGAGACTCTTTTCCGGTCAAACACTTAAGTATTGATCTTTCTGGAGATGAGGAATTGGCACATGTGGAACATTCCCTGCCGGCTTTCTGATTCTTGAGTTGACAGCTCATGAATCCTTCTCTATCATACCTGACCCTCACCGCTGCCTGCAAAATTCAAAACCAGTCAGCAATGCATCATAATATGTTTATACTCCTTGCACTGCTTATACTTATCTGCAATGTAAATACTGCTTCTTTCTGTATTAATAGCTACAATGTCAGTTCTTTTGTAGTAGTCATCATTAACAACTTAGTGAATTTCCTCATGTATTTCACAAATTTCTCGTAAAGATATTTATTATATGGTATTATGGATGTATGATGTTTTTGTTGAGCAATACATCATATTTTAAGTTTTAATATGTTCACAAGTTTATATTCATAAGACCCACATAAAAAGCATTCCCATCACAAATTATATTAATTTACTTTAGAATTATTTTTGCGCATAATTATCATATTTCAGCACTATAAATAGTAGAGGGATATTAATAAAAAAATTAATATTGACCTGCACTGATGCACAGAACATATATACTGTTCTCATAAGCGAAAATCGACGTTTAAGCAAAACTCACAATGCAACACTTATTAGGGACCACCTATACCAGATACCTAATACGAATATGACAATGTAAAAAGTATATTATATTATTTTCATTGTGTACAATATGAATAAAGTATTTTTGTTCATGTCCTGTGTATGTAGTAAGATTGAGCTTAGCTCTAGAGATTATATTTAAATTTTACTTATTTATGTAAATGCATTTTAATGCGGTTTTAATTTTAATTAATTATACATGAAAAGCTTCCTTGAAATGATAACAGTGAATAGAACAATGAGCCCTTGATTATTAGAATAGAATTCACTTTTGGTGTTTACAAGTGAGCATGTTATATTATATTATTTTCATTGTGTACAATATGAATAAAGTATTTTTGTTCATGTCCTGTGTATGTAGTAAGATTGAGCTTAGCTCTAGAGATTATATTTAAATTTTACTTATTTATGTAAATGCATTTTAATGCGGTTTTAATTTTATTAATTATACATGAAAAGCTTCCTTGAAATGATAACAGTGAATAGAACAATGAGCCCTTGATTATTAGAATAGAATTCACTTTTGGTGTTTACAAGTGAGAATGTTTACTGGTAGTTCAAGAGGATATTAATGTTTATAATTGTATTTTTCTAGTATTTCCACATGTCTATTAAAACAAATAAAATATTTGCTCTATATATACTGTTTATAATATATGATTATTAACACTATAAAAGAAAATGCAGTTTTCATGAAATATGACATTATGGACATGGTCCATTTTAACTCTCACCGATTCAGAAGATAACTACCTACACATTCTTCAAGACATAATTAAACATTTATGTTCAAATTAACTTCCAATTTATCCTTGTGCTTCAAATTTATTTTGTCTTTCAGTTTATATGAATGCATCTGAAACATAATTTTGCTGCTATAAATTTTTACTCTTTGATATTATGTGCATAGTTTAGAAATAATTAATGATTGATATTCTGTGACAATGATTTGAGATTTAATTATACTTACTTACTCACTGGCACTATCGAACCCGTAGGTTCATGGCAGCGCGGACATAAGCTCTCCATACATCCCTATCCTGAGCTAATGCTTTCCAATCATTTCCTGTATAATCTACTTCCCTCAAATCATAGTTAATGTTGTTCTCCCACCTCATTCTTGGTCTACCAACTGGGCGTTTTCCTTCTGGCTTTCCTACAAGAAGTTTCCATGCACATCTTTCATTCCCCATACGTGCAACATGTCCTGCCCATCGCAGTCTACGGGACTTAACTGTTCTTATTATATCTGGCTTCCTATAAAGGTCATGTAGTTCATTGTTATGTAGTCTTCTCCATTCACCTGTCTGTTCATCTCTCTTTGGTCCAAAAATTTTCCTAAGAACTTTATTCTCAAATACTCGTAATCTCCTTTCCTCCCTTAAAATAAGAGTCCATGTTTCGCACCCATATATATAACTGGTAGAATAATAGTTTTATATATTTTCAGCTTAACGTTTTTTTGAAAGGAGTTGGGACATCAAAAGTCTCTGCAATGCATAATAGCATGCATTTCCAGAATTGAGCCTATGTTTAATTTCTTTGTGCATCTCATTCCTATTTGTGATTATTGTTCCTAGGTATTTGAATTCAGCCAATTCCTCAAAATTTCCCTCATTTGTCATTAGCTGTCCATTTCCATTATATAATGTATTTCTACTACGTGTGACCATATATTTAGTTTTACTGATATTTACTTCCAGTCCTAATTTCTTAGTGCTACTCAATAGTGTGTGCGTGTTGGCCTTTAGTATCTCCTCGCTATCGGCCAGTAGTACCACATCATCAGCATAAACTAACAGCTTATTAATACCATTCAGTTGTAAGCCTTCCCTTATTCTCTAAAGATTTAATGGCATGCTCTAGTACAAAATTAAATAGTAGAGGAGATAGTGCATCTCCTTGCTTCAACCCATTCTGGATTTCAAAAGTGTCTGAAAACTGTTTGCCTACACGCACCCTATTCGTTGAGCCATTTAGACACATTCGTATAAGTCTAACTAACTTTTTGGGAATTCCGAACTCCAGCAGGATACTATATAACTTCTCCCTCTTAATTGAATCATATGCTTTTTTGAAGTCTACATATAGTTGATGTACAGTACCATTATATTCCCATTTCTTTTCTAAAATCTGTCTTATACTAAAAATCTGATCTGTTGTAGACCTGTTTCTTCTAAATGCACATTGATGATCTCCTAGAATGTCATCAATATAGGGAGCAAGTCTGCTTACTAATATATTTGTTAGAATTTTGTACGAAGTTGAAAGTAATGAGATGCCCCTATAGTTGTTGCAATCAGTTTTATCTCCTTTCTTATAAATTGGTACGATAATTGATTCCTTCCATTCATCTGGAAGAGCTTCTTTTCCCAAATCATACTAAGCAACCAGCGTATCTTGTCCATCAATTTTTCTCCCCCTGATTTTATCAGTTCTGCTGGGATCTCATCTGAACCTGATGCTTTATACATCTTCAATTTTTCAATTGCCATTTCAAAACCTCTAATGCACTTGGCTCTGCGACTAGCATTTCTGCTGTCTGTAACTTATCCTCCTCAATGTCCTGTTCTGTATGTACATTTAATAGCTGATTAAAATAACTTTTCCATCTATTTAATATACTCTTGGAATCTGCAATCATATCCCCATTTTCATTCCGAATTATGTTTGTTCTAGCCTGAAACCCTTTCTTCTCTATACTAATTCCCTGATATAATTCTCTAATGTTCCTATTTTTTGCATTCATTTCAAGATCATTAATCTTCTCTCTCAAATATTCCCTCTTTTTACTCTTTAGTAACTTGGTGGTTTCCCGTCTAACACTACCCAATTGCAATAAATTTACCTCATTTGGCTCGTGTAACCATTTCATTTTTGCTAGCTTTCTTTTCTTTACAATGTCGGCACATTCCTCATCAAACCATTTCTTGTTTTGCCTCTTTTTTAAACAACCAATGCTTTCTGATGCTGACAATTTAATAGTATCTCTTATAGCCTCCCATTCTTCATTTATATCAGTTTCTTCTTCGTTTGCCACATTGTCATCTGAAGATTCCAGTACTTCAAATCTATTAGCAATTTTGATTTGGTATTCTTGCCGCATTTCATCATTTTTCAAGTTTTTTAATTCATATTTTACTGAATCATCTTTAGCGTTTGTTCCTCTCATAAGCGATAGCCGTTGTCTGATTTTCACCTTGACCAGATGATGATCTGAATTGCAGTCTGTCCCTCTAAATGATCTAACATCAATGATGCTACTGTGCCAGCGTTTATCCACTAATACATGATCTATCTGGTTCCGAGTTTCTCCATCTGGGGACGTCCAGGTGTATTTATGAATATCCTTATGCTGAAATGTTGTGCTCTTAACAATGAGATTCTTTGATGTGGCAAATGTGACTAATCTAACCCCATTGTCGTTACTATCTTCATGAAGACTGAATTTGCCTATTGTTGGTTTGAATATATCTTCCTGCCCCACTTTTGCATTAAAATCTCCTAAGACAATTTTCATATGATATCGTGAAAGGCTATCAAATAAGCATTCTAATTCTTCATAGAACTCATCCTTGATCTTGTCATCTTTATCTTCTGTGGGGGCATGTACATTTACAATTATAAAATCATGTCGTTTACCCTTTAGAATTATGTATGATATCCTATCACTAACAAACTTAATATCTCGGATAGCGGATAGGATCCTCCTTCTGACTAAAAAACCCGTTCCAAATGCAGGTCTTTCTGCACCCCCATAGTATAATACAAAGGAGATTTAATTATGCATTATGATTTTTTCATTTACTTCTTAAAAAAGTTATTCCATAATTCATCTACTTTGTAAAGTTATTGAAGCATTCATCATGAGAATATATTGTAACTTAATGTGTTAATGATAATTACAAAATCTCGCTTCCCAATGAATTGCCACTTTGCTATCAATCATGAATAGCATCTGTTAAACAGTTTAATAGTGTCATAGCAACAAGTAATTTAGTACTGACATAATGTGAAGTGATGTAATTTTCATTTTACAGAACATCAAAATGGAAATCAAATCAGAAGAAATGGAGTTTGGCAATGTTGTTATTAAACAAGAAAAATATCCAATTATTGATCCACTTGCTTGTGTAGAAGTAAACATCAAGGTAATATATTTACTCTCTTACTAATAATCCATATATAACTTTTATACAAGGTTTATACACATCTGAGTGGAAAATCTTACTAATAAACACTGTATTATCTGTTCAGTTTATAAGAGGTGTACAACTTTACATGGGAATCATTATTCATGCTTTCAGCCTTGTTTAAGGATTGTATAACTAGACAAAATGTCGGACTTCAAGATCAACTGATTGTTTTTTTATGATATTGATGAAAATTTCCTTAAATTTAACGCAAAATGCAACACTTCAACAACTGTTTGATGGATGCACAGGAAATAAATAATAATAAAAAGCTCTGGGTAGGAAAATAAAGTATCATAAAATGGCTTTGTTACACTCATTCTCGATTAGGCCTAATAATATTTTAAAATTGAACATTGATTCACAAAAAATATGTTCTTCAATAGTTGCTGAGACAAGATTTAACCTGAATGTAGTTTAAATGCTTCATAATATTATTTAACAAAAACTTTCTTGCATCATTAATACTTAATATACATACCGATATAAAAATATATTTAATTATAAAGGAACTATTATTACAGCAAACCACATGTTAGCTTGATAGTGGTTAGAGCTTCTGACTACAGGCCG
Source organism: Diploptera punctata (assembly GCA_030220185.1). NCBI lineage: Eukaryota > Metazoa > Arthropoda > Insecta > Blattodea > Blaberidae > Diploptera > Diploptera punctata. The sequence continues at coordinate 294,858 of JASPKZ010010244.1, forward strand.
TGAGGTTCTAGGTTCAATTCCCGATGAAATTGCAGATAACTTTTTTTTTGCTCAAAACGTTATTCTGTTGTCGCTAACATTTCCTACTATATTGAACGTTTTCTAATGCATCTTAAAACACTGCATATAATTCATAAATAATGGGAAAAACTTTTATTAGTTTCGAAAATTTCTTCGAAGGTCTTGACATTAGCACATTATCTGTGAAACTAATTCTACGATATATTTGACAGCCTAAGAATAATGTAAATAAATGAAAACACACTTATTTTTTCCATACTTCCCCAATTAGGGAATCTGTATTAATTCTTATCCTTACTCATTCACTGTTAATTACAAGTTCATGTTGTTTTCTTTCTGTTAGAAATGGTGCATAATATGTTCTGATATAATGATGACGAATATGTGACATATTGTATATAAGGATTGTATCGTCATATAGATCCTGTACAACGTTTATTACTAAGGAAATTATACATGATCTATGTAAGTCTTATACATTGTATAACTAAACAATTGATGAATGCCTGTATAAGTGATTTTTATTAGTAAAACTGTTATTAGTTTATAATTATGAGGGTATATACAGAGTGATTTAAATGGTTGCGCACAAATATAGAGGAGTCAAAATACAACAAATTTTGGTTAGTAACTTATGGTCTGGATAGTATTCCTGGGTCAGTACAAGCCTGCGAATGTCAGGATGGACAAAACATTATTTTGTTCATACAGTTAAGCAAATCTAAATTTGATCCATATTTGGTTCATCTTCCGGGCTTATAGGCCGTGGTCTGGTTGTCTTCTTACTCGACGTTTCGTCTACTGCTGCGGTAGACCTCATCAGGAGATACTGCGTGCTCTCTGTGAACTCCTCAACAGTCGGCTGCAGACTGGCTGGTGGTTGGAAACTGTCTCTCTTTTTATAGCTAAACAAACCCTGGGTGGTGAGGGGGTTTTCTGCGTTTGCTGTTTGTGCCGATTGCAGAAGTCATAGGCTTCGTTGTCGTGTTATGCAGTGCTGGGATCCAAATTTTGTTTATCTTCATGGTTTCTTCTTTTTTGTTGAAGGAATTTTTATGTTTATATATTTCAATGGCTTCTCTGTATAGTCACAAACATCACATTACTACACCAGACCAAATTATTTAAAATATTTAAGTTATTTAAAATAGTCTGCATTTTTGTTTATATTTTAAATATTTGAATTGTTTGAAAAACTTGAAACAAAGTTTGTATTCAATTAAATATTTAATTTAGACAACATCACTTCTTTTTACTTTTTTTGTCAAGATTCTTAAGAGTTAGAATCAGTTTTATTAAATGGTGCAGAAAAAATTAAGCACCTTCCAATAATTCCATCCAGCCGCACTTATAGTGGGGATTTAAATCTGTATTTAAAAGGTTAAGTGCAACTCTTCTGATGTATGATTCAGAATCTTGATACTATTTTGGCAGATAAGATTGTCTCTTGAAGAGGGCAGAAATTGGTACCAACAAACAGCTGAATGCCTTCTTTGAAGTCTGAGAAGATTACAGTATTACAATGTTATAATCATTAGGAAAGTTGGTTATTGCTATGCTTAAGATTTATAGCACTCTAACAGAGATATTGAACTATATGTAACTTACTGCACAACCTTTGATAAAATTGTTGGTGCAACTCTTGATGATGGAAAGTTAAACATTTTGAAGAGCGATTCACACCAGTAAGTTGTTATGTGTGCTGTTTCCTTTGAGTTAAAATTGGCCAGCATAAGTCTTTCTTCATGCAGTATTTGTGTCGTTCACTTCAGTGGAACAGTTGATATGATGCTCTCTTGTGACAATATAGGATCCCGATTGATCCTAGCCAGGAAGAACTTGATGTTATTAATAACATAATTAATGGTGAAATTAAATGTTTCTTACCTCTCCTCATATAAATTTTCTAAGTTGATCGTGATTTCGAGACTATAACTGTCTCATCCTCAGAACTTTCTTGGTGACTGGTGTTATGTCTATTGGAAGAAACTTTTCTTCTTCCCTCTGAAGAAGAAGAAGAGTTTCTTCTGATAGACATAACACCAGTCACCAAGAAAGTTCTGAGGATGAGACGTTATAGTCTATTGTCTATCAGAAGAAACTCTTCTTCTTCAGAGGGAAGAAGAAGAAGAAGAAGAGTTTCTTCCAATAGACATAACACCAGTCACCAAGAAAGTTCTGAGGATGAGACAGTTACAGTCTCAAAATCGCGATCAACATAGAAAATTTATATGAGGAGAGGTAAGAAACATTTATTTTCACCATAAATTAAACCTCATAGTGATTAATTCCTATAAAAGTTAAACATAATTAATTTTCATAATGCCTATATGTTACTAGGCTTCGTTAAATAAATAAATAAATATGTATAAATGGGGAAATAAATAAATTAAAGGAAACAGGTCGTATATAGGAAGTGAATAATGATTGTAACATCTTATTACTTTGTTTACAAGACACAAGATTGTTAATTTCCACAACTAATGCTAATTCCGTCTGAGTAATTTAAACTAAGTCAAGTTAATATCTATTTTCAATATACAAATAAGTCTGGGAGTACTGCATCACTTTATACATACTAATTCTAGCAGGGACAGTTGTGGTCTAGTGGAGGGAATGCCTGGTTTAGTTCCTCAAATAGTTGTGCACTTGTGAGCGAAGTCTCTGACCTCTGTTCATGCACAATGGATTCATTCTGGGACTTAAAAATTATGTGTGCACCATCAATTCTTTCAAAGGCTGTACATGTTTTCATTTCATTAGGCCAATCTCATAAACCAATGATCAACTTAATATTATTTCCATTTTATAGGATATGAAACAGGAAATAAATTTAGAAGAAACTGAATTTGCAAATGTCATTAAAAAGGAGATAAACTATCCTACTAATGATCTACGTGATTGTGGAGAATTAAACACTGAGGTAATGTTTTTATTTGATGAGGATCCCAATACAATTATTCTTTCAGCAAGCTGAAAAACTGCAGACCTTTTTCTGCCTAGACAAAAGGAATAATTTTATTTTAGAAAGAAAAATTAGTGCTTGAAGCTGGATTCGATGTTAATTTTTCTTTCTAAAATAATATTCTGTCCAAGACTGGAAGGTATTAAATTAAATACAACTTAAAAATCAGAAGTAATTTTTCTTCTCTTCTTCTTCTTCTTCTTCTTATTATTATTATTATTCGTATCCTTCTTCATCACTTGATGGCTTAGGCTCTATGACTGTATTTTGATTAATAGTATGATTATTAAATCATATTATCATCACTATATCTATTATAGTTATTCATATTATAAATGCCATTCCTATTGTAATTGTTTATTTTGCCTGATACTGTTATAATTATATAATTTTATTGATGTTACAGATATTATTGTAAAATTTTTATTGTTATTATGGATAAAGTTTCCAACAACTTCTGCTAAAATTTTTCTTAGTCCAAGTCAGATACCAGCTGCACGCGCCAGCAGATGAAAGTGTATACAATTTTTAATCATGCAATGTTGCCAACATACTCAATGATGTTTGTATAAATTAATATCAAGCGTTTTTAGGCCTGAAATAAGCTAAAGCTGACCTAATGCAATGTAAGTACTTTAACCTGTAAAAAGAATCCAATACCCAAAAATAGATGTTGTGAATAGTAAGTTCTGGAATTATGAAATTCTGAAAGTATATGTTGGCAGCATTTAAAAACATAGGAATACAATGGCTGAAAAACAATATGATTGCTACACCAAATGGTCGTACTGTTAATTATTCCATCAAAATATAATGGAAAAATATTTAGAAAATGTTTAAAATAGGTTTTAAGTGATAATAATTAATATTAAAAAATATTAATCCATGAAAGTAATATGAGATTAGAATGTGTGTGAGGAATTTTAAAATGTACAATAGTTGTTGGAAACCGGAATCATTATTATTATTAAATTAGTGTTATTATGGTTTTAACAATCAGATTATTATTAAAATTTAATTACTTTGTAGATTATTTTTGAGAAACTGATATTGATAAGTGGAGAGCATTGAAGAATTTTGGTTTTGTCATCAATTTTAGATATTTATGATGGAATGGTTCATTTTCAGATGGAGCGGGGTGAAGAAATTTTTACAAAAATGTTAGGAGGTACAGATAAAAATACAGAAAATGACTCTCGCACAATATATGCAGAGGAAGATAAATATAGTGAAAATGCAAGTAATGAGAAACATTTCAGATGTTTAATTTGTAGTAAGTCATTTTCTCGTAAATATCGTCTTACTGAACATTTGTATACTCACAGTAATGAAATGCCTTTCAAATGTTTTGTTTGTAATAAGTCTTTTACTCGTAAAGATGGTCTTACTGAACATTCATACATACATAATAGTGAATCACGTTTGAAATGCTTGGTTTGTAATAAGTCATTTACTCGTAAAGATGGTCTTACTAAACATTCATATATTCATAGTAAGGAAACACGTTTCAAATGTTTGGTTTGTAATAAATCATTTTCTCGCAAAGATTGTTTTACTAAACATTCATATATTCATAGTAATAAATCGCCCTTCAAGTGTTTGATTTGTGATGATAAATCATTTAATCGTAAAGATTGTCTTGCTGCACATTCAAAATTTCACAAAAATGAGAAACAATTTTAATTCTTCATTTGCAATAAATCATTATGTAAGTTCTACTAGATGGAATATTTCAAGGTTAGTGTGAATTATTTCCGTTAGCTTTTAAAAGTTATGAAATGAATCCTATGGTGGTGAATTGATATATTTAGAAAATTTTTATTGGTAAGTAAAATTTTATTCTACATATGAATATCATATTCACAATAATGTGGAGCAATTCAAGTATACTGTATTCACAGTAAGGAGATACAATAAGATTTATTTTCTTGTATTAAATCATATGTGACCAAATGTTTTCAAGGGAGTATATAAAATTAATATAATTATTTAGTAATAATAGTTATTAATTACTTTATGATCCTGAAATAATAGTGTCATGTATCTGTACTTATATTTGAAGTGTAACTTATGTTGCTATGTCAGTTTCATAAGTAAATTATCCACATCTAATATTACTGTAGTGATTTCAATGGCTTAACTTTAGATTACCTTACCTTATTTTCCATAGTATATTCTTTTAATACTGTTGTTCTACTTACTTCTGTCTTTACTGATATTTCATAACATTTAAATATTTTGCAATGATAGTTATAACATTTTATAACAATTATTAAATATTTGTCTACATATGTAATCTTTTATCGTAGTTATACAGAATTGTTTTGTGCATGTGCAAATGCTCAAAGGAACTTAAGCTAACTGATGGAGATATCTGCGAAATCAGAATGACCAACATTCAAAACATATGTTTTAAGAAGTGGATGCCCACTCACTTCATTTTATTAGATTCCAATGTGAAAAGTTATAGTTGATCAGATTAGTGTACACTTTATTAAATAATATGCTTGTAAATTATTTTGTTAGGTTAGAAAGGGGTAAGTTGGTGTATGTCCATTTGTAATAAGCTTTTGGCAACATTTGCGAAGGTTGGTCATATCAATTTCACAGTTACATGGTTCCATCTACCAACAGTTCTATAAACTATCTGTAGAACTTCACAGATATGTTGTTCCATCTAGCTATAATTCTACAAACATTTTATGAACTATTACCAATGAATAGTTATTTTATAGGACATGGAATATGTATTAGGAAAGGTAAAGTTTTCCTGTTTTCAATCATTTACATATGTTAATATTTATTTTTATTTATTAAAATATGTAAATTATATAGTATGTATTTTTATATACAAAAATTAGTTATTAATTCATACTTAAACAACTTTGTTAGTATTGTGTATTCATTTTTATTTTAATTCTATGTAATATTTGCTAAAGTAATAACTTTATAGAAGGGAAATTAATGCTGCAGCTAATGAAATATTAGTAGAATGAAAATTTAAAATGAAAAATTAATTACATTATAGGAGTAAAGAAATAAACAAAAAATACAGATTAAATGTAAACAATACAAAAATTAGTTGAATTGATAAAATTAAATACAAGGAAACATAGGCAAAAATTAGGAGAAAAGTTAAAAGAAAGAAAAATTGAGACCTCAGAGAAGGCATTATCTACTATTGAAATATGACTTAAGAGATCCAAGAATTAGTGAAGCATGCAAATTAATTATGAAATTGAAGATAAATAACCATGAAAAATATTATACTTGAAAAAGTGGAATCTTATTTAAAGATACTTTTAACTGAATATAAGCAGAATTTTTTGGTAAGTATCACAGAGATATTACAAGAAAGGAAATTCAAAGAAAAATTTATTATAGTCTCTAAAATTATGAGAATTTTAATTATATCTATAAAACAGAAGGAATTTGAGCAGAACATAAGCTATTGACATATTATTTCAATTAATAAAAATGTAGCATTGGCCAGGAAGGTCAGAATTGTAGGGGATTCCTACCGACAGTAATCTTTTTGGGCTTGTCTTGAGTTGCAGCATCTGTCGCCAAATTATTGGTTTCCTCCAGCTTCTTGCAAGAGGAAAATTGACTTGGAGATATGACGGAGGAATTAATGAGAGAATGCTGCATGAATGTTCTATGGTACGAATTGTTATTTATTATTGTCATTTAGTTGGACTGCTTACATCATTTGTTATTCATGTATTCAATTAAGGAAACTATTTATTTATTAATTTATATTGTATTGACTTTATATATTCTCATTCATATATATAGTAATTTTGTATGCTGACTTATTATTTAAACTGTAGACCACTTGAACCTTGCTTTAGCACTAGCTTGATACCATACTTAGTGTCTGTATTAAGTACTCATGATTGTAGATCATTTATTAGCTCTGATTAGTCTATTTATATAGATGGTTTATAAATGCCCAGTAGTTACCTTGCTAAAGTAATAAACAACTCCATGTATATTATGAGCCTAGCCTCGGAGATACTCTGCTTGTAAAGTTATTTGGATTATTGTATTTATCTTCAAGTTCTCTATATGCACGCGAATCGTCTTATTAATGGACTTTGGTGTGCGCTATAATCTATATTTCTCTTGTAATTATGTATTTATTTAAAGAGCTTAATCTATACCCAGAGCACTCCTCGCCTCCCCATGCAGAAAAGCTGCAAGGCATATAATGAAAATGCAGTGAATTACCTGCCCTCTGGCACAATTACAATGGATGGATGTATCTTGTCTTGTAGATGCCGAAGACCATGGCAAAAGTTTATATATGTGTATATATATATATGTATATATATATATATATGTATATATATGTATATATATATATATATATGTGTGTGTGTGTGTGTGTGTGTGTGTGTGCATGTGTGTGTGTTTGTTTGTTAACGCTCTAGCGGGAACATTTTTTTCCTTAATCAAACTCCCCATATAGCAATACATTTAAAAATAAAGATTGAGATTATTAACCATCAATATCGGAGCATTAAGAGTGGATTAACAGATGTGAAAATTAGATATCTGTAGCGGCTGAAATTTTCAATTTTCTGCAACAAAAGCCCATTTAAATGTGTTATATTTAAATAAAATGAGAAATTAATTATCGAGGAATCAGCGCAGTCCGATGATTGGAAGTGGGATTTACCTTCTTCTTCATCGACTTTCCCCCACTTATAGGTTTGGCGTCTTCAGTTTCAATTTATCTCTTTCATTCCAATCTCCCTCTTCCAAATTCCTATCCATTATGGTTCTGACGTAGGTTTTCCATTTCCATCTTGGTCTGCCAAGTTTATTTCTTCCAGGGGGTGACCATTGATATATATTTTTTGACCATCTTTCATTTTCCATTCTTTGAACATGACCACACCATTTAAGCATTTGATTTTCAATCCTCTTAACAACAGATGTGGTAACATTCATTTCTCTACAAAGGAATTCATTTCTTATTTTATCCTGTCTTGTTTTTTTGGAGGCTTCTTCTAAAATAATCAAATTCAACTGCTCTAATTTTATTCTTTTGTAATTCTGTCAAAAACCAAGTTTCACTTCCATGTGACAAAATATTCTGTATTATGCTCTTATAAATCTTCATTTTAGTTTCCTTTGTAATATTTTTGTTCCATATTATTCCATGTAATGTCTTAGTTGCATTTTTGCCATTGCAATTTTACTCTGTACATCTCTCTCACAGGTACCTAAACTTGTAATTATTGACCCAAGATATTTAAAAATTTCACATTTTTTTATTTTCCCTGTTTCAAGTATGAGCTCATCCACATCCTTTCCCAAACACATATATTCTGTTTTCTGTAAATTTGTATTCAGTCTCCATTTTTTATATTCTTCCATTAGTTTATTTATCATATATTTCATGTCATCTTCATCCCCTGCAAAAATTATTTGATGATCTGCAAACAACAATGAATGCAGTACTTTTCCTCCTATAGGAATACCCATTTCAGAACATTGTTTATACCATAAGTTAAGAGCCTTGTCTAAATAAATGTTAAAAAGAATTGGTGACAAACTGCATCCCTGCTTAAGGCCTTTATTCACTATGAATTCCTCTGTTAAAGTATTCTGTATTTTTACTTTAGCTTTTGTATTACTGTAGATCCTTCTAACAATATTAATCCATTTATCACGGATATTAATATTTCTCATTGCCATCCATAACAATTGTCGGGGTACACTATCATATGCCATCTCTAAATCATTAAAGGTCATATATAGTTCTTTATTTTTTGCTAGGATTTTCTCTTGTAATTGTCTAATACAGAAAATATTATCAATACATGATCTTCCACTCTGGAATCCACATTGTTCTTCCTTTGAGTTATCTTTTATCTCCTTAAGTTTAAAATTTATAATTTTACTAAAAATCCTAGCTGTTGAAGGTATAACGCTTATACCTCTATAATTGGGACACAGTTTTTTATCACCTTTTATAAAAATAGGAGTAATGTACGATACATTCCAATCTTCTGGGATATCGTCTCCAATTGCAATTTTATTAAAAAGTTTTGTTAAAAATATTACTAAATATCTCCTCCATGTTTTAGGAGTTCCGTCTGAATATTTCCTGATCCTGGTGCTCTCCCATTTTTTGCCTCTTTCAAACCTCATTTTACTTCATCTTCTGTTATCTCTGGAGTGTCAAATTTATATTCTACATCCGTATCTTGAAGCTAAAACTCATTTCTGTTTTCTTGAAGTAAACCTTTATTATGTTGCATCCATTCTGATGGTCTTTATCAACTGAATTTTTATCTTCTTTCTTTCTTTCTGATTTCCTGATATTTACCTAAACGTGAAATTAAGAAATCACTTTAGTAGTCATGTTTTTATCGCAATATAAATGCATATCATACAGTTTAATCAGCAAAAGATTATATAGGCTATACCAAAGGAAGCCATATTCATGTTAAAAATCTTTCGACCCTGGCAAGTTTTTGAATTCGTGAACAGTACGACCAGTGGTTAGCATGATATTCAGTAATCCACGGCATGAGATCCCCTAATTTTCTATGATACAAGTGGCGGATTAAAAATAGTGCCAATACTGTTGTAATTTTTTAGAAGATTTTTATTATAAGAGAAAATGTATTTAACATTCCTTCCCAGTAAGTTATTAGAATTTCTACTACTATCTTCTGCCACACACATGGATGGTGTCATGTCCATTAGCACGTCCATATCTGTTAATGTTCCGAAGTTACAGCAATGCATTTCATGAGCCGTATCGGCACACTGGAAATGATTCTTTCATTTTTGTGAATAGATCGTAGTTTTAAGTACAGTAAAAAGGTGATTATGACGCATATTTATCTCCCAGGGCCATCGATGAAACAGGTTCGATATTACATCAGCAGTGTGGCACCTCGTTATAGGGGTGGTGGGGTTCAATGCCAGCAAGTGCCGTCATTTTCGCCTTAGTGTTGGACGGAGTTAAGATATTGCAGTTTCCTTTTTCAACCTATGGCTCTACGGTCCTCTAAGAATATTTGCCTTCTTAATAACATTTGCCTATTCTTTTCTATTCCCGGCTTTCTTTCGAACTTATCAGTCCGGCAGTTGCTATGAGCTTTAAAAATGATTTTTGTACAGAATAGAATTATTAATCCTAAATCCAACCATCCAGCAATCATTGAGGGGACGATGTTTTCTGTTTGGATTTTCTCCTCTAGCTGACGGTTCCCAATTTAACCTTCGGGATTTCGCTTTCTTGACCTTGCATGTTTTGCGTTACCCAAGAATCACGACGAGGACTTACATGTATAGGGCCTTGTAGGAATAAATGAAATCTCTCGCGCTTTTAAATGGAATGTATAACCCAGCGAGTTACCAGATATTGCAGCAGTACGCATATTTACATGGAGCATAGAGCAGTGTAATTTTCAGCATGCCATACGTCATCACATTGTAACAACTGTTGGACGAGGACGAACAGGATATGTCAATTCTTTTTATTACTGTTACAAATATAGTTCGTCTAAGGAATTAATCTTTCTTCTGGTATCTTTTCAGCTAGTACGGTGCGACGGTTGGGTCTGTAATTTTTTGAAACCCTAGAATGCCACGAAGGATATCGGGTACGGTCTCTGTGGCATACGTCTGCGGCCAGTTCACGTTGAATCCATCGTCGATTAACATCCAACAGGAAGACACGGACGTGAATTCTGTGGTTGTCAGTTTGGAGTCGTCCTGAACGATGATTGTCCCAAAAAAACGTGTCTGCCTTCAGAAATATATTAATTCATTTTTTTCACCTGTATGATAAGGCAACGTTGAACAATTACATGCTTCACCTCGATATGGAAACTTCACACACATGTTGTTCCACTTTCGAGAACTTTTTTAGAGAGGTCACACTACCTACATTGAGTTATGGGGAACTGCAGAAACGCTACTGAATAACAAATTTCTTCACTCACTGCAGCAGACCAACCTAAGATTCTACTCTCCCTATTACTAACGAGGGAACTGTCAGCCATTGCATGCCGAAACTACCTAATTCTTATTTCTCCCAGAGAAGCGTTGTGATGTACCAAGGAACGTGTACAAAATAATTATCTGCTTTTTTTAAACTGTAAGGCACAGAAATCTAAACTAGAATCCAGGAATTTGAACCCACTGTACAGAACAAATAGACTACCCCGCATGAAAATGAGCGGGACCCGATGCAGACACTCAGATGTTGTATTACTTCCCTATAGTTTATACCGCAGATTTGGTTGTTGGATTTTAGTGCCTTGCAGTTAAAAACGGTAGGTAAGTGTTTGGATATGCCTTTGTGCATCACAACGCTTCTTTGAAAGAAATGTCAATGTAGGTTTCGGCATGCAATATTTGACAATTCTGAGCGGGAATTATTGCTACTCCTTTGCTATTTCAAGCTACTTGTATAATCACAGAACAGTTTAACTGCACTGTGAATCCAGTGATCTACCATTCTTACATCTAGATCCAAGATTCGAGAATTCAGATCTCATCGAAAACCATAAAAAATCCTGAGTGTGACTTCTCCTCAGAAGGGAGAGAAAACCTTATGTCATGTCTCATATTTTAATAACACACAAAGAACATAAGATCTCAAATGACATTTGTTCCAGCAACTTGCTCAAATTGAATTTTAACAGCAACAAAACACCGATTATATGACATTTAAGGGAGCATCGTTAAATAAATATGTCTCGGTAATATAGGGATTACGTTTGTTGTCCTCTGGTCCCCGAGATCACGGTTTGAGATCCGGTCGGGGTGGGTAGATCTTTTAAATGGAAAAATATATAAAATATATTTACTTCAGGAGAAAACTTTACGCCTTGAAACCCTAGTCTGATGATTTTCGTGCTTTGTAAAAGAACCTTGAGAATAAATTACAGTATTTGAGCCATAATTTATTACATCCTTTCACATTTACATACTAGTTACTACTTGCTTAATAGGTACCTATCAAAGCCAATGACATAACCATTTGTTTCTTCCTGACATCAATCGAGAAATAAATAATTAGCTTGATTAAATAAATTCTTCAATGGTACATTTTTGTTCGACGTAGGTACGTATGGACATATAAATATACAGATATATTTAAATATAAAATATTACCTCTCTGTTATATATTGTGCTCGTTTGAATCCCTGTAATTTATAGATATCCATGCAATATTTTGGTCTCCAATTTTGGCTATTTTGTATTTTTTCATTACTTTTAATTTATTTTAGGGCTGTTGTCTTTCTTCATTAATTTAATATCTCCTTTTGATCAAATTAATTTAATTATATTTCCTACATCCAGTTATTCAAAATGTCCATAATATCTATTTCCTGTGTAGTATGTTTGACAATTGAGTCAGATATTCCCAGAATTAAAACATTATATGAAATTAAAAAAAAATTAATAATAAAAATCTGTCGGGTTTCATGGTTTTTATGTTTACATTGGCACAAATCGCCTCTGTCCTTTAACAAAATTGTCACATTCTAATGGTGCGTCGCACTCAGATGAAAGTTATCTTAATAAAAAACAGATTTTCAGAGAACATTTCCAAATCTACTTTATTTGCTTCCTAAAGCTTAAATGATTTTCCACAAATAATTTGCTGCTAATAAAATGTCTTACGTTACAATTATTAATCACTTAATTAAGTCGTTTATACTCTCATATGGTTTTAAGTTAGCACAGTTTCGTATCTTCACTTCTGATAACGCTTCAATGGTCCGCTGAAATACGACTGACTTTTCCGACCCTCACAACGTCCTTTACATGTGAGGGTGGAACTTCGTCGTCGCCCAGTCGAGACCCATCCACACGTGTTCGTCTCGAGAATCAGCCAGTCTCCTCTACAAAGGGAACATGTGGAACACTTCTTCGCAGGCCTCCCGAATTCGCGAGTTGACCAGCTCACGAATCTCCATCCACTACACAAGACGAAATCCCGACTCTCACAGCAGCCCGCAAAATCCACAGGTCAGCCCAACAATGGTGTTATATAACGATAAACAATTGTAATATTTTTTTCTAATTATATGAAAGAAATAGGGCAATATTACGAATGTTATTAAATAAATACATTAAATAACAGTTGATAATGTGAATCAGTTAAAATTACTTTTAATATCGTGCGAAAAAATATTTTTCACAAAAATTATTTATCTGGAAGAATTAGTTATATATATACACACACACACACACACACACACACACACACACACACACACACACACACACACACACACACACACACATATACATATATATACACACACACACACAGAGAGTGTTAATGAATAACACCGATAAGCTTTCAGGTATTGTAGAGGAGAGTTAGAGGAACACTTTCAGATAAGGAACTTGGGGTATATGAAGCCAAATTTGAGAAGTTATATGACTTTTTTTAAACTGGGCGTTCGAACTCATTAATCAACAATGAAGCAAACTGTGAATATTGTTATATCTTAGAAATACCTTCAGTTTCTGCTCCAATAGTAGGATAACCCTAATTTTTAATTGCAAGTATAGCAACATTTTCAATATTTTGAGGCCAAGTTTTTATGGACATTTCGTCTTTCGGCAAGAGCCAGTGCGCCACATGACAGTCTGTAATCCGTGCCCTGTCATGCAATCGTATGTATTAGATGTTCTGGTAGTTCAGATCTCGTTCGCAATAATAGCTTAATGGGAATCATGCTTTACACTGAATGTTGTAATGCCGGGTTCGAATCTCTTTACTTCGTTTTTTGAATTTTTTCTTTTCTTTTTTTTTTATTCAGAGGGAGGACATTGCTTATGTAGATAATTGATTAACTTTATGATATTCTATTTAAACATTAAGTATTTATTTTGAATTAAAGTAATTGCGTAATTGAATTACATGAAATGCACAGGTAAAAATTATTTTTAAAATAAGGTACATTTAGTCTGTTCATACCTACTGCTCATGCACGTGCCTGTGATATGTCTGTTCCACTATTGCTTTGAATCGGGTAGGAGGAACTGCTCATGCGCGTGCCCGTGATATGTCTGTTTCACTATCGCTTTGAATCTGGTAGGAGCAACTGCTCATACACGTGCCCGTGATGTCTGTTTCACTATCCGCTTTGAATCTGGTAGGAGCAACTGCTCATACACGTGCCCGTGATATGTCTGTTTCACTATCGCTTTGAATCTGGTAGGAGGAACTGCTCATGCGCGTGCCCGTGATATGTCTGTTTCACTATCGCTTTGAATCTGGTAGGAGGAACTGCTCATGCGCGTGCCTGTGATATGTCTGTTTCACTATTGCTTTGAATCTGGTAGGAGCAACTGCTCATACACGTGCCCGTGATATGTCTGTTTCACTATTGCTTTGAATCTGGTAGGAGCAACTGCTCATGCGCGTGCCCGTGATATGTCTGTTTCACTATCGCTTTGAATCTGGTAGGAGCAACTGCTCATACACGTGCCCGTGATATGTCTGTTTCACTATCGCTTTGAATCTGGTAGGAGGAACTGCTCATGCGCGTGCCCGTGATATGTCTGTTTCACTATCGCTTTGAATCTGGTAGGAGGAACTGCTCATGCGCGTGCCTGTGATATGTCTGTTTCACTATTGCTTTGAATCTGGTAGGAGCAACTGCTCATACACGTGCCCGTGATATGTCTGTTTCACTATTGCTTTGAATCTGGTAGAAGCAACTGTTTCATGCGCGTGCCCGTGATGATGTCTGTTTCACTATTGCTTTGAATCTGGTAGGAGCAACTGCTCATGCGCGTGCCCGTGATATGTCTGTTTCACTATCGCTTTGAATCTGGTAGGAGGAACTGCTCATGCGCGTGCCCGTGATATGTCTGTTTCACTATCGCTTTGAATCTGGTAGGAGCAACTGCTCATACACGTGCCCGTGATATGTTGTCTGTTTCACTATCGCTTTGAATCTGGTAGGAGGAACTGCTCATGCGCGTGCCCGTGATATTGTCTGTTTCACTATCGCTTTGAATCTGGTAGGAGGAACTGCTCATGCGCGTGCCTGTGATATGTCTGTTTCACTATTGCTTTGAATCTGGTAGGAGCAACTGCTCATACACGTGCCCGTGATATGTCTGTTTCACTATCGCTTTGAATCTGGTAGGAGCAACTGCTCATACACGTGCCCGTGATATGTCTGTTTCACTATCGCTTTGAATCTGGTAGGAGCAACTGCTCATACACGTGCCCGTGATATGTCTGTTTCACTTTCGCTTTGAATCTGGTAGGAGCAACTGCTCATACACGTGCCCGTGATATGTCTGTTTCACTACTGCTTTGAATCTTGTAGGAGCAACATTGTTTACATTGACGTGAACGTTATGGGTAATGTTTATGCATTCAATGAATTAGCAGATATGCATTAAGTTTATGGCGAGGCAAGAGGAAATGTGCATGTAGATGCACAATTGTACAGAAAAATAAATCCTGGCAGACAACATCCTCATCATTCAACTTTCCAAACCATCCACTGCGGCACCGATGCCTACGGGAAAATTGGAAGCCTGGTGGTGCATAAACCGAATTCCGGCGCATGACGAACTCGTCGTACCTTGATTTTGAAGAAGAGATGCTCGACAGGATTCGAGAGAATCCTACCAGTATACGAGCAATTACACGTGCCGTGGGTACAAACCACGTCAGCGTGTGGTAGGTTTTGCAGGAAGAAGGACCCACACCTTCCACTTTTTGAAGGTAAAGTGCTTGACTTCGGACCTCGCGTTCAGTTTTATAACTGGGTCTCCGAGCGGCTGGTTGAACAGCCTGATTTCTTTTCAAAAGTGCTTTTCACCGATGAGGCTTATTTTACTAGGGGAGGGGTTTTACTAAACCGGAGGAATAGCCATATTTTGGAACTGAACATCCATTTCCCATTGTAGAGAGATGCTATCAACATAGGTTCGCCGTTAACATATGGGCGGGTATAAATTGCAATTACATAATTGGTTCCTATCTTCTGCCCCCCTACGGTTTAAATGGTCATGTGTACAAGCAGTTTTTGATACACGTGCTTCCTGCATTGTTGGAAGAAGTCCAACTTAATATCCGACGTCAGATGTGGATCCAGCACAACAGTGCTCGTTCTCACTTTGACAGGAATGTAAGTAACCATCTGGATAATGTCTTCCCGGACGTTGGATTGGTCGCAGCGGGTTTTGTAGCGTGACCTCCTCGTTCACCTGATCTCACTCCTCCAGAGTTCTTCCTATGGGGACACCTTAAGAGCCTCGTGTATCAGATTCCAGCCGACTCAGATGAGGAGTTACTGGTGAGAAATTTGGCTGCATGTGATGAAATCAGAAATACTCCAGCAATCTTCGAAGAAGTGCGAACATCATTTCTGATCAGATGCAATTTGTGCTTACTCCATCAAGTGCAACATTTTGAACAATGCATATCAGGAGCTCGGTGGAAGAAGGGCGAATGTAAATAAACTACAGTTATCAGATTCGCCCCTTCTCTCCCGAGCTCCTGATATTATCTGTTTTTGAAGCAAACATGAATAAAGATATTTTATTTTTGTGTATTTTAAAATCGTCTCTCCTTTACTAAGTGTACTGTAATATAATAAAACAAGTTGGTTTTCATTTATTATTATTCTCGAATGTTAACTTCTTTACTGTAATATGTGGTATGAATAATGAATTTGATTTCCTTTATTTTTCTTCCAGTAACAAGTCAAACATTAGTGGGCCTTAATTTAATTATTCATTTATTTTGTTATGCTTTTGCTTCATGTATGTACTGAGTTTCATATCATAGGACTAGGTGCTACATTCATAGAGTATTATTTTAACCTGGAGTAATGGTTACGCTAATCCATAAATAAGCCTTGTTATTTCGTCCGTGTGAACCCTGTGATTTTCACTTACGAATACTTAATGTAGTTTCTAGTGTGTTATACAGGATTCCATCTTTTACACTAGTACAGAATATTGTTTATTTATTTTCGTGCATCATACTAAAATAAATTATACAGTATTTTGTACTAAATTTCCGAACATCTTACACAAGAAAGAAAGAACAAAAAGTATAAATAAAAGATCAGCATGTCAGAAGTTTGATCTTTGAATCTCACTTTCCGAAAGGACGATATTTCACACTTGGCACGTTACCATTGAGCTAAATAGTCACAGGAAGTCAAACCGTAAAATAAGGCTGCACTTAGTAATAGCTTATGAACGAAATCTTCGAAATATTATCAGTGGCGTACTGGCTCCTAAAACATTTTATATTATAACGTGCAAATTTGAACTTATAGACTACAAGTTGCATATCTCAAATTGTTTAACTAAGACTCTTCTACAATATCTGAAAGTTTGTCTGTGTTATTCAATAACACCCTGTATATATATATATATATATATATAAACATTTCGTGTCACGTTGTTTGTCCGCGATGGAATCCTAATATACTGAACCGATTTTAACAAAATTTTGCACACTGTGTGCAGTTTGATCCAACATGACACACAGGGTAGTTTATAACTAAATTTATAGTCGAGTTTTTTTATTGCAAGTCATTTGTTTATTATTTAACAAAGAGTTATAATTATCTATGAGTTCCATAAGATTTTAACAGCTGGCGGTGTAAGGTAATTTGGTATGGTAATTGGTTTATTATTTAACAAAGAGAGTTCCAGGTGGCTGTGCTTTTTGTTGCAACCGCGAATTTCAATTGAATTACAAATATTGATTATTTCATAATTTAAGTGTGTTCAATGTTTATTTTGTTTTCAGTATATTGGTAATAATATTAATGTCGTATGTAAGTATTAGTTTTAAGTAATCTGGCTGAAAGACAGCAACTTAATTTAAATTTAACTGGACCGAGAAGGGACATTGAAAAATATGGCGAATCAGTTCTAGAGACCATGAATGATAAGATATAAGTGAATTTCCGGAAATTGGTATAGGCCTATGTGACATAAATCTTACATTTAAGAAGAATGTTAATTTAGAAACATATGAAGGTCCTAAGGAACGGAATAACAGAACTGTAAGTAAGTCTGTTAGTTATAATAATATGCCTAATATTACAGAAACAATCTCCATGCCTCAATTAAATAAAACAAAGAAGATGACTATAATATATCACAAGATGATATTACTATACAGAGGCTTCTTGATGATTATGAGAATCCAAACTGCCAACAAGTTCGTAGAAAAAAACGAAAGTATAATGAAATCAGCAAGCCTCCTCAAAATATTCCATCAATAAATGTATATAATCCTTATGATACACTTATGGATGATACTGAGAGTGCAGACAATATAAATTCATGTCAATCAACAAAACCACTTCCACATAAACCACCACCCATATTTATACCGGGTGTGGTTCACGGAGTTACAAAGGAGCCATTACCACTTTTTTATATTGATTTGGAGCCTCAATCCAATAACTAGGAAATTTACCAAATTGAATCATTACTACATGCAAAAATTTGCTTTTAACCACCTTATTAAAAGAAGGATAGGGTTCAATGTCAACATTTTATGCTGATTTGTGCTTCTTATCAACTCTACGAAAATTTTCATCAATCGTTCTCAAATTATGACCTCAGGTTCAAATCTCAATCCCGTGGATTTTTATACCGGCTATAACGTTATTATTCGTAAATAATAATTTCACTTAGTTTACTACAACATAATTTAACGTATACCTTAGCCACAGCAACGCGTGGCCGGGACTTTATATATATATAAACAAAGTCGGATTAGTTACATTATTTATAACTCAAGAAGAACGGCTGAACTGATTTTTATGATCTTTGATTTGTTGGATTTGTTTCCGCCCCGAATAGCAGAATAACTATTAAAACATCGGAAAAATTTACGTAAAAATATTTAAAGGAGATACGAAGTTCACCGGCCCAGCTAGTATATATATATATATATATATATATGGGAGGGTCGGGTAGCCACGGACGGCAGGTATCCTCGGACATTCGTTAATTTCCTATTTCCTCGCCAGATGGCCATATATGGATGTTGTCACTACTTACTGGATCGATTTGTGGTACATTTTCATATGCTTGAATTTTGGTAGGTTGGCAGACATACATGCAGTGTAGTTATTATGGTTTGGTGCTCAGTGTGTACAGACCCAGGTTATATTTGATGGCCATTGTTGCGAATATAAGGTAACACATTAGTTTGATACTTCTTATAATTACTTTATATACCTTAAAAACATACTTACTTACTCACTCACTGGCACTATCGAAACCGTAGGTTCATGGCTGCACGGATAAGCTCTCCATACATCCCTATCCTGAGTTATTACTTTCCAATCATTCCCTTTATAATCTACTTCCCTCAAATCATAGTTAATGTTATTCTCGCACCTCATTCTTGGTCTACCAACTGGGTGTTTTCCCTCTGGCCTTCCTACAAGAAGCTTCTATGCAGGTCTTTCATTCCCCATACGTGCAACATGTCCTGCCCATCGCAGTCTATGAGACTTAACTGTTCTTATTATATCTGACTTCCTATAAAGACCATGTAGTTCATTGTTATGTAGTCTTCTCCATTTACCTGTTTGTTCATCGCTCTTTGGTCCAAAAATTTTCCTAAGTACTTTATTCTCAAAAACTTGTAATCTCTTTTACTCCCTTAAAGTAAGAGTCCATGTTTCGCACCCATATAATATAACTGGTAGAATAATAGTTTTAAATATTTTCAGTTTAAACGTTTTTTGAAAGGAGTTGGGACATCAAGAGTCTCTGCAATGCATAATAGCACGCATTACCAGAATTGAGCCTATGTTTAATTTCTTAGTGCATCTCATTCCTATTTGTGATTATTGTTCCTAGGTATTTGAATTTAGCCACTTCCTCAAAATTTCCCTCATTTGTCATTAGCCGTCCATTTCCATTATATAATGTATTTCTACGTGTGACCATATATTTAGTTTTATTGATATTTACTTCCAGTCCTAATTTCTTAGTGTTACTCAATAGTGTATGCATGTTGTCCTTTAGTACCTCGCTAACGGCCAATAGTACTACATCATCAGCATAAACAGCTTATTAATACCATTGAGTTGTAAGCCTTCCTCATTCTCTAAAGATTTAATGGCATGCTCTAGTACAAAATTAAATAGTAGAGGAGATAGTGCATCTCCTTGCTTCAACCCAATCTGGATTTCAAAAGTATCCGAAAACTGTTTGCCTACATGCACCCTTTGTGCCATTAAGACACATTCGTATAAGTCTAACTAACTTTTTTAGAAATTCCAAACTCCAACAGGATACTATATAACTTCTCCCTCTTAAATGAATCATATGCTTTTTGAAATCTACGTATAGTTCATGTACGGTACCAATATATTCCCATTTCTTTTCTAAAATCTGTCTTATACTAAACATCTGATCTGTTGTAGACCTGTTTCTTCTAAATCCACATTGATGATCTCCTAGAATGTCATCAATATAGGGAGTAAGTCTGCTGACTAATATATTTGTTAGAATTTTGTATGAAGTTGAAAGTAATGAGATGCCCCTGTAGTTGATGCAATCAGTTTTATCTCCTTTCTTATAAATTGGTACGATAATTGATTCTTTCCATTCATCTGGAAGAGCTTCTTTTTTCCCAAATCACACTAAGCAACCAGGGTATCTTGGCCATCAATTTTTCTCCCCCTGATTTTATCAGTTCTGCTGGGATCTCATCTGAACCTGATGCTTTATACATCTTCAATTTTTCAATCGCCATTTCAACCTCTAATGCACTTGGTTATGCATATAGCATTTTTGCTGTCTGTAAATTATCCTCCTCAGTGTCCTGTTCTGTATGTACATTTAATAGCTGATTAAAGTAACTTTTCCATCCATTTAATGTACTCCTGTAATCTGCAATCATATCCCCATTTTCATTCCGAATTATATTTGTTCTAGCTTGAAACCCTTCCTTCTCTATACTAATTCCCTGATATAATTCTCTAATGTTCCTATTTTTTGCATTCATTTCAAGATCATTAATCTTCTCTTTCAAATATTCCTTCTTTTTACTCTTTAGTAACTTGGTGGTCTCCCGTCTAATGCTACCCAATTGCTCTAAATTTACCTCATTTGGCTCGAGTAACCATTTCATTTTTGCTAGCTTTCTTTTCTTTACAATTTCGGCACATTCCTCATCAAACCATTTCTTGTTTTCCTCTTTTTTAAACAACCAATGCTTTCTGATGCTTACAATTTAATAGTATGTCTTGTAGCTTCCGATTCTTTATTTATATCAGTTTCTTCTTCGTTTGCCACATTGTCATCTGAAGTTTCCAGTACTTCAAATCTATTAGCAATTTTGATTTGATATTTTTGCCTCATTTCATCATTTTTCAACTTTTTCAATTCAAATTTTACAAAATCATCTTTAGCATTTGTTCCTCTCATTAGAGATAGCCGTTGTCTGATTTTCACTCTGACCAGATAATGATTCGAATTGTAGTCTGTCCCTCTAACTGATCTAACATCGATGATGCTACTGTACCAGTGTTTGTCCACAAATACATGATGTATCTGGCTCCAAGTTTCTCCATTTGGAGATGTCCAGTTGTATTTATGAATATCTTTATGCTGAAATGTTGTGCTCTTAAAAATGAGATTCTTCGATGTGGCGAAGGTGCCTAATCTAACCCCATTGTCGGTTTGAATAGGAGATTTTAATAATGCAAAAGTGGGGCGGGAAGATATATGAAGACTGAATTTACCTATTGTTGGTTTGAATATATCTTCCCGCCCCACTTTTGCATTAAAATCTCCTAAGATAATTTTCATATGATATTGTGAAAGGCTATCAAATATGCATTCTAATTCTTCATAGAACTAATCCTTGATCTTGTCATATCTACCAGAATTTATAACACGAGGATAAGTAGTTTTTAGGAGAAATTAAGATAATTG
The DNA here is from genome assembly GCA_030220185.1 of Diploptera punctata. NCBI lineage: Eukaryota > Metazoa > Arthropoda > Insecta > Blattodea > Blaberidae > Diploptera > Diploptera punctata. The sequence continues at coordinate 316,795 of JASPKZ010010244.1, forward strand.
TTTATGATAACGTTCCAGTAACACCGGACACTAGTTCTTACGGTACCCATGAACAGAGCTTTTATTATTTTTATTGTATTTTAGGTTATTGTTGAATCTTCAGAATGCCAAAATTTAAAGACCGTGGTGCTGGAGGAGGGTCATGGAGTGAAGTTTCGATGAAACAAGACATAGAAAGTGTTATAGGAGGCACCGTGTCTTTTAGAGAAATTTATATTTTTTCAAATCCCAAAAAGTTTTCTACACGATAGAATTAGAAAAGCAAAAATGTTGTGGTGAATTTATTTGACACCAAAACTGGGTAGGTTTGATAATACTTTTTCTGAACAATTGACTCATGAGTAGACTCCAACATGTAAGAGACTTGGATAATCATCTCATGCCACTTACTCCTAAGGAATTTCTTAAACTTGCATATGAGCTGGCCGAAAACATGAATGCAACCCATATATTTATCAAAATTAAACAATGTGCTAGTAAAGTTCATTACTGCAGTTTAATGAAAAGAACCTTCAGTTATCTCTCAGAAATTATAGTTTAATGAGAGACGGATATAATAAACCATGAGTGATGCGATTCAACTCCAAGTTGGGGGAATAATGGTTCTGGATCTTCTGTTCCTTCAACCAATTATGAGTAAAGTACCCGAAACGATACTTATGTCTGTCACAAGTGCATTTAAATCATTTGTGTTCAATTTCTTGTCAGTCTAATAATAATACTTTACTATTTTGAGTGTCCGGTGCTACCATCCACAAATATTATTTTACAAAATTCAGTGGAAACTGTCAATTGTTTATTTCCTACAAAAAAATATTTAAATGATTATTGTTGATTATAATAATGTTATTCAAGTATTGAAGTACACATTCATGTAAAAATTGCACACATCAATATGGAAGAATGAAGCCAATCAACAAATTATAAAAATGTCCAGGGCTACCAGACTTTCCACTATGCTTTAGTTTTATATATATTTTCTTTAGACAAGTTGTTATGAACTAATAAATCTAAATTTGGAGAGTTAAGCCTGTAGTCAGTCTATTTCTGCAGCCTATTCCTCTTATAAATTAGATTTTTAGTATTTTAATTCAGGCAGTTCTTAAAAATTTCATTCATTTTCTGTTAAATGTCGATACATATTTAGTAATGTATTTTTATGATTGACTGTATGTTTACTCTATTGACTATCAGCTCCAGTTTCTTAGTGTTATAATGCAAAAAGTGAGTTTTGTAATTGCTTGCTTACTCTTGCCTAATAATGTTACATCATCAACATTTGAAGGGTTATATGGCTTAGTGGTGTGTCAACTTTTAACAAAAATAAATAAAGTACATGGTTGTAAAGAAGAAACTGTATTCTGTATTTCAGATACATAAAAAATTAATACCATCACTTAGAACAATAAATATGTCCATGATTATTAATAATAAAGCTAGTTTTATTCTTCGTACAGTGACAAATAAAATACAGTTTATCTCAAAATGAAGAAAAATTACTTACACCATTATTTCATATACCCCTTCATTTATCAATATATGATGAATACCATTGTATGCTATACTTTTAAATCATCTCCTGATATGACGGCATACACTAATACAAAATTCAATTGTAAGGAAGATAGTAGGCCTGCAGATGCAGATCCTTGCTGTAATCCAATATAAGTTTCAAAATTATCTGAAAAATATTTGCCAACATATAGCCGATTCCTCTCTCTCTCTCTCTCTCTATATATATATATATATATATATATATATATATCTCCAATGAAATGAATTTACTAACAAAATATTTAAATTATTTATCACTACCACAAATATGCAAATATGTAGCAAGACCAAATTCGTTAGCAAATGATTTATTATGAACATAAAATTAGAATTTCTCATAATTACAAATATGGAAGTATGTATTAAGACGTTATTTCAAAATAACATTTTAAATAAGACACATGTTTTCACATAATTCAGAAGATAAAAACTTTTATTAAGAATGAAATCAAGATGAAATACTGTGGTATCCAAGCGATGAGTTGGATGGTGATTTGGTAAGCTGCGAGTTCATACGTCATTACACATAGTAAATTATATGTGCATATCAGTGGCAGAGGAAGACAAGCTACTTGTTCATTGTGATCCATCTCATTTCTTGGACACAGACTAATTATAACAATTGTTTCGAATTGCTGTCTTATGCAGAGGAAATTGAAGATTAGACATTTAGTGAATGACTTTTCGAGGTGAGTAATTGATTATATTTTCTCCAAACTATGGAAACATAGGACGAACTTTTGGGTATAAAACTTGTAAGAAACTTACCATTTGATTCTTTTCTTATTATTTTAAGGAACATAGATATGTATTATGATAGGAATGTTAGTATATTACTAAGTACAATCTCTACTTTTAAATAGTCTCTAATTATTAATAATAGTAATAAATGCGCACTAATGTGCATACAATATTATATTACAGAACAGAACTGTGTAAGTTATTTGCCTCTCTGCAAGCAGTTCATAGCGTGATAGGTACCACACGGTTCCCCACATCTCTCGCATACCTAATCAGGTCCAGGTTGGTGGTATCCCTTTCTTCTACATATTCCGTGATGGAACCCATGCACAGAAAATCTTGTTACAATTGGTCTCAAGTCATAGCCAGCACGCTGCCAATTAGTTGATGTCATTGCATCCGTGTTATAGAACCCTGCCGGGATTTCTTCTATCTTCTCCTCTCATTCCCTTAAAACTGCTTGAAGGCACTCCGTGTATGGCAGTAACATTTTAAGTCTTAGGTCTTCCAATAGAAATGTTTCTCTAGCTAACATATAGACTAATCGGGACGCTGTGTACTTAGTCCCAACGCTCTTTTAAGGAATCTCACATTGAGATTCTCTAACTCTGCTAATTGTTGTCTTGTTAGATGTTCCCAAATTAGTTCCAAGCCGTATGTGACAGTTGTGCACATGTAAATGTCGTTTAAGATTGTTCTTCTGAGAAAATGACTTATTACAATGGCTACATTTAAATGATTTCTCATTACTATGCAAAAGTAAATGTGTTTTAAGATTACTCTCATGATTAAATAACTTGTAACAGATATTACATTTGAATGGTTTCTCATTATTGTGCAAACGTAAATGTGTTTCAAGTCTGGACATATCCGTAAATGACTTATTACAAACCGAACACTTGAATTTTTTTTTAATAAGGTGCATAGATAAGTGCCTATTAAGATTGGATTTATCAGTAAATGACTTATTACAAATTGTACATTTGAATGGTTTTTCATTATTATGTACTCGTAAATGTCTATTCAAATTGTTCTTCTGAGAAAAAGACTTATTACAAACGGAACATTTGAATGGTTTGTCATTAGTGTGCAAACGTAAATGTGTAATAAGATTCACCTTATGATTAAATAATTTGTAACAGTAATGACATTCAAATGATTTTTCATTATTGTGCTAACGTAAATGTCTATTAAGATTTGACCTGTCATTAAAAGAGTTATATACAAGTAGGACATTTGAATGGTTTCACGTTACTATGCACACATAAATGTGATATGAGATAATTCTTCCGAGTAAATTTCTTATTACACACAGAACACACAAAAGATCTACAAGTGAAGTCTTTGTCTCCTGTTTGTGGACACTGATTGGATATGCACATTCCACCAAGACATTCTTCACTCTGGTTCACCTGAAAATGTAATGTGATAAATAAATTACATGATACAAAAAATCGTAGATTCCTTCACATAATTACGGCAGCTGTGTGATGTGTGTACCCTGTCATCAACAGAATGTTTAATTATTTTGATAGTATGATTTATTTCAGTTTCAGTTCTTCACAATCATATAAGATGCTGATTGAAAGCAGTAACTGTAGATAGACTGAGGGATACTTTTGATTCCTTCGTCAGTTTTTTTAGTATTTATATCTCTTATCAATGGTCAAAGTGATTTGCAATTTTATGCCTTTTAAACTTACTTCTCACAAAATTGAGGAATTGTAATTACAATACAATTTGTAATATTGAATATATTTACCTAGAATGATTGAGCGTTCAATAAATTTATTCTGAAGTACCATATTTTATTGTGCATGTAACATTATTATGTTATGAGATATGAATTATCAAGTTTAAAATAACAATTTACACAAACCAATAATTTGGTTTTGTAAATTTAAGTTTGTTTTGGTTTTAAAACTGACATTTTTCCATTAGAATAGTTATGTTAATAATGACAGCAATTTGAACTCAGTATTTTTTCAAATTTATAACAAAATATTAAGGAAAACCGAGGTCAAACTGAAGGAAAATTTAGGAAAAATTACATTGGGTAGAAGAGTATATCATGAGTGAGAGTAATAATATTAGCAAAAATGAGTGTGAGAGAGATGAACACATACCACCAACACTAGTACAGTCAGTAAAACAAGTTCCGAGAAGAAATGATAAAATCAGCACTTGGTTTCTGCACCTAGACTTTAACTTTGATTTTAGCTGTGGTTCTGCCATCTGGTTATCACTATTCTTAGAGTTCCAAGACCTCATGAATATAATTAACTATCCCCAGAAAGATAAAATTCTTTTACCACCGGTAGACAAAACATTGAAGGAATGAAGAATTTCTATAGAAAGACCTACAGGAACCTATCATTATACCTGCCATCCTCTTCAACTATCGTTCATTATGAGGAAAATCAGAAAATGGTTTAATGAGGGAAGTAATTGAACATGGAATGGCAGCAGAAGGGTGTGAGGTACAAAACATGTTATACGAGACATGATAAAATACATGCCAAAGAGAAATGTTGTTGATGGAAGAATTACTAATTTTTTATAATCAGCAAACTATGGTTATTACATAGAGTGGTTTGATGGCAGTATTGTAGTAACGGCAGGGGTGGGAAATGTGACATTCATCTTGTTTGTTGTGGATGTGATTTTGGTGGTTCTAATAAATTGTATTGTCAGTGGCTTTGTTGTTAAGATGATTATGGGGGTTACATTTAAGCAATTATTGAAAAGGAAAATCATAATTAAATTAGGGATATTATGAACAATTATTGTATTTGAATGAAGGCTTTCACGAACAGTAATCCTAATGTTTTGAGATTTCAGGCTATGGGGCCAGTGGTCAATTACTGGTGATTATTCCATACTTTTCACCCTTTATTGCAGAGGGCATCTTCAGTGGCGAGTACTTCAGGTAGTTTTCCCTGGTCAGAGGCTCAACCATTCACAGTCAAGGTTCCGACCAGAGAACACTACCTAAAGTACTCGACACTGAAGATGCCCTCTGCAATAAAGGGTGAAATGTATGTAATGAACACCAGTAATCGACCATGGCCACATAGCCCGGAATCCCTTAAAATTATAGTACTAACATATCCATTGGTATAAATGAGTAAGGAATAACACAGTTTTACAATTATCTTTAGGATTTTTGCTTCCATTACTAAAACAAATAGTAAAAATCAACATAACTGGAACAAATACTTTATTTATAATACATTTTGCATTAGATGAGGTGAAATTTCAAAGAAATAATAAGCATTGATTAAATGAATGAATGAAATAATTATACATAAGATGTACCCTCAAACAGGGCTAAATCCTATATTGCATTATCTTCTTTTATGATATTACAGGATGCATTTCGGCCAAGTCCAATAGGAAAACAAATAATATCATGGAATGATGATCAATATTTGGGACCATAACATATGCAGCATTGTGGTATTTAAATGAGTAATGTCTGCAAGTGAAGAAAATGAGCTATAATGGATAGAAGATCCTACATACTGAACAGAAGAAACCACTATACTGGCTGCCTGTGTGATGCACTAATGTGAATATGAAGTAAATTAGCTACCAGTAGTTAGCATACCCTCTATAGTCAGAGTTGTTCCACCAGGCTTACAATTGTTTTTATATCATTAACTAAATTTCCTCACATCTGATACTTCTGTTTAAATTTGGTTGCACATATCATATGCATCAGTAATACAATGAATTAACAACAAATTTACATAAACGTAAGCAAATATCTCACCAACACTGTTAACATATTATATGCAATAAGTCTTCTTATGTTATATCAATTACAATTTACATCCATTACTAAGTATATAAACAAGTTCTTACTTTCATGGATGATCTGTGACTACCAAGGGCAACTTAAAACATTTCACACAGCTGCAACAATTGTTGTGGTATGACATAGGATTGGTTAGATGACTTGGAGATTTATAATAGTTTACTTTCTTGAAATACTTATCCTTATTGATTAATTCAATTTTAGACACAAAATTTGATGCAATAAATTAAGTATGATCAAGTTAAATTAAACATAATCACATATATAACATTTAAATAAACATAAATATTTAAAAATATAATTTAATGCTTGAACTGGAACTTGAACCATGGACCTTTGGTTCTATGCACCAGTACGCAGACGATTGGTAGTGTCGTCTATCTTCCATTTGGATGATTAGAGGATTGTATATGAAGTTCAGGTCCCGGTTCAAGTGTTAATTTTTCTTTCCAAATTGATATTATTCAGTATTGGATAGTATTAATATTTAAGTATAACAGCAAAAAAGGAATAACATTATTTAAAGAAATTGCATTAATATTTTCCAATAATCGTTCACACTATTCAAATATTCAAATAAACAAAAATATTAACTTCACTGAGAAGAATCAACATTAATATAATGAATTGACAAAACTACCAAAACAAGCAAAGATAGAATTTCACTGTAGATTCCAATATAATATTATGTGTGTACAGGAGCTTTAATTTCTTCATGTCAGCAATAATGGGATAGAAAATCGGTTGTGCGTTGTATTACTTCTTGTATGCTATGTTAATAGTTTTAATATGAATAGTTTTATTTTTAAAATCATGGATTAGCATCAAGGAAATAGTAACAATGAGTAGGCAGAATATATATTCAAGAATAATTAGAAACTGTTTGCACTCTAATTTAACATGAGTAGGTAAATGCTATGCTATGACAAAATTCTAGTACGTTAGCTGTTTAATGAAAGCTATCATACCACCATCTTTAGTCATTAATTTCAGTCCATTCTGTGTAGGTGATTTAACTAATTCTTTTGATATATTTGGGTACCTTCTTCTACTATGTTCTGAACTTTTAATGTTTCACAAAAGTCAACTACATTTTTCTTCTGATCCAACATACTTACAAGTGAATTGTCAACCATTGGATGCCGAAACATACCTTCAAATTTCTCCCAAAGAAGCGTTGTGATGAACCAATGCCATGTCCAAAAAGACATCCGCTGCTTTAATGTACAAGGCACAGAAACTGAAGCCAGAATCTAGCAAAGACAGCCCAGTATACAGAGCAGATGTATATCCTTCACTTTTCATGAGTTAAGCACAGAGTGGATTGAGGCAGGAAGCAGCATGGTGGGCAGGTAGTAAAGGCTTTCCAGTCTGCCAATACAGGAGTTTTATTAGTTCCCTCTAGTTTGAATGAGAGATTTGGCTCCTGATTTTTGTGTCTTGCAGTTAAAAAGGCAGATAATGTTTTGGACAATGGCCAACATCATAACTTTTCCCTAGAAGAAATTTCAAGAAGGTTTTAGCATGCAATGGTTGACCTTCTCTTGTTAGACATAAAAGAATATGGAAAATTATTATCTGTGCAACTTGTAATTTCATTCTATATCTAGAAATCAAAATCCAGTTTTCACTAATAAATTTTACGGACAATTTGGCGATATTGTGTAAACATAATTTAGTTTGTATGGAGATTTGACCCATAAACTGTTGTTTATGATTCCATTAATTGTATTATATTTCTGTAATTCAAATGGATGCAGTTATGCTTGAGAATTTTATAACAATATCCAAATTAAATATGCACATTATAACATACGTTTATTGAATACACACAATATAAATAACTTAAATTTTATAGGTGATATGAGAGCATGATTGCTAAAATACATGTTTAAGAACTATGAGAAAGCACATTTAATTCCTCAAGATATTGCATCTAATGCAGTTTATAGTAATTAATATATTTCATTGTTAGTTATGTCATATAGTTATATATATGCAATAACATTTTAGTTTCTTCACAAAAGATTGTTTTAGACAAAAATTAATGTCATATTGAGAGAAAAATGCAAAGCCCTACATTCTATATCACAAAAATATTTTCATTTATAATAATAGACTAAATTTGCTGTTACATCCCTAAAAAAAATTGGTAATATGAAAAAAATTATAATTCATATAGAAAATGAATAATCATATCAAATTAAGTCGCGAGAATGAATTATGAAAATGCATGAAAATCTTTTAGTGATAAAATAATTATATTGCATTCAAATGTGAGATGAAGGAGGTGGTATTATTGTTGTGTGTATTATTCAGATAATTATGATGCTAGTGTTGTTGATTTTGGTAGTTTTGATAGTTCATTTTATTATTAATTTAACACTTCTCGTTGAAGGATAAATTATATTTGAAGAGAAAAATTTTTCTCTTCAAATATAGTTTTGATAGTATTCGCTATGACTTTGCACTGAAGATTATGGAGGTTATGTTTAAAAAATTAGTGTGAAAGTAATTAAATTATTTTTAATATGAACAATTAAAGTACTAACATAAATGAACCAGGGATGTAGAAAGTTTTAATATCTACCTTTTAGATTTTAGCCTCTACTATGAAAATAAAAGGTAATATCAATATAACAGGAACAAATACATTATTGTACTTTATTTACAGTAAGTTATCCTCCATGAGAAGAGGTGAATTTTGAAATAAATAATAATACTATTGTATTTGAAAAATAATGAATGTTTGATGAATGAAATGTATAATATATATCACTAAATTTTGCTCTGTAACAGGACCAAATGCTAGAATTCCAATTTTTGTCTGAATTTATGGTATGCATGCTGATTAATAAAACATAAGAAATTATATCATGAAATTTTGACCAATGCATACATACAACTATAAAAAACTTAGGTACCCATGCTAAGTAGTGGCTACAAATCAAGATCTCCAGTTAAAATGACAGGATAATGTCCTATCTCTCTATTTAAATCAAGTGAATATGAGGACCCCTCCATGGTATCTTTACCTTGTCGTGGTGGAGTGGCTTGTGTGCTTAAATGATCCTGAGAGCTATGCCGGCGGTAGCATTGCTGCCGATAGGGTTACCCATGCCGGACTGGTCGAAGGTGATAAGCCAGACGAAATAAGTACCTTGGTCGAAAGAGTGACGATCTTTTACCGTAAAAATACAACCGTCAAGAAATGCGGACATGGGTTCTACTGGGGTAAACTTTTCCGGAGGTCAAATAGTCCCCCATTCGGTTCTCCGGGCGGGGACTACTTCAGGGAACCCATGCCAAAGGCTCAAACACAGGGACATGTTCCTAGGAACATGGAATGTTAGGACTTTATACAATAGCGGGGCACTAGAGATATTAACGCGGGAATTGGATAAATCGCCCTTGGATATAGTAGCTTTACAGGAAGTTAGGTGGCCAGGAGAAGGTAGTCAGGAATCAGGAAGCTTTGCATTATACTATGGGGGTGCAGAAAGACCTGCATTTGGAACGAGTTTTTTAGTCAGAAGGAGGATCCTATCCGCTATCCGAGATATTAAGTTTGTTAGTGATAGGATATCATACATAATTCTAAAGGGTAAACGACATGATTTTATAATTGTAAATGTACATGCCCCCACAGAAGATAAAGATGACAAGATCAAGGATGAGTTCTATGAAGAATTAGAATGCTTATTTGATAGCCTTTCACGATATCATATGAAAATTGTCTTGGGAGATTTTAATGCAAAAGTGGGGCGGAAGATATATTCAAACCAACAATAGGCAAATTCAGTCTTCATGAAGATAGTAACGACAACGGGGTTAGATTAGTCACATTTGCCACATCAAAGAATCTCATTGTTAAGAGCACAACATTTCAGCATAAGGATATTCATAAATACACCTGGACGTCCCCAGATGGAGAAACTCGGAACCAGATAGATCATGTATTAGTGGATAAACGCTGGCACAGTAGCATCATCGATGTTAAATCAGTTAGAGGGACAGACTGCAATTCGGATCATCATCTGGTCAGAGTGAAAATCAGACAACGGCTATCGCTTATGAGAGGAACAAACGCTAAAGATGATTCTGTAAAATATGAATTAAAAAACTTGAAAAATGATGAAATGCGGCAAGAATACCAAATCAAAATTGCTAATAGATTTGAAGTACTGGAATCTTCAGATGACAATCTGGCAAATGAAGAAGAAACTGATATAAATAAAGAATGGGAGGCTATAAGAGATACTATTAAATTGTCAGCATCAGAAAGCATTGGTTGTTTAAAAAAGAGGCAAAACAAGAAATGGTTTGATGAGGAATGTGCCGACATTGTAAAGAAAAGAAAGCTAGCAAAAATGAAATGGTTACACGAGCCAAATGAGGTAAATTTAGAGCAATTGGGTAGTGTTAGACGGGAAACCACCAAGTTACTAAAGAGTAAAAAGAGGGAATATTTGAGAGAGAAGATTAATGATCTTGAAATGAATGCAAAAAATAGGAACATTAGAGAATTATATCAGGGAATTAGTATAGAGAAGAAAGGTTTCAGGCTAGAACAAACATAATTCGGAATGAAAATGGGGATATGATTGCAGATTCCAAGAGTATATTAAATAGATGGAAAAGTTATTTTAATCAGCTATTAAATGTACATACAGAACAGGACATTAAGGAGGATAAGTTACAGACAGCAGAAATGCTAGTCGCAGAGCCAAGTGCATTAGAGGTTGAAATGGCAATTGAAAAATTGAAGATGTATAAAGCATCAGGTTCAGATGAGATCCCAGCAGAACTGATAAAATCAGGGGGAGAAAAATTGATGGACAAGATACGCTGTTTGCTTAGTATGATTTGGGAAAAAGAAGCTCTTCCAGATGAATGGAAGGAATCAATTATCGTACCAATTTATAAGAAAGGAGATAAAACTGATTGCAACAACTATAGGGGCATCTCATTACTTTCAACTTCGTACAAAATTCTAACAAATATATTAGTAAGCAGACTTACTCCCTATATTGATGACATTCTAGGAGATCATCAATGTGCATTTAGAAGAAACAGGTCTACAACAGATCAGATTTTTAGTATAAGACAGATTTTAGAAAAGAAATGGGAATATAATGGTACTGTACATCAACTATACGTAGACTTCCAAAAAGCATATGATTCAATTAAGAGGGAGAAGTTATATAGTATCCTGCTGGAGTTCGGAATTCCTAAAAAGTTAGTTAGACATGTGTCTAAATGGCTCAACGAGTAGGGTGCGTGTAGGCAAACAGTTTTCAGACACTTTTGAAATCCAGAATGGGTTGAAGCAAGGAGATGCACTATCTCCTCTACTATTTAATTTTGTACTAGAGCATGCCATTAAATCTGTAGAGAATGAGGAAGGCTTACAACTGAATGGTATTAATAAGCTGTTAGTTTATGCTGATGATGTAGTACTACTGGCCGATAGCGAGGAGTTACTAAAGGCCAACACGCACACACTATTGAGTAACACTAAGAAATTAGGACTAGAAGTAAATATCAGTAAAACTAAATATATGGTCACACGTAGAAATACATTATATAATGGAAATGGACAGCTAATGACAAATGAGGGAAATTTTGAGGAAGTGGCTGAATTCAAATACCTAGGAACAATAATCACAAATAGGAATGAGATGCACAAAGAAATTAAACATAGGCTCAATTCTGGAAATGCATGCTATTATGCATTGCAGAGACTTTTGATGTCCCAACAACTTTCAAAAAACGTTAAGCTGAAAATATATAAAACTATTATTCTACCAGTTATATTATATGGGTGTGAAACATGGACTCTTACTTTAAGGGAGGAAAGGAGATTACGAGTATTTGAGAATAAAGTTCTTAGGAAAATTTTTGGACCAAAGAGAGATGAACAGACAGGTGAATGGAGAAGACTACATAACAATGAACTACATGGTCTTTATAGGAAGCCAGATATAATAAGAACAGTTAAGTCCCGTAGACTGCGATGGGCAGGACATGTTGCACGTATGGGGAATGAAAGACGTGCATGGAAACTTCTTGTAGGAAAGCCAGAAGGAAAACGCCCAGTTGGTAGACCAAGAATGAGGTGGGAGAACAACATTAACTATGATTTGAGGGAAGTAGATTATACAGGGAATGATTGGAAAGCATTAGCTCAGAATAGGGATGTATGGAGAGCTTATGTCCGTGCGGCCATGAACCTACGGGTTCGATAGTGCCAGTGAGTAAGTAAGTAAGTAAGAATATGAGGACAGCTGCTAATTAGTATAACTTCCAGTTGCCTTGCAGTTTTATCACCAACGTTACAATCCTGAGTGTAACAAACACATACCTCCAATGTTGTTTCCTCGGATGCTAGAACTATCTCATATTTAAAATCGGCATTGTCAGTTTGTTCTTCTACCTCTAATTTTATTTCTAGTTTTACATCCTGTAAATTCAAAATTACAGAGTGTTATGATGATATCAAAAGAAAGCTTCTACTAATTATGGTGAGTAAAGTAAACATTTATGCACTATTTTATTTTAATAGAAAAATATATGCCTGAATCAGGATTTGAACCTGATGTGTCTGGTTCTGTACATCAGCGCTATATCCGCTAAGTTACCAGGCATTCTGATTATAACACATTATATATCACCTTCATTATATGAATTCCCTTCAAATTACTTATAAAAAATTATGTTCAAACAGAATTTGTTATTTGGTGAGAAGTGATAAAGTTACTATTAAGATAAAAAATAAGCTTCACTGGCTATAAATGTGGTGTGATTCCCATTAAGGTTTTCTTGTTAAAGAAGCTAGAGATATATAGTGGAATGAAAAGTTCATACCTTGCAACTCACATGATGCAGGAGAGATATAATATGCATTTCACTCGGAATGCCTGATACCTTAGTGGATAGAGCACTGGTGTACGAGAACCAGAGACATTGGCTCAAATCCCATTTCAGGCTACAGTTTTCTCTTCAAGTAAAAGTTATCATTCGGTGAAAAGTGATAAATGTAATATTTGAGATTTATAGAGTTACTTACTTCTGGCCCAGATTCGATATGAGACAGAGGAGCTTCCAATTTAATATCAACCTCAGAATTCATTACAATCAGAGAGTCTGAAAATGATAGTATCAGCATTAAATAGAGTAAATTCTTCCTAAGTTGATATTCCAATAAAAAAAGAGATGCATAGAGAGACGTCTGATACGTAATTTACTAACCACTTGGGTATTAGCTTAATAATAATGTGTCGTAAGCCACAGTAACGATAGATATTTAACATAATTTGATGCATGACAACTTTGCAAACAGAGAATAAATCAAGTTGAATGTAAGGATTTAAGAAGATTTTATATCTTCATAGAACAAATTATAGACTGGCTGACTTTATACATTTTGGGATTAAAGAAAATAGAAATTAGAAGCATGTGCATTAAAAATATAATACCAAACTAAAGACATTTTAAGATATAAGTAGATTATATTATTTTTTCAGGTAGGTATTTGACAAGCAGGAATTGGAAATACACTGAACAACAATGAAAAAAGTAAAATAAAAATACTGTTAAGTCAGATCAAGCTGATGATGATATGCAGGCTTGCAGAAACATGGTCACAAGAACACAACATTTTTTTAGGTAAGATTGAACAGACTTGCCACATTATTAAGAAGAATCTCGTTATGTTACTTCCTATTGTAATGTATTAATACACATTACTAAGACTCCACTCCAATTCAAGAATCCAAAATAATTTGATGAAAAAAAATGATTTGGCAACAATTAGCATAAAACAGTGTAAAATGCCACGGAGATGCTTATTAGTAGAATATCTCAAGGTCTGGATTAGCATATGAAAATTATTTGCATGCACAAGAAAATTAGACAGAGAGGTGTAAATGGATTACTTTTGGTAGACAGTGGTTATAATATTATACTGGGGCATATGGTTACATGAATAAGATCATTTTTCCCTAGCTTGGTTCTTTTTTACATCATTATCCATAATATATTACATTAAAATCTACACACGCACAAACATAATAAATAAGGTGAATCTGATGTATCTTACTTAATAAATATTTTTGATTGATTTGACATGTTTTGATATATTGTTCATACCATTGTCAGCTTGAACAAGGTTTGGGGTTCCATTCTTGGTTCAGGCAAAAATGTTTCTCTTTACTATTGATTACAATAGTTTAGTTGTGTTCATTAATTTACTTATTTCAATCATAGTAATAGCTTTAGCTACTTAATATTCATTTAATATACCAGAGTACTTAACAGTTTTTTTTTAATAATATGCATTTAATTAATCATGTTAGGAAGGGGAAGTTGGTGTACATCTATTGCATATAAACAAGTAAGGGAATTTATTGTGCGGGTTGTTCATAATGATTTCCATCGGGTGGAAGTTACATTACGCATTTCACATGCAAACTGCAATTCTGTTGAACTTTGGAAAAATACATGGCTCAAATTTAGAATACTTGGCTCTTTGATTTTCTCTACTACATTCTTGTAATTCTGTTGCCCTATATACTTTTTGCATCAGTACTAAGATTTCGGGCTATTCTATGCCACCATGCAGCCAGTAAACATTCCATTGGAATACAAGTGACTTTCAGCATTGTTTTGGCCAATGTGATAATTATTAGGCACGGTAAGAGACTGCTGCTATAGTTGTTGAAGTAATACTAGCGACTAACCACCTTTACTTGACACAAAGGTTAATAATATATACAGAGAGAACAGCACAACACAGAGTACACAACATTGAGAATATAAAACATAGAGTATAGAACATGGAGCACTTCTGTTCAATTTATAGTCTATAAAATTACATAAATTGTAAATTATAAAATAAAACATTTGCTTAACTTCAAATTAGTGAATTTACACAATTGCTGATAATGAAACAAAAATCTCTGAAATATTTGAACTTGATACTGTTCAAAGGTTTGGTCATCACATCAGCAATGTTCTCATCACTACTTACATAGAATATGATTTACAAGTTTCTTTTGCACAATATATTTTACAAAATTGAACTTAATGTTAATACACTTGCTTCTCTTTGTATTTTCACTGTTGTAACTCATTTTAATTGCACTTTGATTATCTACATGTAGATTTACGTTATTAACACAGTTAAAGTCACTTGCAAGTCCTTTTACATATATAAGTTCAGTCACACACATTGCAGCAGATGTATATTCGGCTTCAGCCGATGACAATGTGACAGTTTGCTGTTTCTTATATGCCCAGGAGATGAGATCTTTGTTGTGGTAAATAATCATTCCACTGACACTCTTCCTGTCTGTCTGGTCACTCCCCAATCTGCACCTGAATATCCTGTGCTGTAATTGTTTCCAGTCTTCATGTATGTTAATACTTTATCTTTGGTACCTTTAAGATATCTTGAAATTCTTTTTGCAGAATTCCAAGTAGTGGTTGTCGGTGAAGTCATGTATCTACTCAGATAAGATGTAGCATATGATATATCAGGTCTTGTGATGATTAGATATGTTAAACAACCAATTACACCAGTGTTGACCTATGGTAGTGAAGCATGGACACTAAAAAGACAACATGAAAGCAGAATAATGGCTTGTGAAATGAGATTCATGCGCAGAACAGCAGGTTACACAGGATAGGATCGGAAAAGGAACACCGATATGTTAAAAGAATTGAAGACCATGCCAATTTTGGAATATATTAAACCGTACCAACTAAATTGGAAACACCATCTTGAAAGAATGAGTTCAAATCGGATCTCCAAAGCTGTTTATAATTATATACCAAGAGGACGAAGATCACTGGGCCGTCCTATGAAACGCTGGAGGGAAAATTTTCTATAGGATCGTAACAGGCCTTGGCCTAATACTTGGAAGGAAGAAGAAGAAGAAACAACTAATTAATTTTTTATAACGTTTTTCACAAATTATTTCCTCTTTTTTGTGGTATAATGAAATTATTTTCCATGGGGGTACTCTACTGCTTGCAATCAACCATATTAAATTGTGGAAGGATACTTTCAATAAATTGTTTTTGAGAAATTTTTAATACATCATTTTGTTGCCTACTTCTATTCTCAAAAAATGTGTAATATTAACCAAGTCTTTTGCATTAAATTCTTTCTGTAGATATGTACTACAATAATATATTTTCTCCCTTCTTCCTATCAAGAAGATTTCATCAACAAAAACATGTATCACAATCAGACCTCTTTAGGTTTATTTCCTTACAGAATATGTTGAATCTCTTATTCCAGCATTTAGAAGAGATTCATTCAATCCATATAATGTTTTGTTAATACATTACAACTTTTATCTTCTAATTCTATGCCTTTAGGCACTTTTATATACACATCATTTTCAAGGTTACCATTTAGAAATGCCGTTGGTATATTTAATTGTTTTATGTCATAATCATTCTCTATCGCTTGTGATAAGCTCATTCTGATGCTGGTGAGTACACAAAATCATCTATTTTCTGTTGAAATTCCCTTGCTACAAGTCTTGCTTACTTTGTTCCATCAGATTTAGTTTTAAATACCCATTTGGTGTCAGTAGCTTTTTGTTCCTCAGGTAAGTAACTTTCTGACCATGTACACCCTTAGACAAAAAAAAAAGTCATCTCTTGATTCTATCAGCCGATCGGGAAACTTCGTGAGCACTCGCAGAAGCCTTATTCACATTAACACGTTTTCAGCAATTGTACTGTGTTGTTTGCTAGTTAACGCAGTGCATACTAAAGTAACATAAAAGAGAGAGCTTGCCTTTGTATGTTTCCGTGGTCGAGAGGTTTAACACATAACATCTGCGTTCGTAACCTCGCGGGTTCTATTCCCGTTCTACCTTTTCTTTAAAACTGAATGTTAGGATAGCATTTCGCCTGTAATATAGTTTGATATGTAATTTTATAATTGAGTTTTATGGCTTTAATGCACTCACAAAACACATCAATGAAAACCTTCTAATAATTAAATGAAGAAAAGATAATAGTATCTTCTAAAATGAAAACTTTAACAAAATTAATATCGGGTGTATGAACCCTCAGCATCTATTACCGCCCTCAATCTGCGGGGCATTGATGCAATCAAATTTCTACAGTCACGTGGACTTTCGGCTAGAGCATCCCAGATGTCCTGAATTTGTGCCCAAAAGCCTTCTTTCGTCTATCGTGCATCTGCAGGACAGTTAGAGTTCATTATAAACAGACTTGTTAGAGGCTGTTGCTTTTGCGCACAACGTGTGCGCATAAGTCTATTAAAATCAATACATTGACATCACCTAGAACAAACCCTGAATGTGGTAAAATAATTGTTACAATAACGACATTAACATTGATTTAGTCCAATTGTTAAAATAAAATGTATTTAATTCATGAAACATTTTAATACAAATATCACGATAAAAAACTACATAATTGAGGACGCGAACCTGCGACTTTCATTAACAGAAACAGTGAGTGCATGATTTACCGCTGACCTAACAGGGCACGTAGGAGTATCTTCACTCAGTTCATGCCACATAACGCAGTAGCTCAGGGCCTGCACAATTATGACTAGTTTACTAGTGTGAACTCAGCGCTTTGTCGAGTAGGAATATGCGTTCAAGAGATGACTCATTTTTTGTCTAAGGGTGTACCTTGATCATTAAGTGACTTTATTTCTTTTTTTTTATTGATATCTTACACTTTTCGTCTTCTACAGCATCTTCATAGTTTATAGGATCATCTTTGCTTGTTATTAGACAATAGAATGAGTATGCATAACTAGTTTCCAATTCATAATCTTTTAAATAATGTGGTGTTTTTACAGTTCTTCCACTTTTTGTATGAATTTGGTTTTCTTCATCAACAATTCCTACAATTTTTTCTTCATCATGTAACTTTTCTTCTTTATGTGAATATTCTTCATTAAAAGTTATAGGAGTTTCGTTCTTCTCATTTTTAGAACTTTCTTGATCTCGTTCAATAATTTTATAATCTTTTTCTTGTTTGTACTGTAGATCATTTTCATCGAATCGCACATCTCTTGATATAATTATTTCATCAGTTTCTGGGTTCCACAATCTGAACCTCCTTTAGCATATCCTACCATACATACAGGTATTGCTTGTCTATCAAATTTATCTCCGTTAGGTAGTACTACTGTCCAGGCTTTGTATCCAAATACTCTTAAGTTTATTTAACATAATATATCTCTAGAATAATTTAGCAGGTATTTTAGTAGCAATAGCAGCTGATGGACATCGTTCAACATTGTTGTTGCAGATTGTTTTTATTCCTTTTCCCGATAAATATCTCGGTAGTTTGGTTTCATTTAATTTAGCTCTGGCTTTGTCATAAATTGTTCTGTTCATCCTTTTTGCTTTTCCATTACTCTGTGGACTATATGCCATAGAATATTCTATTTTTATTCCTTTATTAAAACAGAAATCTGTGAGTTCTCTTGCTCTAAATTCTGCATCATTTGTTACAACGTATTCTTTTTACTTTGGTTCCTTTTTTCTGTCTCAATTTCTTTTATACATTTGATTACATTTCTTGAAGCTTCTGATTTAGTTTTCAACAGGTATACCTGTGTAAAATGGGAGTAATTATCAATCATGGTATGTATGTATCTGTATCCTTCTTTAGTTGGTTCTCTCACTGGTCCAGCGATATCAGTATGAATAAATTCACCTGGCTTATTAGAATGACGATGATGAGTTCTTTGGAATGGTAGTCTTATACTTTTATTTTCCATACATATAGTACATGTTTTACTGTCAAATGGTAAATTAATTATTTTAAGTCCTTATCTATTTATCATAGGTCGGCATTGTAATATGACTCTTGTTTATTCATATATAATTTGAGAATATGTAGGTTTCCCATTCTTTCTCCATAGACAGTTCTTATTCCAGCATGTATTTTTACTTTATCATTTTTGAATACAATTGTTTTTCCTTGATCTTATAATTTAGTCACAGATAGTAAACTGTGAGCCAAATTATCGATGATTAATGCTTCCATGATTATCGATATATTTCCATTATATAATTTTATCTGTCCTTTCTTATTTGCACTCATAGTTTCGCCATTTACCACGTTCTTCTATAACTTTAGCTTGATTTAGTTCTGTTACACTAAACATACCTTTTTCGTAATTACTTTGTATAAAGTGTTCTGTTGATCCAGAATCAATTACGAATATAAACTTCATTTTCAGCAGAATATAATTCAGCAGACATAGCTAAGAAGGTTAAATCATCCTCTGCCACTACGTTGAGAGTCAGTCCTCTTGATTTTCCTCTTCTGTTTATGTTTCTCCTAGAATTTATTCTTCCCCTTTGAATAGACCTACCTCTACTACCGGTATAAACATTCAAATTGTCTATGTCCTTCTTTGCCACACATATAACAAGTCAAAAAAGGTAGTCTCGGGTTCTTCAAATGTCTTTTTACTTGCAGTTCCTCTTCATTTCAATTCTGCATCCAGTAATCTAGCTTTTACTAAGTTATTTGTCATCTCTTGTGCTTTTTTTACAATTTGGATGTATTTATCACTTAAGCATTGCATTATTAAGGATTTAGCACGAGTGCCTCTTTTCTTCAATTCTATTTCATCTTTTACCTCTTCTTTTAAATCTATACCTTTTTCCAACATTAATAATTCTACTCTGTATAACCAATGTGAGAAATTCGATTTTTCATTCAAGATTGGAAGCTTCTCCGCCATCTTTAACTTTTGTTTTCTTCGTCACTTTTTGCAATAAATTCACTAAATCCACTTCAAGAATCACTTTCAACACACATTATCTACTTTGATCAATAATGCAGTTTATTACTCTTGTTGCCCTGGGCACATGACCTATTACGCACGGTAAGAGACTGCTGCTATAGTAGTTGAACTATTGGTGACTAACTTCACTTGACATAAAGTTTCATAATATATACATAGGGAACAACACAACACAGAGTACCTAACATTGAGAATATAAAACATGGAGCATATTCTAACAATAATGCATGTTCCCACTAGAGTCAATTGCGAACATGTTTGCTCACATATATGGGGATTCTTTATCAAGAGTCCACCTACAATGGTGGGTAGGATAGTATTAGTTTGTGCAAGTTAGGGTGAGTCAATGGATGAGTTAGTTCATCATATTAGTTTAGCATTCTCATATCTTTAGCAAGTTTTAGTGATATGTTGGCTACACTGTCTCAGCAATTACTAATACACATTTTATACTGCAAAAAAGCTATACTACTTTCAGGTAGCGTTGGGCCCAACCAGTTCATTTCGAGAAGTAGTTCATTCACTCGCATCTCACTTTTGTGAGCCATTCAATTATTGGCCAAGCAAAAAAAAAAAAAAATTTGTTTTCGCTTATTCGAATAACTTTACCATATCACCAACGGATGGCATAGCTATGCCCAATCGGATCCTTTGCTTCACACAGCAAGAATATGAGGCTGGAGCGGGAAGCACGAATACATGAGCCTGGGGTGACTTGACATTAACCAACCACGTGGTAGCTGTGGAATTTTTAAAGATAAACGGAAATAGTTCTGTAAATTCTATTTTAATTTATTTGAGTATGAAAAATTCTAATATGACTGCTTCATACTTTTGTTTATTTTAGAATTGTTCATACTGCCTTTTTATTTGTGTTATAACTGTATTATTTGCATAATTTTATTTATATACAGGATTTCAATGTTTATATATTTTATTTGAAGTTGTAAATGTTAATAAAAAGAAAATCGTAAGTCTATAATTTGAAAAAAAAAAAGTGTGGAGTATTTTAAAACTTTTAAGGAAGATATATTTTATTTTATTTATATAAGTATTGTTTACACATTATTTGCATATTTCTTTAAATAGAAAGAAAGATGCAAAATCATACTATTGGCAATAACTTGATGTTAATCTTTACAACCCCTAAATTAAAAATATAAAGAGGGTGTATATTGGGTAGACCAACAAAATTTAGCCTTGTTTGTGAACTTTTACAGAATGGTTTGTAATTCGCGATCAAGAAAAAAATAGTGAAATTTGGGGTTTTCGCCGATTTAGGAGATGGTAAAGCAAAGTGTAACTTTTGTTCTAAATACAGTTTTATTCAGGGGGCGGGATGCTTTTAAACTTGCACGGCATATTCGCTCTAAACGTTTAGCAAGATAAGATTTTTACTAAATTTTGCAATAGCTTTTTGAAAACCTAGAAAAACATGTTGATTTAAAACTTGGATTAAATCGATCTAAATTAAATACATTCGGAATTCTAATAAATAAAATGTGAAGTGATTGTAATATTAGACTACATTAGATTTGTAGCGTTAGTAATGACGTAGATCAAAAGGAATAATCCCTGAGTAATGCTGCGTATGAGTGATGACGTAAGCAAGAGGCAAGAGAATGCCGTAATGAACATGTAATGAACGAATGAGCGTGTCGAATTTGAAGTATTGAAGTCTCTCAAGGTAGTTCGTTCCTCTAAGGCACTTAACTCTTCCAAGGTAGTTCGTTATTTGATACCACTTCGTTCATCTAAGACACCATTCTTCCAAGGTAGTTCGTTCTTCTACGTAACTTCACTCAGGCCAGGTAGTTCGTTCCTCTATGGCAGTTCACTCTGGCAAGATTGATCGGTCCACTCAGACACTCGCTGCGGTACGATCGATATGCATGACATAGGAAAGAGGTGGGGACATGCAAGGTCGATGGGCGGAGAAATGTAGAGTAATCAACGAATGAGCGAAAGTTGATTTGGAGTGAGACATCCAGAGGTTGAAATAAAAAGTAAATTTTAATTTTAAGTAGCAGAAGTGAACCGTAGTGAACTCTGAACAGGCAGTTTACTAAAAGTGAGTAACTTTTCGAAACTTCACAGTAGTGAAGCTTTCTTTTTAAACGACTCACTCTCGAATTACCCATCACTACTTTCAGGTAACATTGAGCTCAACTTCTCATTTTATTTGAAGGTATTTTTAACATTTTTATTTGGAAAAATCTCTTTAATTTGCTTACTTGTTATAGTCAGCTACTAGATGGCAGTGAAGACCGAGTTCTCGCGACATCTAGTAATAATAGAGAATACATATATAGGAAAAATAAGTGTTTGAATTGGATTCGCCTGGTAGTGTAATGGATATCACGCTGAGGTACAGACTCAGAGATCCGGGTTCGAATCCCGTCCAGGCATTTATTTTTCTTATCATACCATATTAAGCTTGCATTGCTCAATGTTAAACATTTAATTATAACATATATATATATATATATATATATATATATATATATATAGTGTATAAAAAAGGACGGCGCAAACTTACATGGCTGAATGTACACAATAATAGAAGCAACAATGTCCCAGTAAACATGGGTCCGCAAACGAGCCATTTGCGAGATAGTTACGAATGTATGGTTAAAAGCCGCCACTGATTTCATTGTAAACGTCGTCCTAGTTAGTACAAATTAATTTGAATTTAGACTTTACCATTAATTTTTCATCTCATTTAGTTCACATTTCACAGTTCACTTCGCTTATCGAAGTGTCTTCCATGCATCTGGATGCAATACTGTACCCGTCTCTGCAATGAATGTAGAATTCTTTCGAAAACTCCTGGATCATTTCTGAATTCTTGACAAGCATGTAAAACTCTCTGCTCTAGTTCTTCAACCGTGTTGAAGGGTGTGCTGTACACTTCGCTTTCGAGGTGACCCCAGACACAAAAATCCACAGGATTTAAATCAGGTGATCTTGGAGGCCACGGTACTGATCCGCCTCGACTTATCCATCTTTGGCGTATCTGCGCGTTAGGTGCCGTCTCACAACGGCAGTAAAATTTGCCGGAGCTCCATCATGCAATTTACCACGAACTCCGACGTTGCTGAAGGGGAGCATCCTAATGCTATCCTGGAAGATGACGCCGCAGAAACCTAAGATACCTCCGTCCATTAAGTTTTCGTGGAAGAATGTGTGGCCCAATGAGATGATCATCTAGTACCCCTAACCACACATTCAGTGAGGAACGGTGCTGATGTGGTGACTCATAAACAGCATGTGGGTTTATTTCACACCAAACATGTGTGTTATGATAATTAAAAACACCATCGCGTGTGAATCCTGCTTCGTCTGTAAATGAAATGTTGCATGCGAAACGAGGGTTGACTGCAGTCTGTTGTTGCATGCACTAACAAAACATCACTCTAGGAATAAAGTCAGCATCATTGAGACATGGAACTCTTTGGAAGTGGTTAGGGTACAGTAAATTGCGCTGTAAAATTCTCCATAAACTACTGTGGCTTAGTACATGCACTTGTGTGGCAATTCTTCTCGTCGAAGTTCCTGGAGAGAGCTGAACTGCTTCCAACACCATATCCTAAACCTCAGGCGTAATGCGAGCAGGCGTTCCTACTGCTCTGCCATGTGCAAAATCCCCATTTTCTCTCAGGCGCAGATGGACCCTTGTAAATGTACGACTTTCGGGGTGTCTTCGATCAGGATATGTTTCTTGGTACAAGCGTGCAGCCTCCCGTGCATTGCCATTAGCCCTACCGTACATGAAATGCATATCCGCATACCCTTCGTTACTGTAAGATTCTATTGTAACTACAACACAGCACAAGTGGCATTCCTCAGACGAGACTGATACCTTTTGAGACTGTGTACTGTATCCGTCCTATAAGTTCTGCGTGTATGGTTTGATTACAACTCCACCTCTCGGCAATGTTCAGTTTTGTTAACAAAGAACATAGAACAATGAGGTCAGTGGCGGCTTGTAACCATACATTCGTAATTATCTCGCAAACGGCTCGTTTGCGAACCCATGTTTACTGGGACATTGTTGCTTCTATTATCGTGTACTTTCAACCATGTAAGTTAGGGCCATCCTTTTTGATACACCCTGTACATATATATATATATATATATATATATATATATATATATATAATTTGCATTGCTCAATGTTAAACATTTAATTATAACATCGGTAAAGCGTCACTGCTATAAAGTAAAAATATTCTCTTTAATTTGCTTACTTGTTATAGTCAGCTACTAGATGGCAGTGAAGACCGAGTTCTCGCGACATCTAGTAATAATGGAGAATATAATACATATATAAGAAAAAATAAGTGTTTGAATTGGATTCGCCTGGTGGTGTAATGGATAACACGCTGAGGTGCAGTCTCAGAGTTCCGAGTTCGAATCCCGTCCAGGCATTTATTTTTCTTATCATAATATATATATCTCAGATAATTATTCACATACAGCAACAATAAATTTTGTGTTTTCTAGTTTTTTTAAATTTGAATTTATGACTTACAATACCCTGATTTCGTACTATTTTAAACGTTTTGCAACGATGCATATATATTATAATAACACTTTTACAATTATTAAATATTTATCAAGGTACGGAAATTGACGCATTTTTTTCGAAGTTCCACAGAATTGCAGTGAGCATGCGCGAACGCTTATAAAATTGCCACCAGTTGTCAAAAATATATGTTAAATCGAAATGACCAACATTTGCAATTAATTCAAAAATATATATTAAGGAACAGTCCACCGCTGTGGTCTCGAGGTAGCTTGCTACCTTGTCACGCAGCTGGCGCGGGTTCGATTCCCGGTCGGTACAGGCTCCTGTCTGAGGTTTTTTCGGGGTTTTTCCTTACCTGTAGGAAAATGTCAGGAAGCTTAGGGCCCAATGGTCCCTGAAAATAATCCGGCCTTCATCATCCTTATCATGATCATCATTACCCTTCACCGGTGTGGAAAGCAACGGGAGGCTACCACACCTATAATTCCCTAGTAAAGCTGCAAGCATAGCATGAAAATGTTATGATTGCAGTGAAAGACCTGCCCTCGGGCAGAATTACTATGGATGGATATTAAGAAATGGATGTTCACTTACTTCAGTTAGCCAGGTTCTAATGTTACAAGTTAATGTACATCACATTAGTTTATAGTTTAATAAACAATTTATATCGTTAGGTTTTGAAAGGGCACAATAGTTTATATCAGATTCTTATAAACATGTTTTTTTTCGAAATTTTATAAAAGTATTAAAGCTACATTTAATTTCTGAAATTCTAAAGGAGGCCGTGAACAGCTTCGTTCTCTATTGTGACCAGACTAACGTTTTGGAATGCAGTGAAAACGTTTGCTACTTTTTTGATCGATTTGGTTAAGTTTTAAACTTCATTAAATTCTATATATTTATAATCATTGACACAAATTTAAGAATTATATAAGTGCAATGAGTTAATGTTTCTTTCACGTTTTGCTAGGAGTCTCTTTCTTCATAAAGAGCTTGTTTTGTAAGTTTATCAATCGTTTCTGTATGTTGAAAACGCATTATTTCATCCACTAATTTATATACATTTAATTCATCTTCTTTCTATGTTAGGTACGTTATTTTTTAATGCATAACTTGATGTTTGTCTGAGGAATTGCATAACGCGTGTTTCTCTCTTTTATATGGTCTATCGAGGACCCAAACTTGCTCTCCTACAGAAAGAAAGGGACTATAGCACCTTATGATATATTATAATTGTATCTTTTCTGGTTTAATTTCTGTGTTCGTTATATAGTTCCATACTTACGTTCAACGTTATTAAGTTTTTATTCACGTCTATTAAGTTTTATTCACGTCTATCTGTTGTTCATGTGATTTCAACTTCGCAAATAACTGAAACTGTTAACTTACTCTATTATTTGATCACTTATAAATAATTTTGATCCTATTTGAACTTTTCCCTAAAAAGCTATGATTTCATATTTGATAATGGGTATTAATTGGAGTTGTATTTTATACAGTTAGTATCATTCCTATGCATACAGGGTTGTAGAACAAATAAAAAATCAAATTCTGGGTAGTTAAAGAATTATTATTTATCTTTTATTTTAAATGTGAATTCCATATTGGTTTTTGCAAGATATAAATAAGTAAACAATAAATAATTTCTTAATTTCATTTAAAAATAAACAAAGATCACTTAATTATTGGCATGTTTTGTACCTTTTCTGTGCATACACCTGGCAGTAAGATAAATAAAACTGTTCATTATTCAGGCAATTTAATATCTGGTAGAATATCCTCTACTTTCTCATGGAATTCACCCGTCTTTGGCATGTATCAGAGGTGATTTTTTCCCAGCTTTGGAACACTGTCCGTTTTAGGTCTTCTTTTGAATCTACCCGTACATTCTTTCTATGAACATTCCTCTTCAAAATGGTCCATAGTTGTTCGATAGGGTTTAAGTCTGCCGACTGTGGGGGTTTTTTTTAACTGTTTGGGAACATTCCAAATTAGCTACTCCTTATTTATATCAGTGGTATGTTTGCTATCATTGTACTGTTGGAAGTAATACACAGCAGGTAATCCCATTTTTTGGGCACTTTGTTTAACATTTGTTTTTAAAATGTTATTGTAGCCTGATTTGTCCATGATTCCGTCTACAATTGGAATATTCCCAATCCCCTAGATGACATGTAGACTCAAAATCATTATGGAGCCATCACCATATTTAACTGTGGGAAGTGTGTTGACAACTTCATTGGCAGCATTTGATTCCCTCCTTACATTCTGGATACCATCTGACCCAAAAAAGGTTTATTTTTGTTTCATCGGTCCACATGACTTTATCCCAGAAGTTCTGACCGTGATTCATATGCTCTTTAGGAAACTTAAGTCTTCGAGCACGGTTCAATGGACTAACATATGGCCTTTATCTAGGCCATCTTCCATGATATCCTGCCCTGTAGAATACACGACGAATGGTTGTATTACATACTATTTTCCCTATTTCCTGTTCCAGAATTATACGCAGATTAGGCACACTTAGTCTCAGGTTAGACCTTACCTGCTGAGCTAGAAAATGTTCTTCTCTCTGATTAAGAATATGTTTCTTGGGCTGTTTAGACAAATTTGCTGTTGAGCCTTGATATTTGAAATTATTAACCACTCTCTGAATTGTAGAATGTCTTTTGTTGGTCAGTACTACCATTTTCCGTAAACTATAACCCTTAAGAGCCATGTTCACAATCACTTTCTTTAAATCGTCACTGAGTTGCTTCCTCTTTGCCATACTGAATTCAATTAACTGAAGAGATAGAAACAAAGGTAATATTAGTCAATCCTAGCGATAGATTACAAAAGTAAGATCAATACAGCACGTAAACAAAATAGGCCTACCCAATACAATACACAAGTTATTCAAGTGTATGCACAGAAAGAGTACATAATTTCAAACCCTTTTATGATTAATAGATTTTTGTGAATCTCGTATATTGTTCTTACACAATTTTAATGCAAGTTCTGTTTTTGTAATGACGTTCGCTACTTTTTTTCTGTACTTTTATGTTTCAAAACTTTATTAGTGGTGCCATTTTTATTTAAAATTATCTGGTGTATGCACAGGAAAGATACTAACTGTATAGGGTATGGTGCAAAAAGTGGCTCAACTATAGATTAACTTCCACTTGATTTTCCGTACTATATTCTTGTAATTCTGTTGCTCTATGTACTTCTTCTCTCTTTACTAATATTTCATACTATTTAAACATTTTACAATGAAACTTATAAATTATTTTTACAATTATTAAATATTTATATATGCATAACTGCAGTGCAAATGCCGCGAATGCTTAATGTTAGTTCCACAAGATGACGATTAAATTAGTGTTACCAACATTTGCAATTAATTCCACACCATATTTCAATATATTAACTTTATTTTGTTAGGTAGTTTGGAAAAGCTGCATTTAAAACTAGTGTCAAATATTTTTTATAAAGTCCTATAGAACAATAATGCGCATGCGCCAGAGTTTATAGAGCCAGCGATAACCCACAATCAAACCACATGTCGATTATAATCCTCGATTACTATCCGTTGCTATGAAATTTAAATGACCAATATTTACAGTAAATCCCCAAATCTATGTTTAAAAAAATATTAATAATATTAAAATTACCAAACGTTTATTAAAAATTGGCGTACACTTACTTGTTACTCCCTAACGCTGATCCAACCAGCGATAACCCAAAACAGCGATAGAAAAATCATAGACAAAGTAATATACTCTGTGGAGAAAATAGCAGTATCACAATATTGTCTAACAGTGTCATAATATTGTGATTTGAATATTTAAATAAATACTTCGAAATTGTCTAATAATGTTATAAAAATTGTTTGAAAAAGTTTAAAATATTAAACAATGTTAGTAAATACAGAAAAAGAGCTATAGTTTACAACAATATAACTGAAAATCAAGCGCTAGTAGAAGTGCAGATGAGCCGGTAGTTTAAATCATTAAATAGTATGCATGTAATTTATTTTGTTAGGTTAGGAAGGGAGAAGTTGTGTATTATTGCCTCACTATGATGGTTGTCTGTTTATATAAAAGTGGGTGCCATGCGACATGCTTAACAATGATTAACGTGCATAATTATTATAGTGGCAGTTGTCAGCGATAGCTGACATTTTCATTTAACTATATATGACAGGTGCAGGGTAAAAAAAACGAGCTGCTGTACATCCTTCATAGTGAGGCTTATAATACATCCATTTTTGAAAATGTTTTTTTTTTTATAAATGTTTGGGAATTTATTCCACATGTTGGTCATATCGATTTTATAGCTGTGTGGTTCCATCTAGTGACAACTTTATTAACTTTTATAGGACTTCAGAGATATATGGTTCCATTAGTGTAAATTCTATAAATGTATGCAAATGCATAATGTTATTCTCTAGAACGTATAGCATTTATGGTGGAAATTAAACTTAAGTTTTAAAATTAAGCTTAGGAACATCAAAGATGGAAACATAGAAAAATTGCAGACCATCCAGAAACAAAGTAGGAAAATAACAATTTATAAAGCACTGTTTCCTTTGTTATCAGTTCTGAAATTCAGATGTTAATCAAGTTGATGGAAACATTGTTAGGTGTTTGTTTCTGTAGTGTGCCAAAATATAATACATATTTTATAGTAATAAAATTGCAGTATTGTGTTTTTCAAAATTACATAGCAAAGAAATTGAAGTGTAAGAAAATTTACTTCCACAATTTACTTCATGATGAATCTTAATAAATGTCTGTTAATTGAATTGCTTGTCTATAATAATCAATATCATAAGTATTTTTATTTGATTTTCATATTTATTATATAATTCAGTGACAGCTGTTTCGGTACACTGTACCTTCTTCAGACATGTTAACTAATTATGAATTGTGTTCCAACTGATCTAAGCAACAATACAACAATATTTATTTAAATGTTTAAATTTAACAAAGGGGATTCATTCAAATCAAGTTGAGAATTTAACAGTTTGTTACAACTTTTCAATTTATTAATCTCTACAGCCTCCAAAAGATCTAATTTTTTACCCTTAACACAAACATGTAAAATTTCAAAATTTTGATCGAAACAATGATTAAATTGGAATAAGAGGTTAGCATATTTTGAATATTCTAAATTTCTGTTATATGCTCTCATGTGTTCCTTTATCCGAGAGATAAAAGGTCTACCATTTTGTCCTATATAGACATTGTCACATGTGCCACACTTCAGTTTATATATACCTGATAATTTTTCTTTTTTTTTTAATAAATATGGATTTTCATCAAGTAAACACCAACTCAATTGAATATCATAAGTATTTCTCTAAAATGAACGTCAAAATGAATCCACTGAATGCATTGAAATAAATTACATTTTTCATTTCGCTCATCTGGTGTTCACTAACTTTCATTCATCTGAATCTAACTAAGTAAATCACATACTCCAGTAAACAATCAGTTCCTCATCTGTCCTGATCTAAATCTAACTAAATAAGCATGCACTCTTGTAAACTAATTTGAGGTAGGCCTACACTAATGTATATAATCTAAAATTAACTAGATAAATCACACATTCCTGTAAACTGATCTGGTATACACGTACACTAATGTATATAATCTAAAATTAACTAGATACATCACACATTCCTGTAAGCTGATCTGGTGTACACCAACTTAACTCTCATCAAAACCTAACTAAATAAATCACACACTTTTGTAAATTCATCTGGTGATATTGTATCTAGCCAATTTCTATTAGAACCTATTTATTCATTTGTTGAAAGAAGAGTGCACATAGATCAGCTTTGCATTTTAGCTACCAATTTCAAGTAATTTTTAGTTTTTGGATGGTTTTTTTAATTTTTATGTATTATTTTTAGACTTGTATAAGCTTAATTAAATTGGAATTTGGATGTTACTTTATGTGCCTTATCCTTGAATTTATTAATTTGAGAACTCTCCCATACATAAAATTAAATATGCCGTCTCTGATAATAATAAATTAACAGGTGTGATATAGTAATTATGAATATAATTTTATATATATGTTATATATATATATATAGTATTGTAAAGTTTTTGATATATGTGTGATAATGAAAGGTTTCTTGAGTTTTTCACATCAAAGTTTCAAGATTAGCTGCTGGCCACTGTTTCTGACATTTTGAAATTATCCCACATCCCTTGATAATGGCATGTGGGATTATGATGGAACCAACAGCCTACCTAGAATGCATGAAAACGGCAATCTAAGAAACCTTTCTTTATCATATATATATATATATATATACATATAAAGTGTGTAACTAAATTCCCATAACAGACCTTAAGGACATGTAGTGGGGACCAACATGGTTACATTTAGCATCGGAACTCATGTCCAGAAACGTACCGTTTTCCTGTTACATGCAAATATAATACATGTTGATCTCTCTAATGCCTGCTGCTTGTCATCCGGGTCCACAACAAAGGCTCGATATTACAACCACCTGTCAACACAGATATTGTACCTCCATATTCTGGTATACACAGTCACCAATCCTTGGTCCTACAGCATCTGCTATGACATGCGACAGTTGGTCTAACTTGGATGCCACAATGTTCTCGTAAATTATAGATTTCATGTGAACTCACAGGTAGTAGTATAGCAAAGATAAATTAGGAGAACATGCAAGGTCATTGGCGCTGAAAATGCATTAGAGGTGAAGTTGTGTTCTGGTATATTGCATGCGTATAGCAGGAAAATGTTAAGTTTGTTGACATGAGTTCCTATATAAATGTAACCATCTTGGTCCCTGCTACATGTCCTCAAAGTCTATAATGGAAATTTGTTTACACCTTGATATATATATATATAAATATATATAAAATGGTAGCTATAAAATTTAATTGCTTATTCTAAATGTGATTATGCTACTTATTGTTGACTCTGATGTAGCAAAACGTGAAACTATTTTCATGATATTGACATTTTCAGATACACTGGTTATCATGAATGCTGTTAAAGATAAGGACCATCTGTCACATATAGAAAATGAAACACAAGTAAGCTGTAGTAGTAATTATTATTTTGCTCTCTGTCATCATTTAATGCTTATATATGATATCGTGATGATATGCTGTGATTTTCGTTTTACAGGATGTGAAAGTAGAAGTAAAATTAGAAGTTGATGATGAAGTTGATAATATTGATACTAAATATGTGGTGTTAGGATCTGTTGATTCATTTGTTGTTGAGGATACAAAACAAGAGGTAAAATTTTTCTTGATAACTTCAGAATTATATGTATGATGGGAAAACTTGTAGGTTTCTAGAGCCTGGAATGTCATTCACTTAATAGCTTATTGCTCACCTCATAATCACCCATGTACAGCCTTTGAAATAGTTGATGGCACTCAGATAATTGTCAAGTCTCAGAACAAAGCCACGGTGCATGAACAGAGATTAGCTACCTGGTTCACAATTATACAACTATTTGAGAAACTAAATCTGTTCTATCGTGCAATGGAAAACAATTTTGTGTAAATAGGTGGTGCGGTAAATACTGAAAATAAAGCAAGGCAAAATAAATGAAACAAAAGGTAGCAAATTAATTGAAATAAGGACGAGAGAGAAAAAAAGTATGACAGCAGGATCGAACGCACAACCTCATGCACAGGAAACAGAAGCTCCCTCCATTTGACCACAACCATCTCTCCTAGAAATTGTCTGTATAAAGTGATGCAGTACTTCAGGACTTACTTGTATAATGAAATTAGATATTAACTTAATTTAAATCAATCAGACACATTTTGTATTAGTAGTGGAAGTAAATAATATTATTATGCCATGTGTTTTGTAAACACAGTAATGAAGCTTTACAATTTATATATATATATATATATATATATATATGAGCTGTTTCCTTTAATTTATTTATTTACATATATTCCATTCCATAGTATTTATGTCCGAGGGTGGATCTTTCACTGCAATCATAGCATTTTCATGCTATGCTTTGCAACTTTACTGGGGATCTGTAGGTGTGGTAGCTTCCCGGTGAAGAATGATGATGATGGCCGGATGATTTTCGGGGACCGTTGGGCCCTAAGCTTCTGACATTTATCTTAGAGGTGAGGAAAAACCCCGAAAAAATCTCACCCAGGAGCCACTCCTGACCGGGAATATTTCCATATATATAAACAAATTTATTGATATAATGAAGCCTGGTAACAGGTAGGCATTATGAAAATTAACTACATTATTAAATAATAATAAATAAGTTTACCTGACCAGATTCGAACGTGGGCCTGGCCGTCGGAAAGAGAGCATCTTACCGACTGTTCCGCTTAAGCAAACGATATGAATGCTGAATGAAGAGAGTCTTACACCATGTGCTTTATAGTCAAATGAGTCAGAATATGTAGCAACATACTGATGTGAATTGTTCTTCAAAACTCTAATTTCCATCATCAAGAGTTGCGCCGTCATTGTTTTCAAAGGCTGTACATCCTAGAGATCGAAGGTTGTCCAGGGAGTATAGTAGTTATTATGTTCTTCATTTCCAGTCTCTTTAAGTTATGTATGATTTTATTTATCTAAAGGTGGTTCACATTATAGGTACCCAAAATTGTTGTAAATTTAGTTTAAGGTATGGCCCCAAATATGGGTCAAAATTCCATAAGATTATTTTTTCTCCCATGGTGTCTTGTCCAGCATACGTCATTCCAAACTTTAAATCAAAGCAAGGCACTTTTCAGTATATGTTTAATTTAGTTGCCTCATATAAGTACTATATAAAATAACTTTGTAATATTTTTAGCAATAATTACATCTAGTGCAGATTCTCCTGAACCCATAAGTAAATTCTGTTTTGAATTTTCAAAGATATATGTAGCTTATATTTAAAAATAAATATCTGTGGCACCATAAAATGAACTAGAAAGGAGATACTTTTAAAATTTTATAAAACAATGGCGGTTCCAATAGTACTATATGGATCAGAACACAGGGTCTTAACCAAAAACCAGGAACATAGAACAGAAACGTCAGAAATAAGTTTTCTGAAGAGTGTGGCTGGCTATACAATAATGGATCAAAGGTGAAGTGAGGATATACGAAGAGAACTTTATACATTCAAACTATTAGATAGGATTATACAATACAGAGATGAATGGATGGACCACATCAATAGAATGGATAACAATAGAAATCTGAAACAGATTCTTCATTACAAACCACTGGGATGAAGAAATGTTGGAAGATTCAGTAAAAGATGGATAGACCAATTCTAACATGAGATCGGATCAGACCAACAGGTCTAATCCTTGATGCTGCTGCTGATGAGATATTTAAAACAGATCATCTGTTTAGAAATTAATATATTTTTAAGTAGGAGTGGAATTTATTTGTGTCTTTTTGAGCAACACGAATTAGTTATCAGATTGTGTTAAGTTGAAATTGAATCCATTATTTTATTTAAATTTCATCCAAGAAGTTTGTGTAAATAAACTTGATGAACTTTGATTGTTTATAGCTGAGGATTTCTGTGCTAATGAGGAGAAACTAATTGCCAAGAATTCTTTTGTTCAAACTGAGCTACTGCTCCATTTCTTCATTTCTTATTACGTTCCTTGAGTCTCAGAGCTTTCAATTCAACGGTACTATCTCTTGTTTATTTATATGACTTACTGTTACATAAACAAACAAGAGTTTTAATTCAATGCATTTCAGAATGTGAATAGAGCGATAATCTTACTAATAATGTCTTTACTTTTGCAGGTATAAGAAATAAACCACATTTTTTTTAACTACACATTGTTTTGTGAAGAAGTTTTGATAAATTTACATTTAATAAAATCTTCATCCATTCTTGGGAAAATAGGCAAATATGTAAACAAAAGACAATATAAATTATATTTGAGAAATGTTAAATGAATAATAAAAACATCAAAAGACAATATCTTTTTGTAGCACATTCATATGACAGTATTTGGTGAAAATGAACATGTCTCCGTGTGAAGTTGCCAGTCTCCCATCGGACGCCTCCCCATGTGGCGGATAGTGGAATTCTCACCAGGTATGGCGGGTACTGGGGTAATAAAATACCCAGGGCAGATCAAAACTAGTGCT
This sequence comes from Diploptera punctata, assembly GCA_030220185.1. Taxonomy (NCBI): domain Eukaryota; kingdom Metazoa; phylum Arthropoda; class Insecta; order Blattodea; family Blaberidae; genus Diploptera; species Diploptera punctata. Next base: position 351,400 of record JASPKZ010010244.1, read on the forward strand.
GCTGCCTTGCAGTAAGATACTGGACTATCAAAGGCTAGAGTAAGAAAACCTTGAACAAAAATTACCCGTCCCCCAGGTTGGGGGTTGATGCATTGGGCCAGCTCCTCGTTCATCATAAAAAGAAAAAAATGCTAAAAAACCAATCATCATGCCTCAGAAAATGACTCTAGGACGATTACAGCTAAGAAAAAGGACTTTGAAAATTGGCACATGGAATATTCAAGCCTGCAGAAATAAAATGGAGGAAGTAATTAAAGAAATGGATACAATGAAACTAGATTTGGCAATTTTAACAGAAACAAAGAAGAAAGGCACAGGAAATTAAACATTCGGCAATTATATACACCTTTACAGTGGCGTAGATAAACATAAAAGAACAAAAAGAGGTGTTTCAATGTTGATTAATAAGAAATGGAAAGGCACTATGAGAAATTGGGAAGCCATTTATGAGAGAATTTTAAAATTAGATTTGAATATATGGGGCTATAAGCTAACATTTTTCGGATATATGCACCAGTTAACGATAATGGAATGACAAATCTAGAAAATGATTTATTTTTTGACAAAGTTAATGAAGAAATAGGAAAAATTAGCGCTGGGAAACAATTGATATTATTGGGAGACATGAATGGAAGTACAGGAAGTAAATTTGGAGATCGAGTAGTAGGTAAGTTTGGAGAAAACATTTTAAATGAAAATGGAGAAGGGTTAATTGAATTATGTGGACAATCATCTTTAAAAATATGGCATGGCTTTTTCAATCATAAAGATATCCATAAATACACATGGGAACGTCCAACACTAAATCAAAAATCCATTATCGATTACATAATTACAAAACAAAATTCAAAAATGAAAATACAAGATGTCAGAGCTTATAGAGGACCAAGTGTGGGACAGATCATAAATTAGTAATTGGAAAATTTGTATATCCTTGCATTCTTAATAAAGAAAACAACCACACAGAAAAAGAAGAAAATGTTAGAACAGAAATGGAAAGGAAATATAATGTAGAAAGCCTACAAAACAAAAGTGTAAAGCATTTATATCAACCAAGATTGAATAAAATATTTTCACAGTGAATTCAGAGATACAGAAGAAATGTATCAGTACCTAAAAAGGTGCATTCATGAAGCTGCCTGTGAAGTATTGGGTGAGAAATATGACTACAGAGGAAGGACACCACTGTTTTGGAATGATGAAATAGAGAAAGAAATACAGGATAAGAAATAGTTATTTTTAAAATGGTTTAGTACAAATAACCAGAATGACAAAATACAATATCAAAAAGCACAAGCCAAAGTGAGAAGAATGGTTACTAAACACAGAAACGAGATTTGGGTTAAGAAATGTACAGAAATACAAACATATTTAGGAAGCAAGAAGAGTTCAGAATCATGGAAATTTATAAAAAATATACATTCATCGAATAGAAATAAGAATCTTCTCAACCTAATAAGGATACATGAATGGGGAGAATATTACAAAAAACTTTTAGTTAAGGACCGAAAGCAATTTTTGGGAGAAAATGACGATTTATCAGAGATGGAAACAGGAAACATAATAGAAATTGATATAAATACTGTAAAAAAGGAAATTATGAGAATGAAAAATGGTAGTAATGACGGCCCAGTAAATATTGCTATAGAATTGATTAAAAGTGGCAGTCAGAAGTTATTGGAAATGATCATAGTACTGTTTAATAAAATAATAAATGGTGAAGAAGTGCCAGAAGAGTGGAAAGTCACTATTATAACATTGATACATAAGAAGGGAGACAAGAGAAAGTGTGAAAATTATAGAGGCATATCAGTAACTAGTACAGTAAGTAGAATATATGGATGGATACTAAGTAAAATGGTTGATACAGAATAACAGGATAAAGAAATGGAAGAACAATCTGGTTTTAGAACTGGTAGGTCATGCGCAGATAATATATTTTGCATAACACAAATGATAGAAAAAAAGAGAGCTACTAACAGAGATTTGCATTTGCTTTTTGTCGATTTAACCAAAGCATTTGATAGTATTCCCCAAAAAATGTTGTGGGAAACTTTAGACGATTCTAACATTACCAAAACATTAGTAGAAGCTATAATAGCATTATACAAAGGATCTATTTCGAAAATAAAAGTTGGAAATCATATAACAAAGGGATTTACTATTACAAAAGGTTTAAGCCAAGGTTGCAGTTTATCTCCAACTCAATTATAATTTATCTCGAATGAGTACTAAGAGACTGGAGGAAAAAATGTCAAAAAATGGGCATACACATGTATATTCACTAAATTTATCAGATGACCAGGCATTAGTAGCACAGGACCGTGATGACATAGAATATATGGCTAAAGAACTAAAAGAAGAATATGAAAAATGGGGACTTTATATAATCATTGAGAAAACTAAGTACCTGCGTATAGGAAAAGAAATGGAATATATAAATTTCAACAATGGAGAAGAACTAAAACCTAGTATTGAATGATCTTATTTAGGAACAAAATTAGACCATTCAGGCGATAACACAGTTGAAATTAAAAATAGAATCACACAAACAAAACAAGCAATAAATGCTTTAAACTCTGTTTGGTGGAGGAAAAATATTACAAAAAATAGAAAATTACAACTATATTAAACCATAATTCACAGCATTTTAACATATGTTGCTGAAGTCTGGCAAATTCCTACCAGGGAAATGAAAAGAATTTTAAGTACAGAAATGGATGTTTTAAGAAGATCAGCTGGATAATCTAGAATGGATAGAATACGAAATAAAGAAATAAGGGAAATTATGGGTGTACAAGAGGAGCCGGACATCATAGACATTATAGAACAGAAAAGATTGCAGTGGTATGGTCATGTCAAAAGAATGCCAGAGCAAAGATTGCCAAAAATTGTTATGGAATGGATCCCAATCAAAAGGAGGAAAAGAGGAAGACCGAAGGAAACTTGGATAGAACGAGTATAAGCAGCTATGAATATCAGAGGAATGGAGGAAGATCAATGGATGGACAGAGAGGAATGGCATTTGGTTTCTGGAAGATGGCGGCAGCTGCCATGATACCGGATGATGATGATGAACATGGCAGATAATATCCTAGCATTAATATGTCACATGATATACATCCTTCTGCATATATTGGTGGTGTCCACATGCCACCAGAATGACAAATTTGAATTACAAGTTATACAAAATCTGTAAGTTTAATTTGATACATTTTGTATTTAATGAATCACCATGCAGAAAAATTCAGAGGTTTAAGATTTAGCGACTATGGGACCCACTGTCTTTGTGAGGCTTACCGTTTTACATAATTCAAACATACTCAACTGACAAATGTAAAATGTTGGATTGAGTCTCCTGTCGATTACAGAATTATATCTGCAACATCATCTTGCACTAAATGGAGATACAAATGTAGTCATAACATATATGTTGTTGATTGTGACCTCTAGAAACCAGAATGATCTGTACATTATATTAATTGTTAGGCTGAGCCATACATTGACATTAGGAGTTCTAGTAATAATTTAGGTAGTGCATTTGTTTGTTCTTTGTCGGTATATGGCAGTTATGTCTGTTTATAGTTGCACTATGTGTCTGAAATGTTGCTTGATTGCTGAATAACGTGTTGTGATAGCAGTTCATGATTGTTTATAAGGCTGGAACACACAACTACATGAGCTACATAATCAACTTATATTTAAATGAAGGATTTTCAGAATATAGGCTTGTTTTTTCAGTCTGTATCATATTATTAGTAAATTATAGTCTTTTTTTTACATCCTACCTCATATTTTATGTTTCTTTAAACACAGGAACTAGTTTTCAGGAGAAAGATAAATCTCATTTTCAACCAACAATTTGACTACCGGATTTTTGTTGGAATCTCAATCCATAATGTTGTCATCCTGTGTTGATTTGATGAACTTCGAGTTGTAGTCACGTTCGTCAGGAATCTCAAAATTCATGGATCTATATTAGTTCTTCTGAATATATATCTTCTCCCAAATTGTCAATTCTAAAGGTTTTTTCAAATGTTTTAAAAGTTGGGCTTCTATTTCAATTTTATGATTCTGCAATAAACTATGTGCTGCAATAGCTGATTTTTCAATTTCATCTTTTTTAATATTTCTAAAGTGTTCCTTAGTGCGAGTGTCCAAATTCCTTTTTGTATTTCCTATGTTTACTTTATTGCAGTCCTTACAATTAATTTAATAAATCCCAGATTTTTTGCTATCTGGGGTGTTCAATTTCTTACTAGTTTACCAACGCTAAATTTATTTATCGGTGGCAATGTGATAGCGAATTTCTTGAAAATATTTTTAAATTTGTTATGTATTTCAGGATGATGAGTAATTTTCCTAAATTGTTTTCCTTTCTTTGAATCAGATTGAAGTGTAGTGTATTCTTTTAATTTTTTTTGTTGTCCGAATTTCTTTAATTTATTTACAATTATTTCTTTTCCAAAACCATCTAAATTGGCTATGTTCAAAATGTGATTGTATTCTTTCTTAAAACCTTCTTCATTTAATGGAACATTTAATAATCTATATATCAAACTGTTGAAAATTGCATATCTATGCACACACAATATGATTGAGACCTGAAGATTTTATATAATTGTCTGTATGAGTGTCCTTCCTATATATATTGAATACAATTTTTCCTTGTAGTTCATTCCTTATTAAGTAGAGGTCCAAAAATGGTATTTGTTTATTTTTTTCTAATTGGAATTAGAAAAGGATAAACAAATCCCATTTTTGGACCTTTGCTTAATGGGGAATGAACTGCAAGGAAAAAGTGAATTCAATATATGTAGGAAGGATACAATTATATATTTATATGGATGAGATGTGAAGTTTAATGAAATAGTAAGAACTGTAAAATTATTTTTTTTATCTCACCAGAAGATTTACTTCTTAACTGAAAAAAAAGTAAAGTGATCCCACTATAGACCTTTGGAGAATCATGTATACCAATGGTGATATGTATATTAAAATTTGACCACTTAACATACAATAATACCACATCAAAACAATTTTACAGGAGGAATAAAAAAATGTGCTGAATAACTTTAAATTCTAATGAGATAGAAGGGAGGAGTGAAAGGAAGAATGGATTTACTTTCTTTTTTTAAGTAATATAACACATTTCTTATGTAATGTCACCAGTGTTGTTATGAGTATTTTAATGGCTTACCTACATTTTACTTCATAAATGTGGTAATTGTTCGTGGCTCACCAGTTTTAAAAAAATATATAAATGTGGTTACTCTCATAGCATATATAAATAGCAAGATTATATTAATGTCTTATTTATATTATAAATATTTTAAGAGATTCTGTAAAATGAATAGAAGGGAATTTCTATATATTTGTAACATAAATTTTAACATGTTTTATAACATGAAAATTGAAAGATTATTATTAGGGGCATATAAACTTTCCAACATTTTGTCTCATCACTTTGTTTCGTATAAAGTCATTGTAAAAATGGGAACAATGGGATTATAACACACCTACGAGCTTGAAGGTTTTTCCATATTTGGGACTTTATTTTCCTACTTTGCAAATTGAGCTGAGGTCAGTCAATTGCTGGTTGTTGATGCATATTACATTATGAAATTATTTTCTATTGTTCATCAAAGCTAAGGTTGTAATTAATTTCAGCATCCGTTGTGTACTTGAGAACTTTATAAAATCAGTAACATTGTTGCTATTTCCTGGCTGATCGCTGGAGAAAGTGTGCATTTTTTTTTTCAGAGTATAAATTATACTTTTCCACTTTATATCACCCTAGCCGAATACCAATGTATACTTGTTAATATATCAATATTTTACCTGGTCTCCAATTTATACGTACTTGCTCATGGTGAGGTTCACAAGCATCTTTGAAGCGTCAAGACATATTGCGACAACCTTGATGTGGAATCTATGGGTCATTCATTTTTAGGAAACTTAAATAGTAGGATTACATATGTTCTTCAAATGATTTTACACCTGTTGCTTAGTGTGTCCTATTTTGTTTTCAACATGATGGCTATCCATGTTGACTTTTATATAGAGTATGGGAAGTTGTTAACCTGTTAATTTGATCATGATGGATTGTATGAAGACGACCAGTAGCTTGGCTAGCATGATTTTACTTAAATCTGTGTAATGTCTTCTTGTTAGGAAGAGCCTCATAGTTTTGAATTGTTACATTTTTATTGTTTGTAAAATATCCTTTTAGAATTTTGAAAGCATTTGCAAACAAATAGTGTAGTGAAGACCAATTTTAAAAAAATATGGGCACATCAGGCGACCTATGATAATTGGGTAAGCTGCCAATGCTCTTCTACTGGTGATAGTTAATCCACATAACTTCAGACCAAAAATAACCCAATACTCAGGATTGCACCTTAGTACAGTACTTAAAATTCTAAAAGTCAACAAATGTCATCCATGTCACATTTACTTCTTTCAAGAATTTGCACATGACTTCCAGAATTATGTTGTCCTATCTACTCTTTACAAAATGTAATTTTATTTTTTCAAAATATAACTAACTCGCTCTATCAAACCCATAGTTTCATGGCCACGTAGACACAAGCCTTCCATATATCCCAATCCCGAGGTAATGTTTTACAATCATCTCCTGTATAATCCACTTTCTTCAAATCATGGTTAATATTATTCTCACACTTCATTCTTTGTCCTCCAACTGGGCATTTTACCTGGTTTTCGTACAATAAGTTGCCATGCCCCTCTTTCATTCCCTATCTATGCCATATGACCTGCCCATGGCAACAGGAGTAATATTGGGTGATCAAAATATGTATGTATATGTATATATATATATATTTATTTATTTATATGTTAAATGAGTAATTTTATTTACAATATTTTTATGAAAGTTAAGACTGTGATGAACTCAAATTACAAGTAGGACCAAACAAATGATTTGAAAATTGTGTTGATTAGAAGTTGGAATTTTACATTCCTGTGATATCTTTATTGCAGGGTAAAGGATAATTATATATGTATCATAATAGATCATATTAGTCTTTAGTTGTTCAATTATTACATTTTCAGGTGGACCTGTATGAAGATGTTATTGAAAAATCACAAGTAAATGTAATGAAGAATGATCTAAATATACCATATAAAAGGGAAGGTACTTCCAGAGGAAATATAAACAATTTTGATGGAATATTCAGTCCTAGGGAATCTTCAGATTTTACGTGTAATATAAGTCCTGACGATTGTGATTCAACTCCCCATGTGAGGAAACCTTTGAAATTGTCCGTCCATAAGAACTCTGTTTCGAAGACTATCAATCTTGGCAAAAGTTTACGTATGCATAGTATTAAGAAACAATTCACATGTCATTTATGTAACACTTCCTTTATTCGTAACTACGATCTTACTACACATTTACGTTCGCATAGTAATGAGAAACCTCTCAAATGTCACCTTTGTAATAAGTCATTTACTCGTAATAACAATCTCAATACACATTTACGTTTGCATTTTAATGAGAAACTATTGAAATGTCCTTTGTGTAATAAGTATTTTACTCATAAAGGCAATCTTAGTACCCATTTACGTATACATAGTAATGAGAAACCATTCAAGTGTGAAAAATGTAATAAGTGTTTCAACCAGAAAGTACATCTTAAAACACATTTGCTCTGGCATAACAACGAAAAACCGTACAATTGTGATATTTGTGCTAAGTCATATTTTGATAAGAACAGCCTTAAATATCATTTACTTATTCATAGTAAAGAAACACCATTTAAATGTTCTATTTGTGATAAGTCATTTCGTTATAACAACAGCCTTAGAAAACATTCACTTATTCATAGTAAGGAGAAGAAAACGTTTAAATGTTCTATTTGTGGTAAGTCATTTCGTTATAACAACAGCCTTAGAAAACATTCACTTATTCATAGTAAGGATAAAACGTTTAAATGTTCTGTTTGTGATGAGTCATATTTAAGTAAGAACAGCCTTACAAAACATTCACTTATTCATAGTAATGAGAATCCATTAAATTGTTCACGATGCAATAAGTCATTCTCTGATCAGATCTATCTTTACAATCATTTATGTATTAGTAGTATTGAAAAACAATTCAAATGTTCGCTATGCGATAAGTCATTTAGTAAAAAATATAATCTTGTAACACACCTACATTTGCATAGCAATGAGAAGCCATACAATTGTACTTTTTGTAAGAAGTCATTTGTTAGGAAACACACTCTTAATTCTCATTTACTTGTGCACAGTGATAAAAACCCATTCAAATGTTCCGTTTGTAAGAAGTTGTTTGTTAACGAGTATATGCTTAATCGACATTTAATTGTACATAACAACGAAAAACCATTCAAATGTTTAATTTGTAATAAGCCATTTGCTTATGAATTTAATCTTAAAACACATTTGCTTCTTCATACTAATAAACGATATGTGTGTTTAATTTGTAGTAAGGTTTTGTCTACCAAATGCAATCTTAAAAGACATATACGTGTACATTGTCAATAATCATACATGTTTTCTTCGTAAAAATTAGCTGAGAACACGTGGAAGAGGCATAGTTTGTTTCATATAGTTAATGAAGCATTGTACAAATAATCATATGTAATAAAAAACTAAAGTGATCCCACAACAGACCCAGAGGCCCTTGGGGTAGTAGGAAGTTAAGGCTCCCACTTTTTTCTAGACAATCGGCACTTTATGTCAGCCGGATTGTGAGCCCTGCGTGACGGCCGCCTTTACCCCAGAAGAACAAGCGTCTGGTACTCATTTCCGTTAGAGGCTGAGTCGACCCCTGTGCCATAGTGCCGCCAGAGGATTTGGGTCAGTTTAAAAATCCTGATCCCAACGGGACATGAACCGTGGACCCTCCGGCTTGTAGCTCAGTGCCGTAACCACTACGCTACAATAATCATATATATTGTTATATTATTATTTGCACATTAATGATGAAGCATCAATGCTTGATTTGTACAACTATTTTCTTAACAATAGCTGTGTATGTGTATATATATGTATATATAATAAATACATATATTTCCCTTTAAAGACGTGTGCTCATCATTTATTTTAATTCACTATGTTCCATTCTCACATACGGATCCATACTTTTATGTAACATGAATTAACTTATCCAGTTATCATACTCAATCTGCATTTTTTCCCACAATATTTTCCATTCCCTTAAATTTTCCCTTCAAATGTTGATTTATGTAGACATTTTTGTTCTTAGTGACATATGTATATCTTTTTCAATATGTGTTTGGCCACATGATCTATGAAATTCACAACAATAAAACAAATCTATCAATGTTTTCTTGATTTTCATAAATATTTCTTCTTAATTAACATTCCTGACAGCTATTTCGATACACTGTACCTTCTTCAGATGAATGCCACAAATACAGATAAAAGTTCTCATTTATATAAATAATTGTAACTAGTGAACACTTTAAAAGGTAAACCAGAGCAATCTACAAAACACGGTACTCTCTTATTATAAATTTATAAGAGGTTACTAATTAAAATCGAATTGGGAATTAAATAACTTATTGATCTTCTTTAATTTATGTATTTCTAAAATTTCTAAAAAGATCTAGCTTTTTTCCTTTGTTAAAAACATCTAAAACTTTGTAATTTGCATTAAAATAATGATCATGTTGAAGTAAGTGGTCGGCATATTTTGATGTCTCTAGATTTTTATTAAATGCTCTTATATGTTTTTTTATACAAAAAATATAATAAATTAAATAAAAATAAAACCTAGTTTTATTTTTCTTTAATTAATAAATATGGATTTTCATCAAGTAAACACCAACTCAATTGATTATGAAAAATAAATTATATTCCTGTTTGTCCTATATAGACAATATACTGCAGAGAAGTTACTAGTATTTCTAATCACAGCTTTTTTATCTGTTTGTTAAGATTTTTCGTTACTAATTTCACTAAAAGTTAAATAAATTTACTAAAGAAAGGTTTTAAATGTAGTTTTAATACAGACAATAGTGATATTTTACTACAAAATTTAGGAGTTGAATGTGAATTGATTTTAAATTATAACAATATATTATTTGGACATGTTAATGTTGAGTTAGAAAAGTATCCTCTCACAAAAATGATCAATGATTGTAGCAAAATAGTCTCACAACATATATTTTATAATCTGATAGCTAAAAATAAAATATTAAGTAATAACATTGTTTTGACATGCACAGATATAAGACAACGTTTAATATCTCTCAATGAAGATGATTATATTGACAACACTTTTAAATTTTCTAAGGTCAGATAATTTTCAAATTATCGATAAAGACTCAACAGAAATACATCAGAAAGAGATTAGAAACATTTATAAAAGTAGCATAATTTTTAATAACCTCCTTGATCACACTATAATTCAAATTAACCCTCAACCATCCAAACTTTACTCCCTAATCAAATTACATAAAAAAAATTATGCTATTCGACCTGTATTATCTCTTATGAGTTCTCCTACATACAAAATATCTAAAAATTGGTAAATGTAATTTCATTTAATAATGCATTGTATCCAATTTACAGCATAAGATACTCTATTTATTTAATTGATAATACAGAAAATATTAATTTGCCTAATAACTTAACTATAGTTTGTTTCTATGTAAAATACCTGTTTCCCACTGTACAAGTTGTTGACATCATATATCTTCTTAGCAGAATGTTACTAACCAATAAGCTGAATGCATTTGTGGTTGAAGAAATAATACACACCCTTAAAATATTTTTTTATATGCCCTTCTTGTCTCTCAACGAGACATAGGCATTTCCCCCTACAGGGGATGCCTACATCTAAACTATTTGGTATTTAACAACACATTGTGTGTAGCTAAAGATGAATTGATTATAGCTGATCCATTGAGCCGTCTCTTAGCAGAGATTTTCATGGATAACTTAGAACAAACCATACACAAAAATTCATTAGCAAAAAATGTATTATTTTGGTATCGTTATATAGATGATATCCTAGCAGGCTTCACAGGAACTAAAAGACAATTGAATTCCTTTTTAAATTGTACTAACAATATTCACAAAAGTATTAATTTCACAATGGAATTGGAACCAATAGTAATATTAATTTCTTGTAGTTATCAATAAAACACAATAAAAATAAGCTGAGTATAGCAATTTTTTTTAGAAACCATATCATACTGATATAATTATTCACAGTTCTTCCTTTCACCCATATACGCATAAAATAGCAGCCTTTAATAGTTACATTCTTACAATATTTAAATATTCCTCTTTCAACCTTGGAACATAATAAGTAGTTGAATGTTATTAAACAGTTATCAATAATAATTACAACCCTACAATTACAGACAATTTAATTAAGAAAAAGCTATTAAAAGTGTTTCCTCTATTTAACAAAGACCTAAATAAATATTTTATATCATATGTAGTCCCACTTTCAAATAAGATATCCAAGCATTTAAAATAGCTGAATATCAATTTGGCGTTAAAAACGAATAAATCATTACATAATATGATAAAAAAATAACAAGACTAAAGTAAAAAAAAAGAGGAAGTGTTTCAGATGTATATAAGTTAGAGTGTAGCACATGCAACAATATTTATACAGTACAAACAGGTAGATGTTTTATTTTGCGTATAAAAACATATCAGATAATATATTTAGAGATGTAGAAACTTGAAAATACACTCACCTCAATATGAATATTGTTTTAATTAAAATTTTAGATTTTTACATGTTTTTATCAAAGAGAAAAAGCTAGATCTTTTAGAAATTTTAGAAATAAATAAATTATTGAAGAGCAATAAATTATTGAATTGCCAATTGGGTTTAAACGAATCACCTCTTTTAAATTTATAATAAGAAAGTGATGTATTTTATGTATTGCTCTTGTTGAATTTTTAAAGTGTTGCATAATTACACTTGTTTATATAGTAAAGTAATCCCACTACAGGCCTCGTGAGGCTCTTCGGGTAGTAGGAGGTTAAGGCTCCCACTATTTCTAGACAATCGACACCTGATGTCAGCCGGGTTGTTAGCCCTGCGTGACGGCTTCCTTTACCCCAGAACAAGCGTCTGGTACTCATTTCCGTTAGAGACTGAGTGGACCCCAATTAAGAAAGTTTATTTGTGATTGTGGAAATCATCTTATACAGTGTACTGAAATAGCTGTCATGAATATTCATTAAAATAAATATTTATGAAAATTAATAAAAACTTTGAGTTTTATTTGATAAATAAATAAACATCATGGATTTTCATCTAGTAAATACCAAATAAATTGATTACCAATAAGGAATAAAACATATTTCATAATATTTTAGTCAATAAATATTTTATAGTACAAATTCATAATAAAAATCCAATGAACAAGTCCTGTGGGAGGGACCTTAATCTGTGGGTCCTGAGTCTGAAAATTATCAGGCTCATAACAGATCCTTAAGTCTGATAAAAAAGATCTATAAGCAAAATTTACCAATTTAAATCATCCTAGAAATACCTTAACTCTTTCTCCAGCTGGAATTCAATACAAAACCCTTCTTGGTGACTTTTCGTCATCCATTCGTTTTTCACGTTCATATAATTGCAATTTCTATGTATTTTACAAAATCAATAGTGGAATTTTCTTTATTTATATGCTGCTTAATCATTTAATGTCATATCATGTCCAGCTTTGAATGCAGTATCTGGCTGAACTCATAAGAAATTTATTTCCAGTGACTATTTAACTCATGCCCCAAAATGGCAGTCAATGACTAGTCACATTTCAATGAATTTTGATTTACAACCAACCGCAGTCGTTTTTAACTTCGATTTTATCACTTTCATTTTACCAAGTGGCTCCACGAATGTTACCAGATTCTGCTTGCGAGATATAATAGAAAACAAATTGTAGCAATTGATTATACCACAGAAAAAATAAAGAGCACTGTTTGCACTTTCTTAAACATATTATTTCCCTGGTGTTAACGTTTCAGAAAAAATAATTGACATATTTACATCATTGGACGTCAGAAATTTATTAATAACCTATACTGTTGGTTATAAACCGTTTGATGTATTTAATTTTTTTCTCTACTATGGTGCATTCTTACAATATTGCGATTCTATATGGCAATAAATATGATCTGTTTGCATTGATGAACAAATCAAACATAACAAACGTTTCTCATTTGTTTTCAAACATCGCCGTTTTAATTAAATATATAAATATTTTAAAATAACTACAGTTAAATAATGATTTGTGAGTAAACAGCTTAATTTTATTCGTTAAATAGTCCTAACAAATGCCACTCTTGATTTGCAAATTCTCTAGATAAGTTCACTCCTCACTTCGAGAGTCGTGAATTTATTGATAATTTCAAATCACTCGTGACATTACTTATGATAATTATTTCGACCGCAAATGTTGACTTAGTTTGTAGGTTTCCAATCATATAGTGAGACTTTAGACTACTAACGGATATTTATTTACATTAATTTTATATTCTTCAAAATTATTATTGCTCCATAGTATTATTTCGACCGCAAATGTTGACTTAGTTTGTAGGTTTCCAATCATATAGTGAGACTTTAGACTACTAACGGATATTTATTTACATTAATTTTATTTTCTTCAAAATTATTATTGCTCCATAGTACTACTTTTTTGCATTCTCTTGCTGATATTTCTTTGTTATTCTGTTCAATATCATCATTTTGCTTATACTTTTTTTTAATGTTGACGCCCAAGTATTCAAATTCATAGCACCGTTTAATGGTTCCTTTTCCATCTTGTAAAATTATATATTTTGTGTTCTCACCGCATCCCATATAAAATGTCTTCAAACCCTATTATCATACTCTTTAATCAATTTCATAATTATATGTATATATATGTCCACCGCTGTGGTCTCGAGTTAGCGTACTGGCTTGTCAAGCAGCGGGCCCTTGTTCGATCCCCAGTCGGGACAGTTTTTATGGGTGAGGTTTTTATCTAGGTTTTTCCTCACCTGTAATACAAATGTCAGTAAAACCTTAAGGACCAAACTGTCCCCGAAATCATATAACCATCATTATCATCCTTATCATTATCATCATCATCGTCATCCTTCACTGGTGTGGAAAGCAACGGGAAGCTACCACACCGACGATTCCCTAGTAAAGCTGCAAGCATAGCATGAAAATGAAGTGAAGGACCTGCCTTCGGGCAGAATTACTATACATGGATGGATGTGTATATATATATATATATATATGACATGAAAAGAAAAATAAATACCTGAGTCGGGATTTGAACCCGAGTTTCTAAATTCTGTACATTTAGCGCTCTAACCATGCGGGATACGCAGGAATACTAAGACAAACATTTATTTTTCTCTTATATATCGGCCGAGGTGGACTAGTGGATATGCTCCTTGCCTCTGGTCCCGAGGGTTGCGGGTTCTAACTCGGCCGGGGTCGATGGATTTTTTAGGATGGAAAAATCCAAGGAGCAAATCCCCCGGGAGGGAATTTAAGCCGTGGGTCCCGAGTCTGAAAGTTTTCAACCTCGTAAAAGATCCTTAAGCCTGAATGAAAAGGCCGCTAAGCAAAATTTACCGAATTTTCCTGTCCTAGTACTACCTTAGTTTCCTAGAGGTCAGTATGAGGCGGAACGCTGACCACAGACCATTGAAATGACATCTATACGAAAACAAGTGTAACTAAATTAGTATGGTTCAAATTCTTCCCTGTAGGGGGAGTTCGCCTAAATCTCTGTTAAGGGAAAACATGGGTTTACAAGATACAAGTATATTATATATATATATATATATATATATATATATATATACATATATATGTAGCATTCTTAATTTGCACGAGAGGTAGCGGGATATCGTTCCAACTGCCATCTAGTGGCCACTATAACAAGTAAGCATATTTAAAGAGACTATTTACATTAAAGCAGCAACGCTTGTATAATTAGATATTATAACTACATTTTTGACATTTTGCAATGAGGATTAATAAGACATGAGAAGAAATATAAATGCCTGAGTCCGGATATTATATATATATATATATATTCGTATACAGGGTGTAAATGAATTATACCACACAAATTTAACTATGCATAGAGGGTATTATATAAACATTTTGAGATAATGAACTAATGGTCTACAAATAAAAATGTCCAAGTTCTGATTTAATTTGTAAAATGGTTGCCACGCCACTGATTATTTCAAATTAAAGTGGAAATAATATGATACAGAGATTGTAACTTGCAACAAGTATGTGTCTTTAGCTCAGTGCTTATAGCAGTCTTACCACCGACGCAAATGTAAGATTGGTGCATCACGTTCGAAACCTTTTTTCCCCTTCTTCCTTTAATATGTACGTCCTGTAAATTAGTTACATACGTAGATTTACTTCTGGTTTAATTGTTTGTTCATTATTTTACAGAATACGGTATTGGAACGTCGGCGCAGTACATGAGTTTCAAAACTATGTACGAACGTATTGTACAGACAATTGTTTGAAAGGTGGTACTAATAATACACGTAGAGTACAATAGGTTTCGGAAATAAAACGTGTAATTGTACTGTACAGTACTTATATACTTAGATAAACGATAGTGCAGTCATCACAAGAGTAATAACATGAAGTACAGTGTATGTACACCATGACACACATAATGTTATTGGGAAATAAGAAGCATTACATTTCAGTATACCAGAAAGAAAACTAAAGCACCTGCAGACTCATTAGAGAAATTGTTCAAATTTGCCATCTCCATTCTCACAACACAGACGACATCGGCGACTAAAGGATTCTCGTACCCTCTTCAAGATACCGGGTGTCTCGCGGATCACATCACAAGTTGCGATTATGCGTGCAAGTAACAGTTCACCTGTATCAACAGGGGTCGCATACACCTGTTGTCCCTACAAAAATAATGAAGTGGACAGAGATCTGGAGAGCGAAGTTGCCACACTGCAGTTGAACTACCTTATCCTATACCCAACGGCCAGGATACACTTCATCCAAATTATTTCGCACATTCCGGCAGAAATGGGGAGGAGCGTAATGTGAAGAGTAACTACTTCTAGCAATCTACGTAGGACATGATATAAAAATGTCATATAAATGACGCCATTTAAACTCTGGGGAAGAAGGTAGAGGCCAATGATATGGTCAGAAATTACGCCTACCCGTACATTCCATGAAGATCTCTGCTGGTGACCCCTCTCGAAGATGGCATGAGGATTTTCATGATCTCACACATGACTGTTCTTTCAGTTCAGAACCAGCCCATCCATATTAAATATTGCTTCATCAATGAATAACACCGAGGAAAAGAAGTGCGGTGGCTGCAACAAAGCCCAATTATAAAATTGTACCCGTTGAGCGAAGTCCACAGGCTGTAAGGTGTGTATTTTTGCAGATGAAAGGGATAGAGCTGGTCTTCGTGCAGGACTTCACATACACTTTGTTGTTCGTGCCAATTACACGAGGAACAGCACGGGTACTATCAGACGGATAATCTTCCACTCTATTAAGAACATTTTCTTCGAACTCTGCAGTGCGATGCATACGTCATTCACCGGCGTCTACTCTGTTTACCTTCAACGTCCAATGCTCCCGCAAACGCATATTAACACACTCTAAGCTGTTAGGTGAGGATGGCGTCTATTTGGATACCGCACCGTATACATGACAGCAGATTTTGCCATCATCTTGTGCTGCATCATAAAGCAGATGCATTTCAGCAAGTTCAACATAATATATTAAATATAAAATTGGTACCTGATAGGTCAGTCGTCCTCAACTAAATTATTAAACTTCATTAAGTAGTTCCAATATGGAGGCCTTTCAAAAACAATGTTTCATCTTCTGCATTTTTAACTCGTTGAGGAGGACTGACCTACCAAGTACTAATTTTATATTAATATCTTATTACATAACCTCAACGGTGCTCTAATATTAATTTTAATAGTGTTGAAAGTTCAGCATAACTGTAAAGATGTTCCATGATGCTTTCATGCAATGCGACTGTTACTGAAGTAACTTCTAATCAGATGATAATGTAATAACCAAAATGGAATAGGAATTTTGCGCATGCCTATACTGAACAAAATTCAGTGTCAATATATCACAGTACACACGCAGGAAAAAAAAAAGAAGAAAAAATTGGCCTTCCGTGATTTGAACCATCAGTATTCTAACTCAAATCCATGACAATTAAGCCACACGTTGACTATACAGATTCTGCGTGTTTCACTCTGAGCCAAGGCTCACATTGTATCGATGCTACTTAATCAGTGCAGTGGCGTGCAATCATCTACTAGGGCCTAAGTTCAAAATTAAAAAAAAATTATAACCCAATATTTCATAAACGTTGTTGATGAATTATTAGCAATAAGGATCTCGGAATTATTACTAAGATCTGAAGTTATTCTAGTATAATTTTCTCTCAAACATTGCTCTCCTATTGACTTATCTGCATTCATTATCAATAACTTTGATTGCTTATAACGAGCCCATTTTCCCTCATAGACCACTGGTTCCCTATTTCAAATTACTTGTATAATACCCCTATGTAAGCAGTTAAATTTGTGCGGTAGAATTCATTTACACTCTGTATATACAGGACGTATAAAAACGGATGGCGCAAACTTACATGGTTGAAAGTACACGATAATAGAGGCAACAATGTCCCAGTAAACATGGGTCCGCAAACCAGCCGTTTGCGAGATAATTACGAATGTATGGTTATAAGCCGGCATTGACGTCATTGTTTGTAACATCGTACGATTTACTCCTTGCGCACTTGATGCCGTCCTATGTTCTTTGTTTATAAAACTGAACACTGCGGAGAGGTGGAGTTGTAATGAAACCATACACGCAGAACGTACAGGTCGGATACAGTACACAGTCTCAAAAGGTATCAGTCTTGTCTGAGGAGTGCCACTTGTGCTGTGTTGTACAGTGAGTTTTTTGTACGACTTGGCCGGCGGTAGCGCGTGCAGGCGAGGTCCATGTGACCTTCACTGCATTTCCCCTCTCATTTCCCTGTGACGCCCGCATCCCACATCTGTCATCACTCGTGCGGCAGTCTGACTTGTGTTCTAGGCCAGTTCACACGTGAATAAAATTAAGAAGTGTTTAGTTTTGCTTGCAGTCCATGCCTACGTATACATTACAACAAAGAATATTCATGTACGATTCATACGTTATTACATCATCTTGTAGGGAAGTGTAAGACGATTTGAAGCTAATTATCCAGACGTGCGTGTTCCGAGTAGAGACGCCGTTCGTTTGCTTGTGAATAAATTTAGTGAGACGGGATCAATTCTTGATAAGAAAAGAAACGTAAAACGACGTGTGCTTATGGAGCAGAAACTAGAGGAAATCGGAGAAAGTTTAGAAAACTCACTTCAAAAATTTCTTAGGCATCTTTCACAAGAAACGGACATTTCGAAAGCTTCAGCATGGAAAGCTACAAAACTTTTAAAGCTAAAACCATACAAGGTTACTGTTGTCCCACGTGATAACCAGAGTCGTGTAAGTTTATGTAAATGGATTTTGAGGAATGTTAATGCTGGAACAGTCGATCCACGATTAATAATTTTCAGTGACGAAGCATGGTTTCATTTACATCGTCATGTATCATCACAGAACAACCGATATTATGGTACAGAAAAACCCAACTCCGTTCATGAAACACCATTGCATGATCAAAAAATTGGAGTATGGTGCGCCATAAATGGTTACAGAATAATAGGGCCTATTTTTTATGATGGTACCATAAATATCGAAAGATACAGAAATAATATACTGACACCATTTTTCTAACAGTTGACGGACACTGAATGTCGGTCTGCATGTTTCCAGCAGGACTCTGCCACCGTGCATACAGCTGATCAGTCATTAGATTTTATTGCTGAAATTTTTGAGAATAGAATAATCAGTAGGGGGTTATGGTGTCCTGATCTTACGGCATGCGACTTTTACTTATGGGGCAACTTGAAAAATAATGTTTACAAAACTAACACACATTAGACGAATTAAAAGAAAATACCAAGAAAAAATTAACGCTATTTCGGAGCTGAAATAATGCGTGTGAATGCAAATTTCCTCAGACGATGCCATAGATGTATTGATGCAGAAGAACTGCATTTCCAACATCTCCTGTAATAAAGTACGTTTGTTCTTTATTATAAAAAATTTTATTCTAAAAAATTGTAATGTGATTTGAGTTTGCTGGAATATACGTTATTCGCCGGGAGTAAGTGCTGATCTCGCCTGCCTGCGCTACCGCCGGCCAAGTCGTACAGTAACCTCACTGTAGTTACAATGGAACCTTACAGGAACGAAGAGTATGCGGATATGAATTTCATGTACGGTAGGTTGCACGCTTGTACCAAGAAACATATCCTGATCGAAGACACCCCGAAAGTCGTACATTTACAAGAGTCCATCTGCGCCTGAGAGGAAATGGAGGTTTTGCACATGGCAGAACAGTAGGTATGCCTGCTCGCATTACGCCTGAGGTTGAGGATATGGTGTTGGAAGCAGTACAGCTCTCTCCAGGAACCTCGACGAGAAGAATTGCCACACAAGTGCCTGTACTAAGCCACAGTAGTGTATGCAGAATTTTACAACGCAATTTACTGTACCCTTAGCACCTCCAACGAGTGCAATGTCTCAATGATGCGGACTTTGTTCCTAGAGTGATGTTCTGTCAGTGGATGCAACAACAGACTGTAGTCAACCCTCGTTTCGCATGTAACAATTTATTTACAGACGAAGCAGGATTCACACGCGATGGTGTTTTTAATTATCATCATACACACTGTTGGTGTGAAATAAACCCACATGCTGTTCATGAGCTACCACATCAGTACCGTTTCTCACTGAATGTGTGGTTAGGGGTAATAGGTGATCATCTCATTGGGCCACACATTCTTCCACGAAATCTTAATGGACGGAGGTACCTTAGGTTTCTGCGGCGTCATCTTCCAGGATTGCTTGAGGATGTTCCCCATCAGCAACGCCGGAGTTTGTGGTACATGCATGATGGAGCTCCGGCACAATTTGCTGCTGCTGTGAGACGGCATCTAACGCGCAGATACGGCCAAAGATGGATAGGTCGAGGCTGATCTGTACCTTGGCCTCCAAGATCACCTGATCTAAATCCTTTGGATTTTTGTGTTTGGGGTCACCTCAAAAGCGAAGTGTATAGCACACCCGTTAACACGGTTGAAGAACTGGAGCAGAGAGTTTTACATGCTTGTCAAGAATTCAGAAATGATCCCAGGGGTTTTCGAAAGAAGTCAACATTCATTGCAGGGACGAGCAGAGTATTGCATCCAGATGCAAGGAACACTTGGAAGACCTCCTTTAACAGGTAACCCGTAAGTGAAGTGACCTGTGAACTAAATGAGATGAAAAATTAATAGTAAAGTCTAGATTCAAATTAATTTGTACTAACTAGGACGATGTTTACAATGAAGTCAGTGGCGGCTTGTAACCACGCATTCGTAATTATCTCGCAAACGGCACGTTTGCGGACCCATGTTTACTGGGACATTGCTGCTTCTATTATCGTGTAATTTCAACCATGTATGTTTGCGTCATCCATTAAGATACACCTGTATGTATATATATATATATATATATAGGTCACTCCAAAAGTAATGCACACTATTTTTATCCTTAAGTTATTTTTCATTCTACATCTTTGCAATTTATGAAGTTCATAGACATATCCTTCCCGCTTGTGTTCACATGCATTTCTACCTGCTTCCGTGAGTGGCGCTGCCATACCATGTTTTCAAAATGGCAGCTGTATTGGCATCCGTCAGAAACAATGTGCTGTTATAGAATTCTTCTGTTGTGAGAACGAAATAGTGAAAACATCCACACGAGTGTGAGAAAGGTGTGTGAAGATGCTGCTGTCGATCACAGTTATAGTTAGTAGGTGGGCAAGCAGATTACGTGATGAAAGAGGGTCTGCCAACATTTGAGATAATACTCGCAGCGACAGGCCTCACACTGCACAAACTCCTGACAATGTACAGAGAATTGACATGGTTTTGGCTGACAAACGCATAAAAAGGCAACTCATAAGAAACTTCAAGCTCGACTGCGTAGTGTTTGACCACTCTGGGGAGGAGCAGGATGTTTTGCTGTTGCACGACAATGCACGACCACATATCAGTCACCAAACCACGAAAGAGATCAGAAAACTTGTGTGGTCAGCCTTACAGTCCCGACCTGGCTCCATGCGACTACCATCTCCTTGGTAAACAGAATGAATCCCTTCGTGGAACAAGGTTTGAAGATGACGAATCCCTAGTGAAACTTACCAATCTGTGGCTCAAACGTGCTGGTCGAGAATTTTACCATGCGAGTATATATGCCCTAGTTCTAAGATGGGGTAAGGCAATTGAAAGGATGGGGATTATGTGCAAAAATGAAATGTAGTTATTAAATCATGTATCTACACTCTGTGAAATAGGAAAGGTGTAGTATGAAAATGTAATTTATAAATAAATATTGTTAATTACTTTTGGAGTAATCCTTGTGTGTGTGTGTGTGAGTATATATATATACACATATTCTATAATGTTCTGACCGAGGGCAGGTCTCTCACAACATTTATTTGCTATTTTTATTGCAGATTACTAGGGAATTATAGGTGTGGTAGCTTCCCGTTGCTTTCCACTACGGTAAATAATCATGACCGGGTGATTGTTGGGGACCGTTGGATCCTAGGCTTCCTGAAATGTATCTTACACATGAGAAAAAACTCCGAAAAAGAACCTCACCGAGGAGACTGTCCCGACCGGGAATGGAATCCGAACCTGCTGCGTGACAAGGCAGCACGCTACCTCGAGACCACAGCGGTTGACTTTTTATATATATATATGCCTTGTGAGGTAGCGGGCACTCTCTCTCTCTCTCTCTCTATATATATATATATATATATATGTGTCACCGCTGTGGTCTCGAAGCAGCGTGCTGTCTTGTCACGAAGCGGGCCCGGGTTCAATTCACGGTCGGGACAGGCTCCTGGTTGAGGTTTTTTTTCGGGTTTTACCTCACCTGTAAAACAAATGTTCAAATGTTAGGAAGCTTAGGGCCCTACGATCCCCGAAAATCATCCGGTCACCATCCTTATCTTTATCATCATACTTTACCAGTGTGGAAAGCAACGGGAAGCTACCACACTTATAATTCTAGTAATGCTGAAAGCATAGAATTAAAGTACTGTGATTGCAGTGAAAGACCTGCCCCAGGCAGAATTACTATATATTATATATATATATATATATATATATATATAAGCATTTGTCGTCGTGTATTACATCGCGCCTTGTGTATTCCATTAGTCTTTTTAGCTGTTTACTTTTTTTCGATGAACAGGCAGCTGGCCTGGTTCATCAACTCCTGATCATGGAGGCTTTGAGATTTTTCAGGACTTCATCTCATACAGTAGCTTTCTCAACATCTGAGAGTCTGGTCTACGCTATAAGCAATAATATGTCTCCTCCATCTGGGGGTTTGATTGGAACTAAATTAGTCATCCACCTAAAAAACAGTATAAAGTGTCCGAAAAGTCCGGGACACAGAGCCTACTTCACTCGATGCAGTCTCTTCGCCTCTACTACTAATACAGAAAATGCTCCAAGACCCAACATTACTAAACACTGCGATAACCCTCCTAACTTCAATGACAAACACACAAGGACTGTAAATTCACGACAACCGCTACCTTATGCCATCATCACCCAGGACACACAAAAAGGCCGGATAAAAACCTTTCCGCACACTCTCACCTATAACACTCTTATCAGGGGATAACTGTCTTAGAGGCACTCAATAAAAATAACCAACACCGGCACAAGGCTCTTAACGGGACGTCGGTACCATAAAATCACACATAGAGTGCTGCTGGTCCATATACTGTGAATATAGATCCTATCCTCCCCCCGATATGGTCGATCTGATTCTAATCCCTTCCACCACATCCGGGAGGTTGTACATGGAGGGGATGATAATAATACTAATAATAATAATAATAATGAAAATAATAATAATAACAGAATTCTACGAAAATAGATGTAAAGGATTAGTGATAATATGAAATAGTTTCGTGAAGTCAAAGAGACTTAAAATTGGCAGGAATTACTCAAGAAGATATCCTAGATTCGGATACCTATAGTTAAGGTGCATAAGTGGCAAGTTTACCAAGAGGACAAATTGAAGTATTAAACCTGGAACATCTGGGAAGAGATGGGGGAAAGCATGCGCATAGCCAAAAACTGAGGAAACGTCTCTAGTGCTTTGCACAGTCCTAAGTGGGCTCATTTGCAATAAAAACATAATTCTGGCTGAGATAAAGGCATTCTCTTAAACTCGAGCAGCACCAATTTACTAATTTCTTCCGTCCATAAACGGCCAGATAATCTACCACTCGAGTAAATATAACATATGGATGTGAGGTCAGCTGGAGGCTTGGAGGGAAAGGGATTACAAGCTCCTTGTCAAATTGAATTATGTCAAATTCTAATAAAATTACAAAATAACATGATTTATTTGTGTTGCAACGTCACTTCTCTTGCACTGGACGGTTAGTTGTGTCAAGATGATCTACTTTCAATTTACGCATCATTTCAGCAGAACTAATTATATTTCTTGTATTGTGTAAAGAGAGATGTGTAGAACGACGTGTATGAATGTAGTGTGAAGAGAACGCAGAAGGTGAGACCCGGTGCCGGGATGTAGGCCACTCCTGTCTAAAAAAACAGCAAGGATTTCACCAGACTTATCGTCCACATTCGACGGATGAATCACTCTCAATAGTACCAATGTCTTACGGGGCTTTGATTTTAATCCAAGCATCTGGAGCACATGGTGTCATGGCGGCTAGTTACTAACACGTACAAGTTACGCTCCAGATTTTTAAGTTATTTTCAGTAGCTGCCTTCGTTATTTTATTGTTAAAGTTGCATTTTCCTGGTCAGTTTAAGTTTAAACCTATATATTAGATAGTGTCAAAAGTGTGTACATATAACACCATGGGAAAAAACACACGTAATTCAAACAATGATTCGAGAATTTCTACCGAGGAAGCAGTGAAACGTGTGGTGAAAGAGGCGCTACAGGATCCCGGCACTCTGCAGGTGTTTGTCTCCATGTTGCGGGACCAGGTAGTGGCGGAACTGCAGAAGACCATCCAGGACAACACTATGGTAATTGAGGATCTGAAAAAGACAAAAATATTGAGGTGTTGGCAAATAAAATAGACGATTTAGAACGATACCAGAGACGTTAATGCCTCAGGATTTTTGGTGTGAAAGAGGAGGCCGGAGAGGACACTGACCAGGAAGCCATCGAGGTGGCCAAAAAAATCGTCGATCTATCAGTGACTGACATTGACAGAAGTCACCGTGTTGGTGTTAGTAATGCAGAAAGACCGCGGGGTATAATAGTGAAATTTCTTAGTTATCGCAAGCGCAGTGAAGTTTTTCTAAGTAAGAAAAAGTTGAAAGAAAGTGGGGTCACTGTTCGAGAGGGCCTAACAAAGTGTCGCTATTGCCTGCTACAAGACAGTATACAAAAATACGGTATTCAAATGTATGGAAATGGACGGTGCCGTCATAGCCAATGTAAATGGCGAAAAACGCAAAATTAGATGTTCTACGGATATCAACTAGATAGGACCTGAGTGTGAAATATATTTACTTTATTTTTATTTTCTTTACTAACGATTATAATATATTATTATTGTTAATTTATTTCTAATTTAGGTAAGTTTTAAGTTTATTTTTTTATTTAGAACAACTTACTTGTTTTATTTTCATTTTTAAGATCTTTGTTTAGGTAAATTATTTTAATTTTATTAGAGTTATTACAGTACATAGTTTATTTTTACTTTCTGCTATTGGCAACATTGAGGTGACAAATGATGACTTGTTTGCAACCTCTGACTCAGATTCTCCAAACACCCTCCTATTGTGAAGGCAGCTTTTAAAACAGGTAGAATTCCTGACTCCCGTCCCTCCCCTCCTCCAACTACCAGTATACTTAAGAATGCATATTCTATTGATAAATCATCACTTAAAATCGCTCACGTAAATTCACAAAGCATTCTGTCCCACTTTGATGAGTTTGAAACCATATTTATATCTCTTGGACTGAGCGCCATTTTAATTTCGGAAACTTGGCTCACCCCTTCCATACCATCCTCCCTTGTTCACTTAGACGGATATACACTGCTCAGAAATGACAGGAGGTGGAGGCGTTTGTGCCTTTATATCAAATGAGCTTAATCCAAGGATTATCCACCAGTCCCCTTCTGTATATTCCGCTCGCCCCGAGTTCCTATTCGTAGAAATTCAAGCCTGTCTAAAAAATGTCTCTTAAGCATTGTATACAAACCTCCAAAAATAGGGCACCTTTCGGATCTAGAAAACTCTCTGAACGATTCATTGCCTCATTATGAACACGTTATTATCGCAGGCGATTCTAATACAAATCTTCTCCAGACTGACTCACCAGCCACACAACTTAAAAATTTGTTTCAAAGCTTTAATATGACCATTGTTCCTCTCTCTGCCACACATCATACTGCTACTACTGACACTCTACTGGACTTAATAGTGACTACACATCCACACAAAGTACTGTCATATGCACAAATTCCTGCTCCCGGCATATCTGCTCATGACATTGTATTTGTAGAATATTCACTCCAATGTCCTAAAAGACGCTTTAAGTTGATTACGTACAGAAATTTACAAAACATAGACGAGACTAAACTAAAATCAGACGCTTTAGAACAACCTTGGTACACAATATGGAATCTTAGATCATTTGATGAAAAAGTAGAGACATTTAATACACTGATACTACAACTATATGACAGATATGCACCAGTAAAAACCTGATGATTTACCCGCCCCCTGGATGAATGACTCAATACATAAACTTATGTCAAAACGAGACGAAGCATACCGAACATACAGACGACATAAAAATGACGAGAACTGGCAACTGTACAAACAACTTAGAAACACAACTACACAAACTATACGCAATGCCAAAGTACGACACGCCCACAGTATAATCGGACCTGAAATAAGTGAACAGGACACCTGGCGAATGGGACTTAGACAGTTGAATCCCCGAACTGACTCTATAGACATTTCTGTAGATGATTTAAATGAACATTTTACCTCAATACCCATGACATCTCCAGACAAAAAAAAAAACTAAAATAGACATTCATAAATACTTATTCCCATCCCCCCATATAGGAAGAGATAAATTTTACTTTTATGACATTTCGCCTATAGACGTTAAAAAAGCACTCAAGCGGTTTAAATCAAATGCACAAGGAATAGATGACATCAGCATTTTAATGCTAAATAAAATCATTGACATTATACTACCCACAGTGACTCATATTTATGATGCTTCCCTTATAACTTCTATCTTCCCTACCGTATGGAAACAGTCTAGTGTTCCGCCTATACCTAAAATAAGTACACCTACTAACTGTAATGACGTCCGACCGATTAGCATCCTTCCGACATTATCTAAAGCCCTGGAACATATTTTACATAAGCAAATGACTCAATATCTCCAAGCAAATCACCTCCTTGATCCTTATCAATCTGGCTATAGATCTGGTTATAGCACAACCACAGCTTTGTTAAAAATTACTGAAGATATTCGTGAAGCCATGGACAGACGTGAATTGATTCCATTAACCTAACTTGACTTCAGCAAAGCTTTTGATACAGTAGACCACGACTTACTTATGATAAAGCTCAAGCACCTACACTTGTCTGACAGCGCTGTATCCTGGTTCGACTCATACCTGCACGGTCAACAATACGTTTCACTAAACTCTAGATTTCGTCTAGGCGCAACGTGACTTGACAGTTCCTCGGTTAAGTTCAAGACAGATGAATCGAGCAAATCCAGAGAGTAACTGGGTAGAAGATTATTTTAGAGTAACAGTATACATACCATGTGTTGCATCACTTCTACAGAACATAACAGACAGATTCATATCTAATGAATATATTTTAACCAGTTTCCAAGTTTTCCTTCCTGGATTCACAGATCCCGACAAAGTAAACCATATCGAAAAACTGTCAGAGTACTTTGATGATAATATATCACTTGCAGCTATTAAAGCTGATTACACATTGTGGTGTAATATAAACACCATATATCAAGAAAGGAAGTGAAGTACTTAAAGTCTTGGAAATGTGTGACAAAACATATTTTCGGTCAATCATTCCTTCTGACAGTGTTAGCTACCATACCAGTAACAACATGCAGTGTCGAAAGATATTTTTCAACCATGAAAAGAGTGAAAAGTGTGTCTAGAACTTTGATGACAGATCAAAGACTGAGTGCACTAGCGATGATTTCCATTCATCGTGACATCACTATCAAACCAGATAAAGTGATCGATAAAATGGCTGGGGAGAAGAAATGAAGACTGTTGCTGTAAATTAAAATGGTGTCACAAAACTATCTAATAAACAATGTTTACTACTTTGATTTTCAATATATTAGTAGTCTGCCAAGAAAAAAATTTAATGAAAATAAATAAACTGAAATGTTTATTTTAACTGTTATTGTTATTCATTCCATTATACTTATCTTTTTTATACACATTGGGTTTTATTAGGGTGGATTCTCTCTCACTCTGACACAGTCCCGGCCCAAATGAAAATCCTGGCTACGTGCTTGATGCCATATCATTGTTGAAATAAGTTTATTATCATTGCTACACAGAATACCTGACTTCTGTAAATCATGCTTACAAAAAATAATGATCACAATTACATTCCTAATCTAACTTAAGCTAACAAAGCTACTGTTAACTGATTTAACCTTATATTAATGAACATGTTGGCAACCATGTCACTAGCACAATAACCATCAACATAGTAACTAGTGGTGGGTTATGAGATTATGAGCTGATACAGAGAGTAGCACTAGACTGTAAATGTGAAATTTAACAAATCCATGCAGGATATTTTGAGACTAAGCCATTTTAAGAAATGGCTGAAAGATTTCAGAATTTGCCATACACTTACTCGATGAATTTGGTTTAGTTTTATAATATCCATCCATAGTAATTCTGCCCAAAGGCAGGTCCTTCACTGCAATCATAGCATTTCATGCTATGCTTGCAGCTTTTCTAGGGAATTGTGTAGGTGTGGTAGCTTCCCGTTGCTTTAAGCACCGGTGAAGGATGATGATGATAATGGTAAGGATGATAATGATAAGGATGATGGCCATATGATTTCGGGGACCATTTGGACCTTAAAGTTTTCCTGACATTTGTCTTACAGGTGAGAAAAAACCCCGATAAAAACCTCACCCAGAAAAACTGCCCCGACCGGTGATCGAACCCGGGCCCGCTGCGTGACAAGGCAGCACACTACCTCAAGACCACAGCAGTGGACTTTTATAATATGACACTCTATAATTTTCCAAACATCATTCTTATGACACTATAGCACTACACAGTTATATGATTTTTAATAACATTTTGTGGAGTATTTTGAACAGTTTGCAACATTATTAAAATATATTTTACAATTATTAAATATTTATCTATGTACTCAAATTATATCTAAGGATTCGCAGTGCACATGTGCGAATGCTTAATGTAACTTTCACCAGATAGGAGGACATACCTGTAAAATTAGTGTGACCAGTATTCACTATTAATTCCAACATATTTTAAGAAATTGACTTAATTTTGTCAGATTCGGATAGGACAAGTTAGTATATACCACAGTAGGTTTTTTAAAAATAATATGCATTAAATTTATTAAGATGGGAAGGTGAAGTTGGTGTATATCAATTGCTTATAAACAAGTTTGGGAATTTATTGTGAAGGTTGGTCTTACTGATTTTCCATTTGGTGGAAGTTACATAAAGCATATGCATGTGCATGCTGCAATTCTGTTGAACTTTGGAAAAATTCATGGCTCAAATTTAGAATACTTTGCTCTTTCATTTTCCATACTGCATCATGCTGTTGCCCTATATACTTTTACCATCTTTACTAAGATTTCAGGCAATTCTATACCACCAGTAAATATTCCATTGGAATACAAGTGACTTCTAGCATTGTTTTGGCCAATGTGATAATGAATGTTCCCACTAGAGTCAATTGCCAACATGATTGCTCACATATATGGAGATTCTTTACCAAGAGTTCACCTAAAATGGTGGGTAGGTTAGTGTTAGATGGACAAGTTAGTGTTAGTTTGAGCAAGTTAGGGTGACACAATGGGTCAGTTAGTACATCATAAACCAGCACTCATATTAGTTTAGCATTCACATATATTTTAGCAAGTTTTAGTGATATGTTGGCTGAACTGTCTGAGCAATTACTAATACAGTTTTTACATTGATCATAAGCTTCCTTTCAGGTAACACTGAGCACAACTTCTCATTTTATTTGAAGATATTTTTCCAATTTTTATGGAAAAAAATCAATATGCATATTTCACATACTACAACAATGAATTTTGTTTTTCAGTTTTTTTTAAATTTGAATTTATGACATAGAATCCTGAGATTTCGTACTATTTTAAATATTTTGTAAGGATACATATATAATGACACTTTTGCAATTATCAAATATTTATCAACATACTGAAATTGTCGCATTTTTCGCTGATTTTCTACAGAATTGCAGGACGTAAGTGCAAACGCTTATAAAATTGCCACCAGATGTCAATAAATATCTGTTAGATCAAAGTGACCAACATTTGAAATTAATTCCAAAACATATGTTAAGAAAAGTCCACTGCTGTGGTCTCGAGGTGGCATGCTGACTAGTCATGCAGATTGTGCAGGTTCAATTTCCGGTCGGGACAGGCTCCTGGTATTTTCGATATTTCTTCTTACCTGTAAGACATGTCAGAAAGCTTTAGAGCCCAACAGTACCCGAAAACCATCCGGTCATCATCATCATCCTTATTATTATCATCATTCACTGATGTGGAAAGCAAGGGGAAACTACCACACCTATAATTCCCTAGTAAAGCTGCAAAAGCATAGCATGAAAATGCTATGATTAGACCTACCCGCGGACAGAATTACTATGATGAATATTAATGAATGGATGCTCACTTACTTCAGTTTGCCAGGTTCTAATGGGATAAGTTAGGGAAAAAGTCGGTTATATGTCTCAGACAAATTCTTCTAAGTTCCACAGAATCGCAGTGCGCATGCGCGAGTTGCTGTAATGGTTAATATAGATTTAGATTTATTTATTAAGCCTGGTGGAGTTAAGGCCATGTGGCCTTCTCTTCCACTCACCAGGGCAAACATATATTACATCAGAATATAACAATCACAATGAACTCTAATATTAAATACTACATAAAAATTTGATCAAAAATATAATATCTATTACATTACGATCTATAATGCAACTAGTTAATGTTAGTTAAAATTAAGACTAAAACTAATAATAAAATGTACACAAGCAAGACATATTAAATTGTCCCTGTCTAATGTATATATAAAACAAAGAAAAATAATGAGATATAGAAAACTAATTTTACGTTTGTACAATATTTTTAAAACAAAACAAAAGAAAATATTTGTTAATCTTAATATTATTTTCATAGATAATTAAATTTATTAACTGTTAAAAGAATACTGTCAGTGAGGTGTATAAGTTAGTTTGTTATTAAATAATTCTTTAATTCGTTTTGAAGGATGTTATAGTTCGACAGTCTCTGATATAGGTCGGAAGGGAGTTCCATGTTTTGGTAAGTGAGACCGTAAAAGATAATGAATAATATACAGTGTGATGAGGGATATAAAGGACAATGTGCTGATGGGATCGAGTATCAAGATTGTGTGTGTCGGATAGTCTGATGAAGCGGCGTGATAAATAATATAGGCTCCGGTAGATGGCTCTGCAGTCGGCGTCACCAACTTTGGGAATAAATTTCCAAATGCAGAAAAAAAAAAAAAGGACGTTAACTAACTTGCCATTTCCTAACTAAAGAAAACAAATTTACATGCATATTATTTATTCCCAAATGCTTAAAAAAATGGACGTAAACAACTTCCCATTTCCTAACGTAACAAAACAATTTACATGCGTATAATTTAATAAACTATAAACTAATTTTACGTACACTAACACTAAATATGGTTTGAAATTATTTTCAAATGGTGGCAAAACTGGAACAACATGAGAAAATAGCAAGTAAGTAATGTATCCACGATCATGTTTTACGTAAATATGTTAATATAAAATATTGTAAAGAAAGCTTGAAGATCGTTGCAAAATGTTTTAAACAGTACAAAACGTGTTTACAAGTGTTTAGTGTATCAGTGGCATAAGAATGTACGTGTAGCATTGTGATGGGCATATAACCTACCACACACTAAGTTAGTGTACATCATATTAGTTTAGAGTTAAATAAATAATATGTATGTAATTTATATCGTTACGTTTTGAAAGTCAGTATAGTTAATATCAATTTCTTATAAACGTGTTTTCCGAAAGTTTATACACGTATCACAACCATGATCAATATCTGAAATTCTAAAGGAGGCCGTGAACTGGCTAACGTTTCGGAATGCAGAGAAAAAGTTTCCTAGTTTTATGACCGATTTAGTTAAATTTTAAACAATTAAATTCTGTATATTTATGATCGGTGACACAAAGTAAGGAATTATATGACATATAAGTGCGATGAGATAATATTTCTCTTAATTTTTGCTACGCGTCTCTTTCTTCTTAAAGAGCTTCTTTCGTAAGTTTTTCATTAATCGTTTCTGTATGTTGAAAACATTATTTAACCACCCACGATTTTATATATATATATATATATAAATAAATAAATAATCGTAAGAAATGTTTATAAAATGGTTCCAAAATGTTAAAAATAGTACGAAACGTGTTTACAAGTGTTTAGTGCATCAGTGGCATAACGTAAGTGTAGAATTGTGTCCGCCAAAAAACGTACCTCAGCCATAGATCCCTGGCACAGCCTTTAATTCCTCTTCGTCTTTGTATTTTGGGTATATGATTCGGCTGAGGTGTACAAACTGTCCCACACAATTTTCCATCTAACATTCTTATACCACTGATGCACAAAAACGTTTTTTAACCATTTCTGTACTATTTTAAACATTTTGGAACCATTTTATAAATATTTCTTACGATTTTAAATTACGCGAATATTGCACAACGAGTTCTACAGGCGTGGAAATGCTTCATGTGACATCCGCTAGGTGAAAATAATTCCAAACCATATTTGATATTAGTGTACGTAAAATTGGTTTATAGTTTATTAAATAATATGCATGTAAATTGTCTTGTTAGGTTAGGAAATGGGAAGTTAGTTTACGTCCATTTTTTTTTTTGCATTTGGGAATAAATAATATGCATGTAAATTGTTTTGTTAGGTAAGGGAATGGTAAGTTAGTTTGGCATCCAATTTTTTTAGCATTTGGGAATTTATTCCCAACGTTGGTAACGCCGACTTCAGAGCCATCTACTGGAAGCTACATTAACCATTACAGCAACTCCCACAAATCGCCCATGCGTACTGTGATTCTGTAGAACTTCATGTGTGACGGTTTGTACACCTTATCCTATGATTCTTTAATGTATAACCTGATGTTTGTCTGAGGAATTGCATAACGGATGTTTCCATCTTTTATATGGTCTATCGAGGACCCAATTGTTGCTGTCCTATAGAATGAAAGGGACTATAGCACCTTATGATATTTCATAATTGTATCCTTTCTGGTTTTATTTCTGTGTTCTTTATATAGTTCAATACCTATATTCAACATTTTTGAGTTTTTATTCACGTCTATCTCTTGTTTGTGTGATTTCAGCTGTACAAATAATTGAAACTGTTAACTTATTCTATTATTTCATCACCCATAAATAATTTTGATCCTTTTGGAACTTTTTCCTGAAAGCCATGATTTTATATTTGATAATTAGATATTAATTGTAATTGTATTTGATTTAGAGTATGATCCAAATTTTGAGATAGTTTTGGTGGCTCAACTATACATTAATTTCCACTTTATTTTCCATACTATATTCTTGTAATCAATGATTTGATATCTGTCATCACTAAAGAGTCTAATGTTCATGCCCTTATGTATGTCAATGATCTTGTAATTTGGACTGCTGCACCCAAAAGGAGGCTTCAAAATGGATTGAACATACTTTGAATACAGTCCTAAAAGATTTGCACATATGGTGTAAAGAAAACTCAGTGACAGTCAATACATCCAAAAGTGCTTGTCATACATTTTCCCTATGCCACAACCAACTGAAACCAAAAATTTTCTATAACAACGCTCAATTAGAAAATGTCCGCACATTCCAATATTTGGGAGTTACATTTGATTCCCACCTCTCTTAGAATGAACATATCACTTCTGTGACTGATAAACCCCAAAGCTGCTTTAACATATTAAAACATCTGCAGGTTGCAAATGGGGTTGCACTACTTTTGTGCTGAATCAGACATACAAAATATACATAAAACGAGTCGTGACATATTGTTATGGTCTGTTAATTACTGCTCATCAAAATATAAGCAAATTGGAGAGAGAGTTCAAAATCAAGCCCTACGATTAATAACTGATGCTATTAAAACTACCCCCATCCGAAATCAGCTCAAATGGAAATACAGGATCTGGAATCTACAGTGATCTGTTCACAACATATATTTCACTTGGCAAAGATTGTGTCCCTTTTGTTGGAGAGATAGAAGCCATTCGAACAGCACTTTTCCACCTCACATGTAGACCAGAATCCTTTAATGTTGTTATCCTATCAGATTCACAAGCAGCAATTAGTGCAATTGTAAAGTATTTAACAGCGGCTTGTAGCAAAGAAGTTGTAGAGTGCAGGGAATTCATCACGACCAAGCCTTATTTGCTTCCAAAAGTGAGTTCCACTACAACGG
Source organism: Diploptera punctata (assembly GCA_030220185.1). Taxonomy (NCBI): domain Eukaryota; kingdom Metazoa; phylum Arthropoda; class Insecta; order Blattodea; family Blaberidae; genus Diploptera; species Diploptera punctata. The sequence goes on from JASPKZ010010244.1 coordinate 385,411, forward strand.
ATACCATCACACTGTGGGATTGCAGGAAATGAAGCTGCAGATCTTCATGTAAAATGAGGCACTCAAATTCTACAAGCACCCATGAAAGAGATAGCCTACCATAGATCTGCCACTGTTATTTCCCCATTCACTCCACAATCATCTGAATACCACTTGGCATTGTTATAAAGGACCAAAGACAGCAAATGGAGACAATATGTGTAAAGTTGTTTTCTGAAGTACCAGATTGGGCCATGAAAATATGCTGTTGCAAAAGTTCGGATTGTCACAGGACATGATTGCCTTGCTAACCCACCTTCATCGTCTGGGAATATTGAAAAATCCTCTCTGTATGCTGTTTAGGACTGTTGCCAATATGGATTCTTCTGCTCACCTACTACTCTGTTCTGGTTCGGCACTAACAACTGACAACTTCTACACCCATAAACCGCTCCTGGGAGGCAAGAGGGAAAATGATCTCCCCACTCACGCAAACCCCTTTCTCTACTTAAGATCATTGTTTATATTTAAATAGTGGTTATGTTCTTGTTTCGATTGTATATAGTTATTACATATATGTTAATAAGGTCTGTTATTTGGATGAATCACCTGTATTTCATGTGCCCTGCATTAAATATATAAAATATTCTTGTAATTAGTTACTCTACATTCTTCTTCTGTCTTTACTAATATTTCGTACTATTTTAAATGTATTACAACACTTATAACATGATTTTACAATTATCAAATATTTACGTATGCATTGATTTCTTCGAAGGGGCTGAAGTTTCCATTAAATGCAGTGAGAAATTTTTCCAAGTCCCAGGCAGGCACCACTCACATGTGCCAACAAGGTTTTTATTTTCAAATTATTTCCAAATATTTACAATAAATATTACAGTTTTCCTAATGATTATTTGAATATATTTTTCTATGGTATTTAATTACATACGTAACATGAAGACGTGGCAGCAATGTTGATTTTAACATGTTCCAATGCAGCCAACAAAGAGTGTGCACTTCAGAATTTTAGAACTTACCATTTATTTTTGGTTGTTGCATTCTTTCATAGTGTGCTTAAATTGCATAAGGTTAGCTTTTGGGTTGGTTTTTCACAGGTTTGAGTACTTAAATTACGTTATATGTTGGCTGCATCGCGTGATTCCATAGTGTAAACCGCTTCGCGTTTGTTGGCGCATGCGCATGGTGTCATCCTGGGACATAGAAAAATTTCTCACTGCGTTTAATAGAAACTATATATCTTCAACGTTCTACAAATCCACATTGCTCATGCGCGAATGCGTAATGTAACTTCCACAAGATGTCGGTAAAATTGGTGTTACCAACATTTGCAATTAAGTCAACACCATATTTCAATATCCATCCCTCCAAAGTAATTTCTGCCCGAGAGCAGGTCTTTCACTGCAGTCATAGCATTTTCATATTATGTGTACATCCATTTCTGATAAATGTTTGGGAATTTATTGCACAAGTTGGTTGTATCAATTTTAGACCTATGTGGTTCCATCTAGCAACACTTTGTAAACTTTTTATAGGAATCCAGAGATATGTGATTCAACTAGCGTCAACTCTATAAGCGTATGCACATGCATACTGTTATTCTGTAGGACTTATAAAATCTACGGTGGAAATCAAATTAAAGTTTTAAAATGAAATTTAGGAACATCAAAGATGGAAATATATAAAAAAAAACTTGCAGTCCATCCAAAATCAAAGCAGGAAAATAACTATTTATAAAGCAATTTTTCTTTGTTATCAGTTCTAATATTCAGATCTTAATCCAGGATGGAAACATGGTCTGATGTTTTCTTCAGTAGAGTGCCAAAATATCATCATGTTAAGGCACTGGCAACTTCAAAAGTGAAAGTTTTGGCCTTCTCAACAATCCTCCTTCATGTCAATCTGTCTCTTGCCATATTCAAATTAGTCACTTCCATTTTCCTTAGATCGTTCGTTGTGTCATCCTCCCATCTGATCTTCGGTTTGCCTCCTATAGGTTTCCATTTCTAGAGTTTTTTGACCAGTCTGTGATCATCCATTCTTATCAAATTTCCAAGCCAACCAATTCTGAGAGATCTTTATGGTTTATTATGTTCTGATTTTGTATTAATTTGTTTTGATTCTCCAACAGTTATCAGTTCCTCTATTTGATCCGAATATTCTTCTTAAATTTTTTCTTTCAGAAATGAGTAATTTCTGTTTTATTGTTTCTTTTAGGATCCAAGTTTCACAAGCATATGTAACTACTGGTCTAATGAGTGTTTTGTATAACCTTATTTTTGCAGTTTTTGATATTAATTTGCTTTTAAATAAGGTTCTATTTGCAAAATAAGCTTTATTCCCATTTACCAATCTTTCTTTAATTTCCTCTTCTAATGCATTATGTCCATTTACTTTGGTACCTAAGTATTTAAATGATTCTACTGTGTTAATTTGTATATCATCAAGTTGTAGGTTTTCAGATTTTCTATTGTGATTACTACATTTTAAATATTTTGTTTTCTGTTGATTTATTATTAGACCAAATTTTTTACATTCCTCTTTCAATTTTGTGAAGGTTTCACATAACGCTTGTCTGGTTCTTGCTGTAATCAGTATATCTTCTGCATAAACTATACATTGTTTAAGTTTTGTTGTAATATTTCCCCTTAATTCCATTTTCTTAAATATATAATCAATGACTAAGCCAAATAGGGTAGCTGAGAGGGGTCTCCTTGTTTGACCCCTTATTTAACTTTCACTTAGTTTATTGTTGATTTTTACTTTAGCAGTTGTATCTATTAAAGTTAAGGATATCAATTGAATTAATTTGTGTGGTACTTGATAATATTTAAGGCATTCAATTATTTGTTTCCTCTTGACAGAATCAAAAGCCTGAGTGTAATCTATAAAAATATTATGCAGATCTACTTTGTGTTCATAACACTTTTGAAAAATTTGCTGTACAATGAATATATTGTTTTTTGTTGATCTGTTTTCTATGAAGCCCATTTGATAGTCTTCAAGTTTGCTTTGTAATATTTCAGTCAATCTTTTATTGAGTAATATGGCAAACATTTTATAATCTATGTTCAGAAGAGTTATTGGTCTGTAGTTGGCACATGTCATTCTATCACCTTTCTTGTGTATATGGTAAATTAAACCCTCTTTCCATTCTTCAGGCAACTTACATTCATTCCAAATTTCTTGAATTAAATTGAATAGTTTTTGTTTTAATGTTTTTCCACCGAATTTTATTAGTTCTGGTGGGATATTATCTGGGCCCAGTGTTTTCTTATTTTTAAATGTATTTATTATATGAGAGATTTCATTAAAGTATGGTGGTTCTATTTCTTTAGAGGTTGTAAAGGCGCTCTCATTTGAAGCTTGTGTTGTCAAGCTATTTACTTGTATTTGATATGCCTTAAAACATTAATAAAATATTCTCTCCATCTCTATATCTTTTGTTGCTTCAGATTGTATTGTTCCTTCTGAATCTTAGACATTATTGTGGTTGATTTTTTACAATAATTAAAATTTTTAACATTATTAAAAAACTTCCCGACGTTGTTCATTCTAAAATTGCTTTTTATGTTCACCATTTTTTGATTTATCAATTCTTTCTTTTTTGTTTCACATATTTTATTGACTTCCCTTCATTTGGTTTTATATTGTTCTTGCCTAGCTCTTGTTTTCATTTGTATATACGTTCTTCTCGCTTCATTTTTTTTATCATTAATTCTCTACAATCATTATCCCACCATTCGACTCTTTCTGTTTTTTCTTGTTTTTGAATAGTTTGTTCTGCTGCTTCAATGATTGTATTTTAGTTTATTCCATTTATCTGTTATATTTTCATTCTCATTCTCAAGTAAATCCTGATTTTGCTTATTAACACTTCCTTATATTATTTTAATTTATCACTATTTTGTAAATTTTGTTTATTCCATTTAAATGTTTCTTCACATTCCTTTTTGTATTTTGTGGGCAATGATTGCTTAAAAATGGTCCAAACTAGAAAATGATCTGAGTTGATATTAGGTCCCCTTAATGTTCTGTCGTCTTCAATTAAGTCATATTTGCTTCTGGTGATCAATAACATGATCTATCTGATTCATTATGTTATGTTCTGGAGAAATCCATGTTGCTTTGTGTATTCATTTATACTGGTAATAAATATTTTATAGTAATGCAATTGAAGTGATATGTTTCCAGAATTACATACTAAAGAAATTGAAATGTAAGAAAATTTACTTCCACACAACAAATCTTAATAAAAATCTGTTAATTGAATTGATTGTCAACAATAATCAATATCATAAGTATTTCTCTAAAATAAATGTCTAAATTAATCTGCTGAATGCAATGAAGTAAATTACACATTTCATTTCACTCATCTGGTGTACACTAACTTTCATTCATTTGAATCTAACTAAATAAGTCACATACTCAAGTAAATAATCAGTTCCTCATCTGTCCTCATGTAAATCTAACTAAATAAACATACACTCTTGTAAACTAATCCAAAGTAGGCCTACATTAATGAATATAATCTAAAATTAATTAGATAAATCACACATTCCTCTAAACTATTCTGGTATACACCTACTTACCCTCGTTGAAACCTAACTAAATAAATCATACACTCTTGTAAACTTATCTGGTGATATTATAACTAGTCATATCACATTCTATTAGAACCTATTTATTCATTTGCTCAAAGAAAAATGGACATGAGCAGCTTTGATTTTAGCTATCAATTTTCATGTAATTTTTAGTTTGTGGATGGTTTGTTAAATTTCTATGTATTATTTTTGGACTTGTATAAGTTTAATTTATAGCTTTGAAAATTTGAAATTTGTATGTTCACTTTACATGCCTTAACCTTGATTTTATTAATTTGAGAACTCTCCCATAGATAAAATTAAATAAGCAGTCTCTGATAATAATAAATTATCAGGTGTGTTATAGTAATATGAATATATATATATTATATATATATAGAGCGTGTAAATTTTTGTTAATATATGTATGATAATGAAACGTTTCTTGCGTTTTTCATATTAAAGTTTCGAGGTTGGCTGCTGGCCACTGTTTCTGACATTTTGAAATTATCCCACAGTCCTTGACAATGGCATGTGTGATCATGTTTGAACCATTAGCCTACCTAGAATCTATGATGCAGAAATCCTAAGAACCCTTTCTTTATCATATATATATATATATATATATATATGTGTGTGTGTGTGTGTGTAACTAAATTCCCATAAAAGACTTTATGGACATTTAATGGTGACCAAGATGGTTATGTATAGCATAGGAACTCATGTCCAGAAAGATACCGTTTTCCTCTTACATGCATAATATAATACTTGTTGATCTCTCTCAAGCCGGCTGCTTGTCATCCGGGTCCACAACAAAGGCTCGATTTGCAACCACTTACGTCAACACGGATATCGTACCTCCAAATTTTGGTATACACAATCACCAATCCTTGGTCCTGCAGCATCTGTCATCACATGTGCCAGTTGGTCTAACTCGGATACCACATGGTTCTTGTAAATAAGAGATTTTTATATGAACTCACAGGTAATAGTCTAGCAAAGATAAGTTGGGAGAACATGCAGGGTCATTGGCGCTGAAAATGCATTAGAGGTGAACTTGGGTTCTTATGTTCCTGCATGTAGGAGGAAAATGGTAGGTTTTTTGGACAGGTGTTCTTATGTAAATGTAACCATCTTGGTCCCTGCTACATGTCCTCGAAGTCTGCAATGGAAATTTGGTTACACCTATATATATATATATATATATATATGTATATAATGGTAGCTATAAAATTTAATTGTTTATTCTAAATGTGTTTATGCTACTTATTGTTGAATCTGATGTAGCAAAATGTGAAACCATTTTCATGATATTGACATTTTCAGATACACTGGTTATCATGAATGCTGTTAAAGACAAGGACCATCTATCACATGTAGAACATGAAACACAAGTAAGTTGTAGTGGTAATTTTTATTTTGCTCTCTGTCATCATTTAATGCTTATACTTGATATCCTGATGATATGCTGTGATTTTCATTTTACAGGATGAGAAAGTGGAAGTAAAATTAGAAGTTGAAGATGAAGTTGATAATATTGATACCAAATATGCAGTGTTTGAATATGTTGATTCATTTGTTGTTGAGGATACAAAAGAAGAGGTAAAATTTTTCTTGATAAGTTCAGAATTATATGTGTGATGGGAAAACTTGTAGGCCAGAATGCCATTGAGTTACTAGCTTATTGCTCACCTCATATCCACCCATGTCAGTCCTAGAGATTGACAATTGTCCAGGGAGTAGTAGTTATTATGTTATTCATTTCCAGTCTCTGTAAGTTATGTATGATTTTATCTATCTAAAGGTGGTTCACATTATAGGTACCCAAAATTATTGTTAATTCAGTTTAAGGTATGGCCCCAAATATAGGTCAAAATTCCATTAGATTATTTTTTGTCCCATAGTAGCTTGTCCAGCATACGCCATTCCAAACTTCAAATCAAAGCACGACACTTTTCAGTTTACATTTATGTTAGTCACCTAATATAAGTACTATATAAAATAACTTCGTAATATTTTTAACTGTAATTATATCTGGTGCTGATTCTCCTGATCCCATAAGTAAATTCTGTTTTGAATTTTCCGAGATATATATATATGTATATATCTTATATTTAAAACAGATGAACTGTTTAGAAACTAATATATTTTTATCTAAGAGTGGAATTTGTTCATGTCTTTTTCAGCAACAGGATTTAGTTATAAAATTGTATTAAGTTGAAATTGAATCCATTATTTTATTTAAATTTCATCCAAGAAGTTGGTGTTTAGAAACTTGATGAACTTTGATTGTTTTTAGTGCTAATGAGGAGAAACTCATTGTTAAGAATTCTTTTTGTTTGTTCAAATCTGAGCTACAGCTCCATTTCTTCATTTCTTATTATATCTCTTGCATCTCAGAGCTTTCTATTCAACAGTTCTACCTCTTGTTTATTTATATAACCTACTGTTATATAAACAAACAAAGAGTTTTAATTCATTGCATTTCAGAATGTGATTAGAGTGATAATCATAGTAATAATGCCTTTACCTTTGCAGGTACAAGATATAAACAGTGCATTGTTTTTAACTGCACATTGTTTTGTGAAGAAGTTTTGATAAATTTACATTTAATAAAATCTTGATCCATTTTTGAAAAAGTAGGCAAATATGTAAACAAAAGAAAATATCTTTTTGAAGCACATTCATACCACAGTATTTAGTGACTTTGAACATGGCAGATAATATCCTAGCATTAATATGTTACACGATATACATTCTTCTGCATACGTAGGTGGTATCCATGTGCCACCAGAATGACAAATTTGAATTTCAAGTTATACAAAATGTGAAAGTTTAATTTGATACATTTTCTATTTAATGAATCACCATGCAGGAAAATTCAGAGGCATATAATGTAGCGACCTTGGAACCCATTGTCTTCGCGAGGCTTACCATTTTACATAATTCAAGCATATTCAACTGACAAATGTAAAATGTTAGATTGAGTCTACTGTTGATACAGAACTAGATCAATTACATTATCTTACACTAACTGGAGATACAACAGTAATCATTATCACATATGTCGTTGATTGCAGTCTCTAGAAACAAGAAATATCTGTACATTATATTAATTGTTAGGCTGAGCCATGAATTGACATTAAGAGTATCTCGTAATAATGTAAATACTGCATTTGTTTGTACAGTATCAGTGTATGGTAGTTATGTCTGATTACGGTTGCACTGTATGTCTGAAATGTTGCTTGATTGCTGAATAACATGTGTTGTGATAGCAGTTCATGATTTACAGTATTTATAAGGCTGGAACACACAACTACTTGAGCTACATAATCATCTTCTATTTTGTGAAGAATTTTCAGAAAATAGTATTGTTTATTCAGTCTGTATCATATTACTTTGTATATTGTAAACTTGACCTAGACAATGCATTGAAGCCTAGGCTTTCTTATATGTCTTATATAATGTCAGTTGATGTGGAGAGCCTGCTTGATGGTGCAGTATGCTTAACACTTCCCGTCCCCTGAAATTTATTGATCAGCATTCAAATGGTAGCCCTTGGTTGACGAGGTTTTTAGATGATCCTGTAAATGCTGCCCTAATTTCCACTTATTTAGTCCCTTTAATTGTGCACTTATATGCACCATACTTTCCTTTGTTGTTGGTATGATCTTTCCTCCTTAAATTAACCAAAACAAAAATTAATTATTCCAAAATGGATTGAGACATAAAGACATTATAATTTAATGTATTCCTTCACCATATATTAACCCATTTACATTTTAATTGGATAACTTTTATGCAATAAGAAATTCAAGTATGTTACCTCAAATACAAATATTTACTAAGATTTTGTTTTATATACTGTGGTCACTGGTTAGCATTGCTGCCTTATATGCAGCAGGCCTGAGTATGACGCCTGGTTGGGATGTGTTTCCTGGGTTATTTGTTTGTTATTATTTTTGTCTAACTGTAAGACTAATTTCAGGAATATTTAAGATGCATATATAATCCTCGGACATCATCTGACCATCATGATCCTATTCACCATGTTTTATATGTGTGTGTTAATGGTAATTTCATCTTAAATTTCTTTTGGAGGAGGCCCTGGATTGAGCTGATCACTTATTCAGATAGGTCCTCGATGTGCTTGTGTTATAAAAAAAAATATTGTGTGATCCAAAGTTTAAATTTCCTATCTTAACAATTCGTGCCGTTGTAAGGTCTGGGTGGAATGTTCCATGTAATGAACCTATAAACTGCGGGCTTAAACTATATTGGAGAAGAAGAATGTGTTCCATAGACTTTATTGTCATGAACATATTAGATTTATGTTCTTTTTCTCAACCAGTTTCTAAGTTTTAAGAAGATGGTCATGACAAGCCGATCATTTTGTTCTACCTCTGCTTTTGAATTCTTTAGGTTGGCACAATAAATAACATTTTTTGGTATTTCTTTGGATTCAGTTGCTACCATTGATCCTGCTAATTATTCCAATAGGTGTGAATGCTTTATAAACTGTTATATTAGGCTTAAATGCACTTCACTCCATCTAAAATCTCTTCTATCTGAATCTTAATATCACCTTTACATGGAACAATCTACTTTAGCGCAGAGAGCTCTTTAGACCCAGTTACAACAGTATAACTGTCATATCAAGTTTGGAAATAATACCTTTCATAAGCTTGACCAGTCGGCAGAAAGGTAACAGTTACACATCTGAAAGTACTTTACAGCAGGAATTTCACTTTATCAAAAAAATTTAAGAAAATAAAGTTGGATGGATTTCTTACATACATTTTTTCCCCCCCCCTTAATACTTGTTTCCACATGTGATTGAATGTTGTCTGCTACATTAGTTTTTATTTGTCCTCCAGATCAGTAGATTTGTTAAAATTTTTATACAGAACTGTATGTAATCATAATTACATAATCTGTTTCTAAATTCTTGAAGAGAATTATGTTGTATTCAAACTTTTGTCAGTATAAAAAGTTTTGTAATGTTGTAGTAGAATTAAAAATAATCTGGATATACCTCTGTGACTGGTTGTGGTGACCTAACTCATGCATTAGATGACTTCTGGTGTATGTTGAAGTATGTTAATAGTAAGTTAAATAATTTTAATTTTATTTGTGTACTTAGAACTTCTTTCATCTGTTTGCAGGGCACATCGTACCCTATGAAGATAGAAGATACAAACATTGACATTAAACTTGAGAGTCCTGCATTTGAAAATATTTTTCAACTCATGACACCAGAAGTAAGTCTTTGTTTCCATTTTTTGTTTTTTTTTTTTTGTTTTAGTATATGTCGGCATTCCTAGTTTCATGTTGTTGGTCATAGTATGTAATTAATACTTGATATCTAAGTTTACTATTGAATTTCAGGGTTATTTATTTGAAAATAGCTGTTCCTCTGTACCTTTAATCTTAATTTTATATGTCAGTATTTATGTATATTGTTGATTCATTTTCATAATAGAGCACAGTATCATTGTAATTCATATTTCAGTGTGAAAGAGCAAACAACTTTCTCACAGAGACCTCTACTTTCAAGCTTGAATTTCCTTGACATGCCATTAATTTACTCCAGGGTACCCATGTCTTACTCAATTCCCAAAGAACATATTCTCAGTATTTTGATGAATTGAAAACTCTGTCTATAGATTTAAAACTGTTAACCTGAAGCCTTAAATTAGCGTAGTATCTATACTTTTATTTGGATTGAGACATCTTTGACTGATTTTTCCTTTGTATACATAACACTAGAAAAGTGAAATTTTGCTCATAGCTTCCATTTCTTTAATGCCAATTTGACATTTGGAAAGTTCTTTTGCCATTAATTTTTGCTTTAACCCAACAGTCTCTTATTTAAATACCCTTGTATATAGTGCCGACTCAGATTTAAATGCCTGCTGTAAGGTAATTTCTAGAGAGGCACTTGCTAGAAATGTTATAAAATGAATACTAAGAAAATTGTTAATATAACATTTTTATTGTGTATGTCAAGATATATCTATTCACTTAGAATACTGTTTCGGTGTGATAAATATCAAAACAGTCTCAGATATGCAGTAGCATTTCATATTTATTGCAACACAAAGTGCTTTTATTTTTTCTATTTTGTATATAATACACAGGACACCGTTTTGATGGATATTATTTATTGCCTGCACTAGGGATGTTTCTAGAGAAATTGCCCCTTTTTTGCCTTTAGTTTAAGAAGTGTGTAACTTGATGAAAGTTGGTCCCTTGTAATCTGACAACTGCTGCCATAACCTATACTTGCATCACAGATTTTGAAATTTTTATTTTGTACCTAGTCTGTTTCTATGATTACACTGGACATCGGGTAATATATGATGAGATATCATGAGGGATACATCAAAAGTTTTTTTTCAACATAGAAAGTTTGGGAAAAAAATTGAAATTTGAGCCTGTATACCTTCAGTTTGTCATTAGCAAAAGCTTGTAATAATATCAACAACAAAATTAAGGGAACAGGAAATGAGGAGAAATCTGTTGATTGTGTTTTGAAAAAAAATTGAGGTATCAATATATTTATTTTTACTCAGGCAAATTTCTATATATGGTTTGTGAAACTGGGAAATATGGATACACAATATGTCTATGCTTTAATTGTGTCTTCTGTTATATCAAACTACTTCTAGTCTTCCTATCACTTTTATAGTTTCATTTGGCAGTTGTTTGTTCACAATTATTTCTCATTGTTGAAATAACTATGAACAAGAGAGTTGTAAATTATTAAAGTACCGAAAGTATCACTTTCATGATTTACACATTCAGAGTCATGATCATTTCATGTTATAACAATTAACTTTTTATAATTCTTCATTTCGCATTAACTATTATCTAATTCACTAGCAAAACAATACATCATCATCATCATCAACATCCATGCAAGTGTTAGGCTGTGTGGCCTGTTACGGTCTCAAAGAGGAATTTTCCATACAGCGCTTTTTTGGGTGTCTCAGCGATCTTTTGCCTTGGGGGCAGTAGCGAAGTAAGGCTTTTGGAATTCTATGAGACGGCATTCGTTGAAGATAGGCTTTCCAGTTGTTCTGGTAGTTTTGTATATGGTGAAGAATGAATTCTACATCCAACTCTTCCATAATTTCCTCACTTCTTTTATAGTCCCACTTTATGTGGCCTGCTGTACGGCGCATAAATCACATCTCATTTGCTGTTATTCTGCTTTCATATCTTCTTTGTATTGTCCATGCTTCACTACCATATCTTAATACTGGTCTTGCAAGAACCTTATAAAGCCGTAATCTTGTGTTCTTCTGTACTAAAGATGGTTTCATTGTTACTGTTAATTGATCCACGTTTGTTTTGAAAATGTTGCTGTGTGTTGATTGGATTTTGTTTGAATACAGCTTCATCTTGAAACTGTTTAAATATGAACCCAAATAATTAAATTCGGTTACTCGTTTTAAAATGGCATCATCCAAAACAAAGTTTGCTTAGATTAGGGTATATTTCCACAAAAGGATAGAACTTTGTAGTTTTCTTTGGATTGAGTTCAATATTGTACCTTTTTGCAATTATATTAAAATTGTGTATAGAATACTGTAGATCTGTATCTGTTGGTGCTATTAATACCAAATCATCTGCAAAAAGCAAAGAGTTTATTTTATGGTTTCTATTAATTTGGATAGAACAGTGTCACATCTGTCACCAATCTTGGAGTATTCTATCCATGTATATGGTAAAGAGCATGGACGAAGAGGCCACATCCTTGTCTTATGCCCCTATTAATTTCGCTCCATTCTGTTTGTGTGTTATTGATTCGAACTGAAATCAAATTTGTTTTATAGTTGCAAGGGATAGTGACGTGCTTTTCATCACCTCTCCTATCCAAATCTCATCCTCCACCTGCTTGTGGTGCAACCTGCTATTACAAATGAGGTTCTGAGGACAGAGTACTGGCTGTATAACCACATCACCTTAATGTAGAGGAAATGCTACATTAGTGAGAACCCCACAATAATGCCCCACTGGACCAGCAATCCATTGGGCGAAAAAAAATTACATTTGCTTTCAAGTCTCAAACCAAGCCTCGGATCAAAACAATACCAACTGTCGAATAATTTAACGAATAGCTCATATTCAGAGCCATGCACTATACTATATACCGGTAGGCTCTGTTGACAAGAAAATGTTAAAACATATTTTCAAGTCACATAGTGAAGGTAAGGAATGTTAAAATCAAAGAAATAGGAAAATGAAAAGAACTAAGTTATATCTCTGTAAAACTAATAAAGTTACCCAAGAGACACCATTTAAAAAAGAACATTAAAATAAGATACTGTAAACTTTATTACACTACGGGCTCTGCTGCTCTTCTGAGGTCTAGACTAAGAGTACACAGGCAGAATGAATCCAATGGATTAACTGGTATTCGAATGTGAGTGTTTTGGAGACTATGTTACATTATGTACATTAATTTCATTTTAAAAATACTGAGTTTTATTTCTTATTTTTATCATATAATTTCACACCATTTAGCATTGTTCTGTTCAATTGTTAGTAATGTAATGTAAAAATGAAAGTGATCCCACTACAGACCTTAGGAGAGTTTTGTAGTAATATGAGATTAATGTTCCCACCTTTTTAGACACTGGGCATTACAAGTTCAGGGGTTGTCATCCCTGCATGACTGCCACCTGTACTCCAGGTCTTGCATCTGGTACTCATTTGAATTCGGGGCTGAGTTGAGCTTATGGCTGTTGTATCTATACATGGTTAAAACCCTCATCCCATCAGGAACTAAAATATAACTTTCAAGGAATCAAGTAGTGTGTAGCCAATTGCGCTAATGTGTGTCACCGCCAACTCCGAAGAGTTCATAGATATTTTTTGTAATAGTACTATTAATAATGTGCCATGCCATAACATAGTTGATTCTGCATTATACTGCAGTCCGGAAGGTCAAGGGTTTAAGTCCCAGTGTGATCAGGATTTTCAAACTGCCCTTAAACTTCTAGTAGTACCATAGCCTTCAAGTTGACTTAGCCAATAATAGAAATGAACACTAGACTCTATTACTACTTGAATCTCCAAAGGCCTGTGGTGGGATCACTTTACTTTGTTTTTTTCTTTTTTCAGTTAAGAAATAAACCTTCTGGTGAGATAAATAACATAATTTTACAGTTCTTATCTTTCATTAAGCATCGTATCTCTTCCATATAAATAAGATATAGTAGCCAAACACAATTATTACCTAATATTCATCTAGACCAATATGATATATATCAACATTTGGTCACTTAACATGCAATAATAAGTAACCCACATCAAAACAATCTTACAGGAGGAATAAAAAAGTGTGCTGAATAACTTAAATGAGATAGAAGGGAGTTGTGGAAGGAAGAATGGATTTACTTTTTTTGTTTAAGTAATATAACACATTTTATATTAAATTTATGTTGGGAAGTATTACACGACCGCATTAAATTTTAGCCGGTGAGGGTAAGCAAATGGCACTAGTGGTGAAGAGGGGAAAATGTCTCCTTCCACCGTTAGTACAAGCAAATGACTGGACAGAGGTATAATCTGTGACAAAATATAGTGTTAGGCCTATTTGAAATTGAAGATGAAGTTAATTAATATCATTGCAATTTGTATGCCTATGGGTTTCTGGTTAATGAGACATACAAAGAAATTATACCAGTACTGATTTATAGCTATTGTCTGTCAGACTTAAATGATGTAGAAAAAATAAACATTACTGGAGCATTAGTATTAATTTATTGTATTTGTTTCAAGTTAAAATGGAGAGATTATTATCATTATTCTGTGGTCTGAAGGTAGCATGCTGCATTGTCATGCAGCAGGCCCAGGTTCAATTTCTGGTCGGGACAGACTCCGGGGTGAGGTTTTTTTCAGGGTCTTTCCTCACCAGTAAGACAAATGTCAGGAAACATAGGGCCCAACGGTCCCTGAAAATCATCCAGCCATCACATCATCATCCTTATCATTATCATCATCATCCTTCACCGGTGTGGAAAACAACAAGAAGCTACTACACCTATAATTTTCTAATAAAGCTGCAAAGCACAGCATGAAAATGCTACGATTGCAGTGAAACACCTGCCCTTGAGCATGGATACTATTTATTATTATTATTATTATTATTATTATTATTATTATTATTATTATGCTAGGAACAATAATCACATATAGGAATGAGATGCATAAAGAAATTAAATGTAGGCTCAATTCTGCAAATACGTGCTATTATGCATTACAGAGACTCTTGACTTCCCAACTCCTTTCAAAAAAAGTTAAACTGAAAATATATAAAACTATCATTCTACCAGTTATATTATATGGATGAGAAACATGGACTCTTGCTTTAAGGGAGGAAAGGAGATTACGAGTATTTGAGAGTTCTTAGGAAAATTTTTGGACCGAAGAGAGATGAACAGACAGGTGAATGGAGAAGACTGCATAACAGTGTACTGCATGGTCTTTATAGCAGCCAGTTATAATAAGAAGAGTTAAGTCTCATGGACTGCTATGGCAAGATATGTGGCATGTATGGGGAATGAAAGACATGCATGGAATGTTCTTGTAGGAAAACCAGAGGGATAATGACCAGTTGGTAGACCAAGAATTCTTGTTCTTGGTAGACCTAGAATGAGGTGGGAGAATAACATTAACTGTGATTTGAAGGAAGTAGATTATGCACGGAGTGATTCGAAAACATTAGCTCAGGATAAGTATATTCGGAGAGCTAATGTCCGTGCGGCCATGAACCTACGGGTTTGATAGTGCCAGTGAGTTAGTTAGTTACTTATATTTATATTTGAAGAGAAAAATTTTTCGCCTAGACCGAGACTCGAACCCGGGACCCTTGGCTTTCCGGGCCAAGTGCTCTACCAACTGAGCTACCGAGGCGAGTTGCGATCTAGACGCAAATTTTTCTCTTATATGTACATTGTATCCTTCAATGAGAAGTGTTAAATGAATAATAAAGTCGTCAATAGAAGCCCTACTGGCTCTATAAAGTAGTGTTAAATTCCCAATAAATGTCTTCTTAACTAAGAAGCCGCCATTTGCAATGATAGAAGCTACGGTTTCAAGCATTTGGCGCAAGGGAATTACAATGTACATATAAGAGAAAAATTTGCGTCTAGATCGCAACTCGCCTCGGTAGCTCAGTTGGTAGAGCACTTGGCCCGGAAAGCCAAGGGTCCCGGGTTCGAGTCTCGGTCTAGGCGAAAAATTTTTCTCTTCAAATATAATTATCCTTCAATGAGAAGGGTTAAATGAATAATAAAATCGTACTTATTATTTATTTATTTATTTAGCAGGTTTCACAATATCTACCTCATCTTGCATATTGAGGCCTCTGATTTGCCGGTAGCTTCTACCACATGTTTTGTTGCATTCAGGATAGGAATTTTCAATTCCCCTTTATTTTCTCCTCATCGCAAAACTCGATAACTTTCTTAATAATTTCACGGCCTAAACTATGAATATAAGGTCTAACTTTCGCACTTGACATTGTCACTAACAACTGACTATACACGACTAGCAGAAAGTAAACACTGTTACTGCAACCTAAGGGTCTACTACCTCCCCCCTTACTCACCCTTACCACATTCTTTTAGTTCTAACTTTTTCCGCATCGAGTGTTATAGTTGTCGTATAATAAACATTATAAGGTATAATCATTAAAATTCATCGGAGAACATTTTGTTTCAATAACTCACCTCATAGGATTCATGCTTCCATGATACCGCGGTTTCAAACACAGTCGTGTTCAACCTCAGCCATAACCCCAACTGACGAAATTCTTCGACGTCAGCTGTTCTATTGTCGCTATCTTCAGTGCTGCCATCTATGGTTGAATTGAGGAACTTCGGAATCAAAGTAATTTCGTTAGGAATATCAAAATTCATTGATCTATCTTTATTTTTCTGAATGTATATCTTCTCCCAAACTGTCAATTCCGAAGGCTTCTCTACTTGTTTTAAAAGTTTAGCTTCTCTTCGAATTTTATGATGTTCTAATAAACTATGTACAGCAATTGCAGATTTTTCAATTTCACAATTTGTAATATTTCTGAAATGTTCTTTTTTGTAAGAGTTTCTATATTCCATTTTGTTTTTCTTATATAAGCTTTATTGCAATCTTCAAAACTTATTTGATAAATTCCTGATTTGTTACTGTCTTGGACATTGACTTTTTTATTGGTACTTAGAAGATTACCCAGACTACATTTTTGTATTGGTGTCAAAGAAATGTTGTATTTGTCAAATTTTTTTTGAAATTTTTTATGCATTTGAGTACGATAAGTAATTGTCTTGTATTTTTTCTTTTCTTTGCAGTTTAGTTGAGTAGTATATTCATTAAGTCTTTTTTTGTGTTTTGAATT
The DNA here is from genome assembly GCA_030220185.1 of Diploptera punctata. Taxonomy (NCBI): domain Eukaryota; kingdom Metazoa; phylum Arthropoda; class Insecta; order Blattodea; family Blaberidae; genus Diploptera; species Diploptera punctata. The sequence continues at coordinate 402,403 of JASPKZ010010244.1, forward strand.
TCTTCAACTTATATATAATTAATTCTTTATCAAAACCATTTAATCTAACAGTGTTTAAGATATGTTTATATTCTTTGTTGAAATTTTCTTCATTTAATGGTACATTTGTCAATCTATAGATTAAGCTCTTGAATATTGCATGCTTATGAGCGATGTGATAGAAGCCTGATGATTTAATGTAATTATCTGAATGACTTCCTTTCCTATATATATCAAATTCAATTTTTAGTGTTTGATCATTCCTAATTAAACATGAATCCAAAAATGGAATTTTATTTTCTTTTTCCAATTCCACGGTAAACTTTACTGTTTCATCCTGAAGATTCAATAATTTAAGAGCATCTTCAATATATGTGGAATTTATTATCGCATAAATATCGTCAATATATCTGAACCAAGTCAATACGTGGGTATGAATTTGAGATTTGACATTCCAAATAACCCATAAACAAATCTGCCAAAAATGGTTAGAGCGGATTCCCCATTGACAAATCCGAAACATGTTTGTAAAATTTTTCATTATAGGTAAAATAAGAATTACTGACACATAGCTTTGTAAGCATTATATATTCCTCTATTATCTCATTTTTGATATTAGGAGAACTCAACCATTTTCTCAAAAAAATGTAACGTTTTTCAACTGGAATGCTAGGAAATAATGAAATGACATCAAATGAAACAAATCTGTCATCATGTCCGAAGACTCATATTTTTCAATTTATCAACCATTTCCAAAGAGTTCTCAATACTTTTATTGTCAAATTTGGTAAGCTCGCTAAATTGTTGTACCAGCCATTTAGATAAATAATAGCATGGTTAACCAATGTTGTTGATTATAGGTCTCATCTTGTTACCAATATTATGAATCTTTGATAGACCGTACATTCTAGGATTCGATGGATTCGACACTTTTAATTAAAATTTTTCTTGTTTGAAGATAGTATGTTTTATTTGACAATACTTTTGAAACAAATAAAACATACTATCTTCAAACAAGAAAATTTTTAATTAAAAGTGTCGAATCCATCGAATCCTAGAATATACGGTCTACCAAAGATTCATAATATTGGTAACAAGATGAGACCTATAATCAACAATATTGGTTAACCATGCTATTATTTATCTAAATGGCTGGTACAAAAATTTAGCGAGCTTACCATATTTGACAATAAAAGTATTGAGAACTCTTTGGAAATGGTTGATAAATTGAAAAATATGAGTCTTCGGACATGATGACAGATTTGTCTCATTTGATGTCATTTCATTATTTCCTAGCATTCCAGTTGAAAAATGTTACATGTTTTGAGAAAATGGTTGAGTTCTCCTAATATCAAAAATGAGATAATAGAGGAATATATAATGCTTACAAAGCTATGTGTTAGTAATTCGTATTTTACCTATAATGAAAAATTTTACAAACATGTTTCGGATTTGTCAATGGGGAATCCGCTCTCACCATTTTTGGCAGATTTGTTTATGGGTTATTTGGAATGTCTAATCACAAAAGCATACCCATGTATGTTTAAGACTTGGTTCAGATATATTGACGATATTTATGCGATTATAAATTCCACATATATTGAAGATGCTCTTAAATTTTTGAACCTTCAGGATGAAACAGTAAAGTTTACTGTAGAATTGGAAAAATAAAATTAAATTCCATTTTTGGATTCATGTTTAATTAGGAATGATCAAACACTGAAAATTGAATTTGATATATATAGGAAAGGAAGTCATTCAGATAATTACATTAAATCATCAGGCTTCTATCACATCACTCATAAGCATGCAATATTTAATAACTTAATCTATAGATTGACAAATGTACCATTAAATGAAGAAAATTTCAACAAAGAATATAAACATATCTTAAACACTGCTAGATTAAATGGTTTTGATAAAGAATTAATTATAAATAAGTTGAAGAAATTCAAACACAAAAAAGGCTTAATGAATATACTAATCTACTAAACTGCAAAGAAAAGAAAAAATACAAGAAAATTACCTACCATCCTAAAATGCATAGAAAATTTCAAAAAAATTTTGGCAAATACATTTTTTTGGCACCAATAAATAAATTTTGTCTGGGTAATCTTCTAAGTACCAATAAAAAAGTCAATGTCCCAGACAGTAAGAAATCTAGAAATTATCAAATAAGTTGTAAAGATTGCAATAAAGTCTATATAGGAAAAACAAAAAGGAATTCAGAAACTCATACAGAAGAACGTTTCAGAAATATTACAAATTGTGAAATTGAAAAATCTGCAATTGCTGGAGATAGTTTATTAGAACATCATAAAATTGGAAGAGAAGCTAAACTTTTAAAACAAGTAGAGAAGGCTATAGAATTAACAGTTTGGGAGTAGATATACATTCAGGAAAATAAAGATAGAAAATTAAATTTTGATATTCCTAACGAAATTACTTTAATTCCGAAGTTCATAAATTCGACCATTAATTGTAATACTGAAGATGGTGACAATAGAACAGTTGACGGCTGAAGAATTTCGCCAGTCGGAGTTATGGCTGAGGATGTACATGACTGTGTTTGAAATCGCGGTATCATGGAAGCATGAATCATATGAGGTGAGTTATTTAAACAAAATGTTCTCCGATGAATTTTAATAATTTAGCCAATTTGTTATGTTACTTACTTATTACTAATATTTTAATGGCGTACAAACATTTTACTTTAATAAATATTGTCATTGCTTGTAGCATACCAGTTTTTACAAAAAAAATAATTGTAATTACTTTTGTAGCATATATAAAATGCAAGATTATATTAATGTCTTATTTATATTATAAATATTTTAAGAGATTCTGTAGTATACATATGAAAGAATTTTAATATATTTGTTACATAAATTTTAAAATGTTTTGTAACATGAAATTTGAAAGATTATTATTAGGGGCATATAAACTTTCCAACAATGGGATTATAACACACCTACGAACTTGAAGGTTTTTCCATTTTTGGACTTTATTTTGCTTTGCAAATTGAGCTGAGGTCAATCAATTGCTGGTTGATGCATATTACATTATGGAATTGTTTTCTATTCTTGATCAAAGGTAAGCTTGTAATAAATTTGAGCATCCGAAGTGTACTTAAGAACTTTTTAAAATCAGTAACGTTGTTACTATTTCCTGGCTGATCGCTGGAGAAAGTGTGCACATGGTTTACAGAGTATACATTATATTTTTCCACTTTATATCACCCTAGCTGATACCAAATTTATACTTGTTAATACATCAATATCTTATCCTGGTCTGCAATTTTACGTACTTGCTCATGGTGACGTTCACATACATCTTAGAAGCATCGAGATAGTGTGACATCCTTAGATGTAAATCCATGAGTCATTCATTTTTAGGAATCTTTGAATGGTGGGAGTATATGTTCTTCAAATCATTTTACACCTATTGCTTAGTGGTGTCCTACTTTCGTTTCAAAATGATGGCCATCAGTGTCAATTTTTATATAGAATAAGGGAAGTTGTTAACCTGCTAATTTTCCCATGATGGATTGTATGAAGAGGACTAGTAGTTTGGCTAGCATGATATTACTTAAATCAGTGTAATGTCTTCTTGGAAGGCAATGACCAAAGCGTGAAATTTTGCTTAGTTCCTCTGAGCCTCACAGTGTTGATTTATTACATATTTCATTGTTGGTAAAATATCTTTTTAGCATTTTGAAAGCATTTGCAAACAAATGAACACGAAACATAAAAAATATGTGCACATCAGGCGACCTACGATAATTGAGTAAGCTGACAATGCCCTTCTACCGGTGATAGTTAATCCACATAACTTCAGACGAAAGATTACCCATGACACAGGATTGCACATTAGTACAATGCTTAAAATTCTCAAAGACAACAAATATCTTCCATGCGACATTTACTTGTTTCAAAAATTTGCACATGACTTCAGCAAGTGTATTGTCTCATCTAACTCCTTACAAAATGTTATTTTAATTTTTTTAGGATATAAGTAACTCACTGGCTCTATTGAACCTGTAGTTTCATGGCCACACAAACATAAGGCTTCCATATATCCCTATCCTGAGTAATGTTTTCCAATCATCACTTGTATAATCTACTTTCCTGAAATCACGGTTAATATTATTCTCTCACTTCATTCTCTACCAACTGGACATTTTCCCTGGTTTCCCTGCATGAAATTGTCATGCCCCTCTTCCATTCCCAATCATGCCATATGTTTTGCCCATGGCAAGAGGAGTAATATTGATGGATCAAAAACTGTACATATTATGTTTTATATGTTAAATAGACTAATTTTATTTGCAATATTTTTATGAAAGTTGTGTATGTTTTCCCATTATAATTATTCTTCACAGAACTGCCAAAATGTCCTCTTTGATTGGCCTTTTTTTTAAGACTGTGTTGAACTCAAATTACAACCAGAATTACAAAATTTTATTGATTAGAAGTTGGAATTTTACATTCCAATGATATCTTTATTCCAGGGTGAAGGATAATTATATTTGTGGTATAATGGATCATATTAGTCTTTATTTGTTAAATTATTACATTTTCAGGTGGACCTGTATGAAGAAATTATAGAGAAATCACAAGTAAATGTAATGCAGAATGATCTAAATGTACCATATATAGGGGAAGGTACTTCTAGTGGAAATATAAACAATTTTGATGGAATATTCAGTCCCAGGGAGTCTTCAGATACAGATTTTATATGTAATACAAGTCATGACGATCGTGATTTAACCCCTCCTGTGGCAAAACATTTAAAATCGTCTGTCTGTAAGAAGAAACCATACAGATGCCTTATTTGTAATGAGTCATTTACCCGTAATTATAATCTTACTATTCATTCACGTTCCCATAGTACTGAGAAACCTTTCAAATGTCATTTTTGCAATAAGACATTTACCCGTAATACTAATCTTAATACACATTTACGTTTACATAGTAATGAAAAACTACTGAAATGTCCTGTATGCAATAAGCATTTTACTCATAAAAACAATTTTAGAACCCATTTTCGTATACATAGTAATGAGAAACCATTCAAGTGCCACTTATGTAACAAGTGTTTTACTCAGAATGGACATCTTAAAGCACATTTGCTCAGGCATAACAACGAAAAACCATATAATTGTGATATTTGTGGTAAGTCATATTTTGAAAAGAACATCCTTAAATATCATTTATTTACTCATTGTAAAGAAAAACCATTTAAATGTACTGTTTGTGATAAGTCATTTTCTGGTGAGAACATCCTTAGAAGACATTCACTTATTCATAGTAAGGTGAAAACGTATAAATGTTCTGTTTGTGATGAGTCGTATTTCAATATGAAGAGCCTTAGAAAACATTCACGTATTCATATTAATCAGGATCCATTGTATTGTTCATTATGTAATAAGTCATTCCCTGATCAGATCTGTCTTTACAATCACTTGTGTAGGAGTAGTATTGTTAAACCATTCAAATGTTCTCTATGCGATAAGTCATTTAGAAAAAAAATCTATCTTGTAGCACACCTACATTTGCATAACAGTGAGAAACAATACAAATGTACTTTTTGTGATAAGTCATTTGTTCGGAAAAACACACTTACTTCTCATTTACTTTTGCACAGTGATGAAAACCCATTCAAATGTTCTGTTTGTAAGAAGTCATTTGTTAACGAGTATAAGCTTAATCGTCATTCATTTGTACATAACAACGAAAAACCATTCAAATGTTTAATTTGTAATAAGCCATTTGCTTATAAATTTAATCTTAAAAAACATTTGCTTCTTCATACTAATACACGATTTGAGTGTTTAATTTGCAATAAGCTATTGTCTAGCAAATGTAATCTTAAAAGACATATACGTGTACATTGCGAATAAAAAATCATGCATATATCTCCTTGTAAAAATTAGCAGAGAAGATGTCATGGAATAGACATAGGTACTTTCGTACACTAATGAGGAAGTATCGTTTGATATAAGTTGAATACTCGAAGGATAATATGTATTGTTATAGTATTTTTTGCACATTAATGATGAAGCATCAATGCTTGATTTGCAGGAACCATATATATATATATATATATGTAAAATAAAAACATTTTTCCCTTTAAAGAAGTGTGGTCATCATTTATTTTAATTCTCTATCTTCCATTCTCACATATGATTCCATATATTTTATTGAACATGAATTAACTTATCCACTTCTCACACTCATTCTGCATTGTGCATTTTTATCAGCACTATTTCCCATTTCTTTAAATTATCCACTTGAGTTGCCAGGGTCTAGGATTCAGTCCGTGCAAATCTATTTGTCTTATTATTGCTTTATGTAGACGTATTTTTGTTAATAGTGACATATATATATAATTTTCAATATATGTTTGACCATATAAACTATGAAAATCACAACACTTTTACAAATGTATCAATGTTTTATTGATTTTCATAAATATTTATTTAATGAACATTGATGACAGCTGTTTCAATACACTGTATTTTCTTCAGATATATGTCACAAATACACAAATAAATTTTATTATTTAAGTAAAGAGATGTTACTATGGAACATTTTAAAAAGTAAAAAAGAACAATGTGTAAAATACATAATATTTTTATTACAAATTTAGAAGGGGTGACTAATTTAAATCAAATTGGAAATTAAATAACTTATTGCTCTTCTTTAATTTATATATTTCTAAATGATAATTTTTTTTTCCTTTGTTATAAACATGTAAAACTTTAAAATTTGGAATAAAACGATCCTATAGAAGTAAGTGGTTATCATATTTTGTGGATTTCTATTATATGCTCTAAAATATTTAAATAAAATATATTCCTTTTTGTCCTATATAGGCAATGTATTCTGGAGAAGTTACTAGTATTTCTAATCCCAGCTTTTTGATCAGTTTGTTACTAATTTTACTAAAAGTGAAATAAATTTACTAAAGAAAGGTTTTATATTTAATTTCTATGTTGACAATAGTGATACTTTACTACAAAATTTAGGAATTGAATGTGAATTGATATAAAGCAATAACAATATATTATCTGGACATATTTATCTTGAGTTAGAAAAGTATGCTCTCAAAAATTAGCAATGATTGCAGGAAAATAGTCCCACTACATATATTTCATAATCAGATAGCTCAAGAAATAAAAAAGGAAATATTAAGTAATAATATTGTTTTGACATACACAGATAAAGGACAGCCTTTAATATCTTTGAATAAAGATGATTATATTGACAAAACTTTACATTTTCTAAGGTCAGATAATTTTCAAATTATTGATAAAGACAATAGAAAAAATCAGGAATAAATTAGAAATATTTATAAAAGTAGCATAATTTTTAATTACCTCCTTGATCACTCTATAATACCCTCAACCATCCAAACTTTACTCCTTAATCAAACTACATAATGGAATGTATCCTATTCGACCTGTAATATCTTTTATAAGTTCTCCTTCATACAAAATGTCTAAAAATGTGTAAATATAATTTCATTTATTACTACGGTCAATCCAATTTACAGTATAAAAACTCAATTTACTTAATTGACAATACAAAAAAATATTGATTTGCCTAATAACCTAATTTTAGTTTCTTTCTATGTAAAAATCCTGGTTTCCCAGGGTACAAGTTGTTGACATCATATATCTTCTTAATAGATTGTTACTAACCAATAAGCTGAATGCTTTTGTGGTTGATGAAATAATACACACCCTTAAAATATTTTTATAAGCCCTTGTTGTCTCTCAACGAGACTTAGGCAATTCCCACTACAGGGGATGCCTACATCAAAACTATTTCGAATTTAACAATAAATTGTGTAGCTAAAGATGACTTCATTATGGCTGATCTATTAAGCCTTCTCTTAGCAGAGATTTACATGGATAACTTAGAACAAACCATACCCAAAAATTCATTAGTAAGAAATGTATTATTTTGGCATTGTTATGTAGATGATGGCCTAGCAGGCTTCACAGGAACTAAAAGACAATTGAATTCCTTTTTAAATTTTATCAATAATATTCACAAAAATATTAATTTCACGATGGAATTTGAAACAAATAGCAGTATTAATTTTCTGGATTCATCTATAAAACACATTTATAATAAGCTTGAATTTAGCGTTCATTGCAAACCGTCTCACACTGATACTACTATCCATAATTGTTCCCTTCACCCATATACCCATAAAATAACAACCTTTAATAGTTATATTCTTAGATGTTTAAATATTCCTCTTTCACCCTTGGAACATAATAAGGAGTTGAATGTTATTCAACAATTGGTTATCAATAATAATTATACCCTACAATTACAGATAATTTATTTAAGAAAAAGCCATTAAACGAGTGTTTCCTCTACCTAACAAAGACCTTAATAAATATTTTATAATATCATATATAGGCTCACTTGCAAATAAGTTGTCCAAACACTTAAAAAGCTGAACATCGATGTGGTGTTTTAACGAATATATCTTTACACAATGTGATAAGAAAGTAACAAGACTAAAGTAAAAAAAAGGAAGCGTTATCACGTTTATATAAGTTAGAATGTAGCAAATGCAACAATGTCTGTATAGTACAAACAGGAAGTCATTTTATTTTTCTTGTAAAAAACATATGATATGATATATTGCACATGTAGATACTTCAAAATACGCTAACCACTTACCTCAATATGAATATTGTTTCAATTAAAATTTTAAAGTTTTACATGTTTTTATGAAAGGAAAAAAGCTAGATATTTTAGAAATTTTAGAAATAAATAAATAAATGCAGGGCAATAAGTTATTGAATTCCGAATTGGGTTTAAATGAATCACTTCTTTTAAATTTATAATAAGGGAATGATGCAATTTATACATTTATTATTATTATTATTATTATTGAATCTCCAATAATGAGTCAACGGTTTTAACAATGAATTTTATTAGTATTCACTCCAATAATGAGAACCCTATTTCACTATCCGATATGTTGGGATTTTAGTTAAAATACAATTAATTATTTACATTAATTTGGATTATGCTTAATTTCTAGCGTTACATATCAATAATAATATAATGTAATATGAAGAAATAAATGAGTTAATCCACTAGCCAAAACTAACTCAAAGTTTCTTAAAAATATGATGGATAAAGGAACACAGTTGCCTATAGCAGCACTTCTTACATAAAATATTTGACAAAGGCAGGTGATATCTATTTTGGCAATAACCTTTTTTCTTAATAAATTCATATCTTTTGTAATCAAATGCAGGGCGTTCAAATAACAGATGTGAGATAGTCTGGCAGGAGTTCTTGCAAATAGAGGTATCTGTACCTATTTTAAATTGTTCCAAATTTACCGTGTCCAGTCATGAATTGTGTTGACACAAAATTTGGTTCTACATACTTGCACTTTATTTGGTCAAACTCAGTTGGGAAAAATAATGTTCTTGTCAAAGCACCATTAATACTGTTTAACCATTCAGCATTCCAATTTTGTATACGATTTTTTCTTAATACTTCTTTAATATATGATGGAGGACAGAAGGAGTAAAAGTAATCCATCTTTGAATTAGCAGCTGATTTGGCAAGAAAATCTGCATGTTCTTTTCCTGTAGTTCCAGTATGTCCTTTAATCCAGCCTAGGCAAACATGTCCAAGATGTTGGTTTAATTTTGTTCTTATAGAGGTTGCAATCGTGTGACGGTTGAATCTGTCATTGATAGCAGAAAGTGCTGCCTGGGAGTCACTATAGATACAATAAAACTTGTTGATGGTTATAATCCTATCCACAGCTTATAGTAGAGCTAAAAGCTCTGCTTGAAAAGTTGTACATCTGGAAGCAAGCTGGTATCCTTGTTCAAAGATCTCAACTTCATTAGCATATACCACAAAAGAACATCCAACTGGTAGTTAAGGTCCTCCATTACAGACATATGAGAGACGTCGGTGTAAATGGAATAATTATGATGACTTGCTGCAATAATTTAGCACAAGTGGCCTCCGATAAGTGTTAGGATGACCAGATGACAAGAAATTTGCTTGTCTTTTGATTTCAGAGATGGGGATTTGGTTTAGATGTTCATAACCTTTCTTAATATTTGTTAGTCTGGCTCTGTTATGTAAGACAAATATAAGGGTTCAATACCAGTTACCACGTAAGCAGCATCATTCGATACTGTACAATATGCTCTAACTATGCGTAGTATAAAACCCCTTTGAATTTGAGCATGCTTCTTTTGAGCCCATTTTTTATTTACACAATCCTGGAAAGCAGAAGCACAATATAATATGATTGGCTCAAATGCTCCATGGTAAATAATCTTCAGTATTGAGCTATTAAGACCCAAAGAAGGTCTTGTTGCGATGTATTTTATATCCATCCATCCATAGTAATTCTGCCCAAAGGCACCTATGCTTGCAGCTTTACTAGGGAATTGTAGATGTGGTAGCTTCCCGTTGCTTTCCACACCGGTGAAGGATATTTTATATATTGCTTTTTTTTTTTTAATTTTCAAAATGTTGCCTAGTTACACTTGTTTATATAAATAAGAAAATGTATTTGTATTTGCGACATTCATCTGATACAGTGTATCGAAACAGCTGTTATGAATATTCATTAAAATAAACATTTATTAAAATCAATAAAACTTTGAGTTTATTTAATAAATATCGTGAACTTTCATCAAGTAAACACCAAATAAATTGATTAATAATAACATATTTCATAATATTTTAGTCAATATAGTATATTACGATGCGAGGCTGGGAAGTAATTTTTACAGAACTGAGGAAAAATGTTTAAATCCGAGCAATAGTGAGGTTTTTAATTTCCGTGATTCTGTAAAACACTTCACAAATGTGCGTTGTACATTATTTTTGCGCGATGGTGTTTTCAAAATAAAAAATAATAGTAAAACAATAAAATCTGAAGAAGGTACAGTGTACCGAAACAGCTGTCACTGAATTATATAATAAATATGAAAATGAAATAAAACTACGTTTTATTTTTATTTAATTAATAATAAAATCCTTGTTGGATATATTTGCGTTCATTATAAACAATTGACTAACGTTAACAGTGTGGGCAATGTTCATTAGTTGAAACAACAGGAGGCCTTGAGAACAATTATTGATAACATGGCCGCAAGTAGGTGTTCATTGTTTTATATTGTTTCAGATAAATTTCAGTTCATTGAAAATGCAAGGATTTGTTTCGTATAATGTATATTAACAATACCTTTTGGATATTTTTTGTGTATGTATATATATATATATATATACACACACACATATATATATAGTACATATTATACATAGAGGGCAATGTTTTTACTTCCTGCACGTGGGTGTAAATGTAATATTACAGTATAGTTATATAAGTTGGGAACCCCGAAATGTAGCAAGTTGAACTTTTAATCATGGTCGCCATTGCTGTAAGTACAACAAAAATCACTATCGTGCAAAAAATATTTTATAGCACAATTTCGTAATAAAAAATCCAAGGAGTAAGTCCTCCGGGAGGGACTTTAAGCTGTGGGTCCCGAGTCTGAAGATTTTCAGGCTCGTAAAAGATCCATAAGTCTGAATAAAAAGGCCTCTAAGCATAATCTACTGTTATCAAACATTCTAGTAATACCTTAAGTGCTACCTGCTTGATGTCTCATTGATTCAGTGCATTGACTCCATGCCACTCATGACATCTACGTACAAATAAGGTAACTAAATTAATTTGGTCTGTTAACTTCTGCCAAAATAGAAGCTATGGCTCAACACTAGCCTCTTACAGATAGATAAAAATTCATAATAATGTGAATCCAGCACATTCATCTTCTATCTATAATTTCCCAGCTTCGATCTTGTAATACTTTTCCATTCATCACGTTCTTTTCTGTCCTACAGCTTAGGCTTTGGTTTACCACTACCTCTTTTTCCTGCTGGAATTCAATCCAAAACCATTCTTGGCGACTTTTCATCATCCATTCATTTTATACATCCATATAATTGCAATTTGTATGTATTTTACAAAATCAAAAATGGAATTTTCTTTATTCATATGTTGCTTAATCATTTAGTTTTATATCGTATCCAGTTTTGAATGCAGTATCTGGCTGAACTCATAAGAAATTTATTTCCAGTTATAATTATTTCGACCGAAAATTTTGACTTACTTTCCAAAGTTTCACACAAAGATAGTCAGACTTTGGACTACAAACTTACATTTATATTAATTTTAGATTCTATAAAATTATTATTATTCCATAGTATTAATTGTAGCATATCTCGTGCTGATATTTCTTTGTTACTCTATATTTAATATCATGTTGTTCAGATTTTTTTTTTTAATTTTGACGCGCAAGTATTCTAATTCTTAACACCGTTTAATGATTTCTTTTCCATCTTGTAAAATTAAATCTCTTGAGTTTTCACCGCATCCCATATAGAATGTCTTCAAACCCCTTTATCATACTATTTAATCAATTTCATAATTATGTATATATATAAGGAATTCGGGTAATGTGGACCCTTCTGTTTGAGTAGACCCTGTTAATATGTACCGAAATCAAGTTTTCGGTACGTTGACTACGTAAGATTACGTTGTACTGTGCAACCTTTACGTCATCGCTTCATTTCTTCAGTGATCTTACTGAACAGTGCCAAATTCTCTCCTGCTTACCCCCCTTTTTTTCCTTTATGCGCTGTGTGCTATTGCGCATCCTCCCCTCTGATAGGTAAACCCTCAAATAAGCTGTGCTCATTAACATCAGGTTCATCATCTGTTTAAGATTCGGCGAGTCAAGTCGATATAGCTCGAAGGAGCTTGATTGGTTGATCGGTCCCTTAGGCCAGGGTAGGGTCACAAGGAACGTGTACCCTAGCCCTTGGCGGGACTGGTGTGAGTGGAAGAGTGTACGTATGTCTATTATCATTATTGTAATAGAGTTTTGTTTAGATGACCAATAAGGTTAATGTTTCTTTCTCAATTTAATTTCCAATGTTAAGAAAACTATCTTTTATTATTTGTATCTTATATCTGATTTTTTGACTCATACTTACTTACTTACTTACTCACTGGCACTATCGAACCCGTAGGTTCATGGCCGCACGGACATAAGCTCTCCATACATCCCTATCCTGAGCTAATGCTTTCCAATCATTCCCTGTATAATCTACTTCCCTCAAATCATAGTTAATGTTGTTCTCCCACCTCATTCTTGGTCTACCAACTGGGCGTTTTCCTTCTGGCTTTCCTACAAGAAGTTTCCATGCACGTCTTTCATTCCCCATACGCGCAACATGTCCTGCCCATCGCAGTCTACGGGACTTAAACTGTTCCTATTATATCTGGCTTCCTATAAAGACCATGTAGTTCATTGTTATGTAGTCTTCTCCATTCACCTGTCTGTTCATCTCTCTTTGGTCCAAAAATTTTCCTAAGAACTTTATTCTCAAATACTCGTAATCTCCTTTCCTCCCTTAAAGTAAGAGTCCATGTTTCGCACCCATATAATATAACTGGTAGAATAATAGTTTTTATATATTTTCAGCTTAACATTTTTTGAAAGGAGTTGGGACAATCAAAAGTCTCTGCAATGCATAATAGCATGCATTTCCAGAATTGAGCCTATGTTTAATTTCTTTGTGCATCTCATTCCTATTTGTGATTATTGTTCCTAGGTATTTGAATTCAGCCAATTCCTCAAAATTTCCCTCATTTGTCATTAGCTGTCCATTTCCATTATATAATGTATTTCTACGTGTGACCATATATTTAGTTTTACTGATATTTACTTCCAGTCCTAGTTTCTTAGTGTTACTCAATAGTGTGTGCGTGTTGGCCTTTAGTATCTCCTCGCTATCGGCCAGTAGTAACTACATCATCAGCATAAACTAACAGCTTATTAATACCATTCAGTTGTAGGCCTTCCTCATTCTCTAAAGATTTAATGGCATGCTCTAGTACAAAATTAAATAGTAGAGGAGATAGTGCATCTCCTTGCTTCAACACCCATTCTGGATTTCAAAAGTGTCTGAAACTGTTTGCCTACACGCACCCTACTCGTTGAGCCATTTAGACACATTCGATAGGTCTAACCCCAACTTTTTAGGAATTCCGAAATCCAGCAGGATACTATATAACTTCTCCCTCTTAATTGAATCATATGCTTTTTTGAAGTCTACATATAGTTGATGTACAGTACCATTATATTCCCATTTCTTTTCTAAAATCTGTCTTATACTAAAAATCTGATCTGTTGTAGACCTGTTTCTTCTAAATGCACATTGATGATCTCCTAGAATGTCATCAATATAGGGAGTAAGTCTGCTTACTAATATATTTGTTAGAATTTTGTACGAAGTTGAAAGTAATGAGATGCCCCTATAGTTGTTGCAATCAGTTTTATCTCCTTTCTTATAAATTGGTACGATAATTGATTCCTTCCATTCATCTGGAAGAGCTTCTTTTTCCCAAATCATACTAAGCAACCAGCGTATCTTGTCCATCAATTTTTCTCCCCCTGATTTTATCAGTTCTGCTGGGATCTCATCTGAACCTGATGCTTTATACATCTTCAATTTTTCAATTGCCATTTCAACCTCTAATGCACTTGGCTCTGCGACTAGCATTTCTGCTGTCTGTAACTTATCCTCCTCAATGTCCTGTTCTGTATGTACATTTAATAGCTGATTAAAAATACTTTTCCATCTATTTAATATACTCTTGGAATCTGCAATCATATCCCCATTTTTTCATTCCGAATTATGTTTGTTCTAGCCTGAAACCCTTTCTTCTCTATACTAATTCCCTGATATAATTCTCTAATGTTCCTATTTTTTGCATTCATTTCAAGATCATTAATCTTCTCTCTCAAATATTCCCTCTTCTTACTCTTTAGTAACTTGGTGGTTTCCCGTCTAACACTACCCAATTGCTCTAAATTTACCTCATTTGGCTCGTGTAACCATTTCATTTTTGCTAGCTTTCTTTTCTTTACGATGTCGGCACATTCCTCATCAAACCATTTCTTGTTTTGCCTCTTTTTTAAACAACCAATGCTTTCTGATGCTGACAATTTAATAGTATCTCTTATAGCCTCCCATTCTTTATTTATATCAGTTTTCTTCTTCGTTTGCCACATTGTCATCTGAAGATTCCAGTACTTCAAATCTATTAGCAATTTTGATTTGGTATTCTTGCCGCATTTCATCATTTTTCAAGTTTTTTAATTCATATTTTACAGAATCATCTTTAGCGTTTGTTCCTCTCATAAGCGATAGCCGTTGTCTGATTTTCACTCTGACCAGATGATGATCCGAATTGCAGTCTGTCCCTCTAACTGATTTAACATCGATGATGCTACTGTGCCAGCGTTTATCCACTAATACATGATCTATCTGGTTCCGAGTTTCTCCATCTGGGGACGTCCAGGTGTATTTATGAATATCCTTATGCTGAAATGTTGTGCTCTTAACAATGAGATTCTTTGATGTGGCAAATGTGACTAATCTAACACCGTTGTCGTCTACTATCTTCATGAAGACTGAATTTGCCTATTGTTGGTTTGAATATATCTTCCCGCCCCACTTTTGCATTAAAATCTCCTAAGACAATTTTCATATGATATCGTGAAAGGCTATCAAATAAGCATTCTAATTCGTCATAGAACTCATCCTTGATCTTGTCATCTTTATCTTCTGTAGGGGCATGTACATTTACAATTATAAAATCATGTCGTTTACCCTTTAGAATTATGTATGATATCCTATCACTAACACAAACTTAATATCTCGGATAGCGGATAGGATCCTCCTTCTGACTAAAAAACCCGTTCCAAATGCAGGTCTTTCTGCACCCCCATAGTATAATGCAAAGCTTCCTGATTCCTGACTACCTTCTCCTGGCCACCTAACTTCCTGTAAAGCGACTATATCCAAGGGCGATTTATCCAATTCCCGCGTTAATATCTCTAGTGCCCCGCTATTGTATAAAGTCCTAACATTCCATGTTCCTAGGAACATGTCCCTGTGTTTGAGCCTTTGGCATGGGTTCCCTGAAGTAGTCCCCGCCCGGAGAACCGAATGGGGGACTATTTGACCTCCGGAAAATTTTACCCCAGTAGAACCCATGTCCGCATTTCTTGACGGTTGTATTTTTACGGTGAAAGATCGTCACTCTTTCGACCAAGGTACTTATTTCGTCTGGCTTATCACCTTCGACCAGTCCGGCATGGGTAACCCTATCGGCAGCAATGCTACCGCCGGCATAGCTCTCAGGATCATTTAAGCACACAAGCCACTCCACCACGACAAGGTAAAGATACCATGGAGGGGATTTTTTGACTCATATTAAATATAATCTATTTCTTTTTAGTTAACTTCTGTCTTTTGAATGAGTAGCTAGTCATTTCAGATATTGATATAAAGTTCCAAAGCTTTCTCAAGCGAATTTGATTTCCTCTTTCCTTAAAACTTCCACGATTGTAATCGGTGTAGCTTAAATTACTATATGATTAACAATTTATTAAGGAAAGGTGAGTTAAATCTTTGCTTTTTTATGGGCCCGGGCAAAGATATGTTGATTTAATTTTCGACTCAAGGTAATTATAAACAACATTGGTACGATCCAGCACGAACACGCGAGTGGTTCGGTGCAATTTTTGGTTTGCAGAGCGTGGTTGCAATAATACAAGCAGAGCGTGGTACAAATAAATGGTTGCAGGTCGTGTGTTTCAAAAATGGTAGCAGATCGCGTGGTTCAAAATGGTAGCAGTCAGCATAGTTCGGTGCAAATATCTTCTTTAATTGGTGCTTCCCTCGAACATAAAATATTTTAACTTTCTCCCCTCATCAACTTTGACGGGTTCAAGGCCAGGTTCTTTTATTCTTTGTGCGAAGAAGGACTTATTTGTGATATTTAGGCAAATTACCACTTTAAATGTTTTTCAAGCTACGAATCAATTCTTAATTTCTGTTATTAAATATTACAAATGTTGGAGAAACTCCTAAATATATTATGTAGATGCTGTTTTAATATACTGACGGGTTTCGTTATGATATGTGTCATGGTGGCTGTATAAAATAATTAAAGATAGCAAAGTAATTCGGTCAATGTGGACCCTACACGAGGCGGTTCACGAATACGTATTTTATCAATGGGAATGCTATCTGTAAAAACTATGCTCTAAATCAGTTTTATTTAACTTGTAATTTTACTAAATCCGAATACCGTCGCTTTCTGCAGTTGAATAATGTGTGAATATTATAATCAACAATAATTTTTCAAAACATTAAATAAATATCAACGCTTTTTAATTACGATCAGCTATAAATATTTTCGGATTAATTTGTGCCTGTCTGTATAAATAAATAGAGTAACTAAACTTAAAAATATACTAAAAACTAAGGTGGACTCTATGGTCCACTTTATCCGAATATGGAGGTTAAAGTCTACCTTTCTTGTAACGTAAAAAAATTATATATTATGAAAATGTTTCCATATTTGAATTAAATGACAATGCTATTTCATAGTTGTAACATTAATGAAAATCGCTGTAATTAAACAAAATTCAAATCCCTTAATTAAAAGAAGAAAAACAACAAATTCAAAATTGGGGTACAAATTATTCAAAATTCCTCTATACATACGAGGTTCACTCCAACATTAATGTGCCCTATTTTTTAAAGTTATATTTTATTCTACGTCTTTGCAGTTTATGGAGTTCATAGATATTGTCTGTCCACGGATCTGTGCCCCCGTAAAATATGCGAACTAAAGCCTATTTCCATTTTTGCCTCGGTAAATCATTCCCCTCCCTGCATTTCTATTTCTCTCTTGTACTTTCACTTCAGTGTTGTCAACGTGACTCCAACCTTGCATTATTCAATATTCAAAAGCCATGACACTGGGGGAAGTTTGGCAACATCCCTACTCAATGTCTGTTGTTGGACGTAGGGGGAGGGGATAGCGGTGAAATGGTGTGAGTACTGACGTGTACTTTTCTATTAACGATGCCAGCGCTACAAGGGCACAGATCCGTTGATCCGAGTATACATCCTTCCTGCTTGTGTTCACTTGCATTTCTACCCGCTTCCGCGAGTGGCGCTGTCATAGAATGTATTCAAAATGGCTGATGTATTTGACATTCGTCAGAAACGACATGTTGTTATAAAATTCTTCTGTTGTGAAAACGAAACAGTGGGAAACATCCACACGAGGTTGAGAAAGATGTGTGGAGATGCTGCTGTCGATCACAGTGTAGTTAGTCGGTGGGCAAGCGGATTACATGATGAAAGAGGGCACATCCTCTTCGGGATAATCCTCGCAGCGGCGGACCCCACACTGCACAAACTCCTGACAATGTGCAGAGAGTTAAATACATGGTTTTGGCTGACAAATGCATAAATGACAACTCTGAAGAAACTTCAAGCTCTGCTGCGTAGTGTTCGACCACCCTCGGGAAAACAGGATGTTTCGCTGTAGCACGACAATGCACGGCAACATGTCAGTCACCAAACCACGAAACAGATCAGAAACATTTGATGGATAGCATTGAAACACCGACCTTACGGTCCTGACTTCGCTTCGTGCCACTAACATCCAAAGACGGTTCCAGGATAGATTTTCGGGGGTGGCATGGGTCCATGTAAATTTTCGAGGGTGCATGGATCCGTGTAAATTAACATACAAAATGAATTAGTAAATTTTAGCGTGCTAATAACGTGTTTTTAAATTATTTTAAGCAGTTTTTAGTGATTAAACATAACAACTTTTATATTGTAAGCCGTAAGACCAAACAATACTCTAAGCGTATGTAATACTATCATTTATATATATATTTATTTATTTATTTATTTATTTATTTGTACAATTATTAATGCAATAAAAAATGTATATAAAAATGCAGTATCTAAAATTAAAATTGGAAAATATGTAACAGAAGAAATTAAAGTAACAAAAGGTCTTCGTCAAGGTTGTAAGCATATCACCAACATTATTTAAGATATTTATACATAAAGCACTTGGAAAATATGTAACAGAAGAAATTAAAGTAACAAAAGGTCTTCGTCAAGGTTGTAAGCATATCACCAACATTATTTAAGATATTTATACATAAAGCACTGTCAAACTGGAGCAAAAAATGTTCAGGAATGGGAGTACCAATTGGAGATGGATCAACAGATACAATATATTTTGTTATTTGCGGATGACCAGATAATAATTGATCAAGAATATGAAGACATGGAGTTTATGTTCAGAAAATTATTGGACGAATACAATAACTGGGGTTTGAAAATAAATTTAGAAAAAATCATTTTATATGGGATCTGGAGCCGAAACCGAAAATTTGATATTAGAAGATGAAAAGGGGTATATTAGAGGATGTGAAGAATTTGAGTATCTGGGAGTAAAATTAGATAGAGGATAAACAAGAAAGTGATATTAAGAACAGAATAAATAAAGGTCGAGCAATGACAGCAATGATGAATGGAGTCTTATGGAACAGACATATATCCAGGAAAAATAAGTTACAAATATATAATTCAATAGTGAGAAGTATTGTCACATATGGAGCTGAAGTTTGGAAATTCAACATAAACTTATGTCGATGGAAATGGATTTCTTGCGGAGAGCAGCAAGATGTTCAAAATTAGACAAAATAAGAAATACTGTCATAAGAGAAAAAATGAATATTGGTTATTCAATAGTAGATTATATACGGTATAAGCAATTAAATTGGTATGGGCACGTACGACGAATGCAAGAAGAAAGATTACCCAGGAAAACATTGGAATGGTGTCCACCTGGAAGAAGGAGGAGAGGAAGACCTCGAAACTCGTGGATGCAGGAAATAAATGGAGTGAGAGCAAGGAGACTGGAGGACATGGATTGTATGGAGAGAGACGAGTGGAGAAGGAAAATAAAACTTTAGGCACAGAAAGATATGTAAACATTAAAATTCTGTATATTAATAAATAAATAAATATATATATATATATATCCACAGGTGAGTCTAAATTCCCCTTTCAGAGTTTGAGGACTTATAGAAGGGACCAAGATAATTAAATTTAACATAGGAAGCCATGTCCGGAAACAAACTGCTTTTTCCGTTACACACAAAATACCATTACAACACATGTTGCTCTCTCCGACCCCTGCTAACTGTGAACCACTTACAAGAAGGGTTCGATGTGAGGACCCTCGACATGCAGTACACACGATCACCAATCCAACATCCGCCGCAACCATAACTCGTACTACTATGTCTACAGGGGTTTCGTAAATTTAGGTTTTCATGTGACCCCACAGGTAGAAATCTAGCTGGGTCAAGTCGGGAGAATGTGCAGGTCAAACAATCGGGCCTGACATTGCACCCAGCTTCATTTTACAATGACATCATGTCTGCGTGTGTATACCATGGATAACAGCAACGCAGTACCAATGAAGTACGTACACCTTGTACTGTCGTGAAGGATTACTACTGTACTGTGCAGGCGAAAACGTCTATGGGCGGATCACAAACTCAACTGAATAACACGTAAACATCAGATTAGATTAGATTAGATAAGATTTATTTAGCCTGGTGGAGTTAAGGCCATGTGGCCTTCTCTTCCACTCACCAGGACAAACATATGTTACATCAGAATATAACAATCACGATTAACTCTAATATTAAGTACTAAATAAAAATTTGATCAAAAAGATATCTATTATATTACGATCTATAATGCAACCAGTTAATGTTAGTTAAATTTAAGACAAAAACTAATAATAAATTGTATACAAGCAAGACATATTAAATTGCCCCTGTCTAATGTATATAAAAACAAAGAAAAATATGGATGTAGAAAACTAATTTTACGATTATACAATATTTAAAACAGAACAAAAGAAAATATTTGTTAATCTTAATATTATTTTCATAAATAATTAAATATATTACTTGTTAAAAGAATACTATCAGTGAGGTGTATAAGTTAGTTTGTTATTAAATAATTCTTTAGTTTGTTTTAGAAGGATGTTATAGTTTGACAGTCTGTGACATAGGGCGGAAGGGAATTCCATATTTTAGTAAGTTAGACCGTAAAACAGCGGTGTTCATTACGCGGGCCGCATGCGGCTCTTGAAGATATTTATTAAGGCTCTTGGAATAATTTTACCTCCATTACATTACATTTACATTTTAAATTCTAAGTATAAAATAATATTATCTTTATTGAAATTCTACAAAACTTTGGATATCCCTGTGTCATTCCGAGCAGTACAGTACCGCACGTGTTCAACAATACAATGCAATGCAATGTCCTGGCTAGCGTTATTGGATTTGAATATGTGTACGTTTGTTTTTAAAATCGTTTAAACTTCTACATTGTCTTCCGAATCTTTTACAATTAAATTTTATACAATTTAGTTTCTATGAACAAGCGACTGGATACTGTGTGTTACCTAATCAGTTGAAGTGAAGTGAAGTGAATTTCAGTATTTAATAATGGCTGGTGTTTTTTCGAAAGGGAAAAAGAGAAAACTCGAAGATGAAGGAAGAGTTTTTCAAGATACTTGGGAGCATGCATTTTTCTTCATACCTGCTAAAAAGGAAGGCAGTGCGATGTGTTTATTATGTCGAGACGCAGTTCAAGGTTATAAACGATTTAATCTTAATAGGCATTATAAAACGGTGCATTCAAATTTTGAGTGCAAATATCCTAAATATTCTAAATTGAGAGCAGAAAAACTAAAAACATTAAAAATGTCAATAGCGTCTGAACGGAAAAAGATGTTGGATACCGTAAGTGAAAATAAATGGGTAACAAAAGCATCAAATGAAGTAGCAGAAATTTTAGCACGCAAAATGAAACCATTTGCCGTTGCAGAGATTTTTAAGGAGTGTTTTCTAGTCGTTTGTGACACATTATTTTCTAAATTCCCAAATGCAAAACAGATAAAAAGTGACATACAATAGTTACAACTTTCCGATTCTACTTGTGTTAGGAGAGTTAACGAAATATCTGTAGACATGCTCCTTTGTACTCTCGATGAAATTCGTGAATGTGACTATTTCAGCCTTGCTCTGGATTCGTCCACAGATATTAGTTCCACCTCTCAGTTGCTTTTATATGTTAAATATCGTAATAAGATAGGGATTATAAAGGAAGAATTTTTAACTGTAATAGCTATGACAGGCTAGACACAGGAATGGATTTTTTTGAAGCAGTTAAATCTTTTTTTGACAATTACAAAATTGACCTGTTGTGCACTGACGGTTGTCCCTCAATGGTAGGTTTTCATACAGGATTCATTTCTCTGTTAAAAAAACATTTAAATAGAGATCACTCATTAACTTGCCATTGCATTTTACATCAAGAAAATCATGCTGCTAAATTTGACGAAACTTTCAGATTTGTGATGAAGAAAGTAATTAACATTGTTAATTTTATTAGATCACGTGAACTAAATCATAGACAATTCATAGAATTTCTCAAAGAGCTCAATTCACAGCATGATGATGTTATTTATCACAGTGAGGTCAGGTGGCTGAGTAAAGAAGAGTTTTGGAACGATTTTTTAATCTTCGCCATGAAACAAAGCTCTTTTTAAGTGAACGAGATAAAGAATACCCTGAACTAGACTCTTCTTCATGGTGGTTAAAAGTTGGCTTCCTGGCTGACATAACAGGAATACTGAATGATGTCCATATTAAAATGCAAGGTACAAATAAACTTATTACTCAGCTCACAAGAGCAATTTTTTCTTTAGAAGAAAAATTAAAAATGTATACAGAAGAACTTAGTAATAATGATTTCACTAGTTTCCCATGTTTCCAACATCTTATTGAAGAATATTCAGACGAAGAAATGAATTTGCAACGCTTCATAGAATTGCTCACTGTACTACACCATGATTTCAGCTCGAGATTTAATGATTTTAGAAAGTTTCGAAACCCATTTCGATTAGTTTAAAATCCCTGATCAATAACGACAACAGATGTAACTTGGTTGTCAATTTTTGGTCCTGAGATTAGAAATCTAAAAAATGAACTTATTGATCTCCAGCAGGATTCAGAACTGGAAGGTATTTTTCAAGAGAAACCAAAAAAACAAATTCAATTTTAGAGTTTTGGAATACAGTTCCAAAAAAATAGTTCGAAAACTTGGTGCCGCGTGCATATAAAATTCTGTGTCTTTTTGGATCAACGTATGTTTGTGAAATGACTTTCAGTAAGATAAAGTTCATCAAGGGTAAACATAAATCTCATGTCACCAATGTGAACTTGGAAAACCTGCTGTGGATATGTGTGACAAATCAACCAGCTCGTATTGACAAAATTGTGCAGGAGAGTAGCAGAGTTCGACCATCAACTTCACAGCAGTAATCTACACAACTGTAAGTTGCCTTAAAATTATGTACAGTACCGTAATAATAATAATAATAATAATAATAATAATAATAATAATAATAATAATAAAATAATAAACGGTTAATTACTAACAAAAATTAAATGACACTAATCATAATTGTGTTTTGTCCATAAATGTAAAAAAAAAGCTGCATGTTACCAAGACTGAGAACTGTGAAATTTGATGCGGCTCTCGAACAGATATGGTTTCTTATATTTGGCTCTCTTGTAATTTCTAGTGAGTACCACTGCCGTAAAAGATAATGAATAATATACAGTGTGATGAGGAGGGATTTTTTTTTTTTGTTTTGTTTAAGTGTCTTCATATGCCAGCATGCTCCACTACAGTTTTCTGCAGTACTACATGCTTTGGCTTAGCAATATTCAAATATCTCTATCATTTTATGTGTGTTGATGTTCCTGACTATACATTTATAGTGTTCTTTACTAGTTCTAAAGTGTGAAATTATTTTTCTATTTTCGATTCCTTAAAATATAATTTTGAGTTGTTGTGACACTAAATTGTTCTATTTCGTTGTGGTTGTTATTTGCATTTCAAACAATACTCTCTATTGATTATACTTAAGCAAGTTATGGTTCCTCTTATCACTAACAAGTTATGATTAATATTTACAGTTGCTTGATATTGTTCCTATTAGCACTTACTTAACCCTTAAATTGGCGAAACAATACTTTCTAGTGCCCGTAATTCAAGTGTTTCGGACCGCAAAGAAAAATAAAATCATGTAAAAGTAAGTTATTACTGTATTTTTAACATAATTTTACACAATCTTAGGTAATTTATGATAATTTGTTTTATTTCTACTGTTTAATAAACTATAACAAATAAATTAAATCAATGTTTCTTATAAGATACATTGTAAGTTTAGGGTTAAATTAGTGCACTCTTTATTACTATTCCTAACAAAATATGGTTCCTATTTACATTTAAATTGACTAATCCTATCAAGTTATAATCTATATTTACACGCTAAGTTAATATTCTATCCATTACTAATCTAAGAAGATATAGCTCCTATTTACACTTAAGTTACGGACTAATTCTAACATTTTATGAGTAATTTACAATTGGAAAATATTTTACTGTCCTTACAAGTTCTAAAAAATTAGGCTATTAGGTTCCTATTTACACTTATAGCACTGACTAATCCTAACAAGTCATGATCAATATTTACACTTCCTTAAAATAATGTTCTTATCCTAACACTTGTTAACTGGTTACATCACTTTATGATTTACAGTTCCTTAAAATATACTGTCCAAGTAATGTTCTATTGTAATTTTTTAAAGTCTATGCTATTTGCAAATTTGATGAATTGTTTAGTATACTTAAAAGCTAATTTACTCTTATTTATGGGCCACCTTTCACTACCTCTATTTACAAAATTTATAAGAGTTTGTCTTTCGTTTTTAAATTCTATACAGTTATATATGACATGGTCCACTGTCTGTTCACCAGTACCGCATGCACACATTGCACTGTCCTTTATCTTGAAGCGCTGGAAGTAGGCGTTTATATTCCCGTGTCCGGTCACCAGCGTTGTGAAATTGGGAGATATCTGGATTCTTGTCTGTAGTCTGTCGCTGACTTTCGGGAAGAACGATTTCGTCAAATTCCCATTGGTGGTTGATTGCCATTCCCTTTCCCATTTTTCTTCACTAATGGTTGTCAGGTGTTTCTTCACAGCACTTACTGGAATCCTGTCGTAACTCGTTTGTAGGCCGCCGTCGCACGCTGCGTGCTTCGCTAGGCGATCCGCTATCTCGTTGCCGTAGATTCCAGCATGTGCCTTGACCCAGCTGAATTCCACTGTCCAATTGTCGCCTTCTAGAGATGTCAGCTTATTCCTAATTTCTTCAATTACATTGTTGCGATTATTTCTGTTCCTTAGGGAGTCTAACGTGATCTTGCTGTCAGTGTAGATTTCCACATTACGTTCGTCAATCGGTATTTCGCTGGTGTTAAGGAGGGATATAAAGGACAATGTGCTGATGGGATCGAGTGCCAAGATTATGTGTGTCGGATAGTCTGATGAAGCGGCGTGATAAATAATTAGGCGATGATGTGTGAAGTATTTTATAGAGAAGGGAGAGGGAATGGACAGTTCTACGATCTCTTAGACGAAGCCACGATAATTGTTCCAGGGATGGTGTAACATGGTCAAATTTGCGAATACCTCAAATAAAATGTGCGCAAGAATTATGAACTCGTTGGAGTGTTTCAGTGAAAATAATATTTAAGTCTGTAAAAAGAGTGTCACAATAATCAAAATGGGGCATTGCAAGTGTTTCTATTAACATGTTCCTAAGAGCGAATGGCAGACAATTTCTTACGCGATTTAATGAATGTATTATTGAGAAGACTGTTTTGCATGTATGGTTTATTTGTGTATTTCAATTTAAGTTGTTAATAAATACTCCTAGAATTTTTACTGTCTCACTATAAAGGGATTTGAACTCCACTTAGTGACATATGCGAGACTGTGTTTAGGTTAATTGTAGATAATAGTCTCTGGTGACACATAATGATTGATTGTGACTTTCTAGGATTTAATTGCAGTCCATATTTAACTGCCCAAGTCATTATTGAGTCAAGATTCTCGTTAATTTTGGCAACAGCGTCATTTAGAGAATATTTGTCTGTATGGATGTAGATTTGCATGTCGTCTGCAAATAATTTGTTTGCAATGCTTTAGGGAGTTAGATATGTCATTTATGTAGATTGAAAAAAGCAAAGGCCCAAGCAGCGAACCCTGTGGAACCCCAGCTTTACAGAAGGACCAAGAAGAACATAATGCATGATTTCCTACAACAGATTGCTGGTGCTCATGAAGGTAAGAATTGAACCATTGCGTGACACTATCAGAGAGTAAGAGGTTTTTATTTTTATGCAACAATAAGTCCAAGTCTACCGTGTCGAATGCTTTACTAAAGTCCAGTAGTGTAAGAATGGTAAGTTTTAGATTATCAGCAGCTTCGCGTATGTCTTCGCAAATATTTAGTAGAGCAGTATTTCTATTGTGTCCTGTCCTGAAGCTTGACTGAAATTGATCTAGAAGGTTGTATTCATTTAGGTAGTCAATCAGTTGTTTATGGACTAATCGTTCCAAACTTGCAGTGGACATGGAGCATCAAGTGAGCGGGAAATGACATATATGGACTGCCTTAGTCAAGACTATCTTAGTGAGTGGCCCGAAAAAGCGTGTGAGGTGATTTTGCGTGTAGCGGAAAATCGGCACGTTTCCGGACACGAGTTCTTCTGCTAAACATAATATATATATATATATATATATATAGGGTAGTCCAAATTCCCCTTATAGATTTTAGGACTTGTAGTAGGGACCAAGAGAATTAAGTTTAGCACAGGAACTCGTGTCCGGAAACATACCGATTTTCCGTTGCACGCAAAATCACCTCACGCGCTTTTTCGGGGCCACTCACTAGGATAGTCTTGACTAAGGCAGTCCATATGTCATTCCCCGTTCACTTGATGTCCCATGTCCACTGCAAGTTTGTTTACGTGTTATTCAATTGAGTTTGTGATCAGCGCAGAGACATTTGTACCTGACCCTCAAAAAATAGGTAATCTTAAATGGCTGTATCTTCACAAAAAGATCGAAAAAATTCAAAAAAGTAAATATTCTAGTTTCTGAATAATTTTTATTGCTTTTTCGTCCACTTTTCTTGACTAGTGGAAGACATAGAGCGCCAAAAATTGTCAAGTTTGGAAGTTTGCACGCGACGAACAAATTTTTTCGGACAAATCGAACATCGAATCCTGGTAGGGTAATTCCTCCACTTTCATTACGTTTTTTAAACCTTTCTGTACGATTTTGTTAGTGAATTGCGTGCGATAAATCAAGGAATGGTACTTTTAACTTTGATCATCGCCTATAACGTCCGAACGAGTAATCCTAGAAATTTTTAGAAAGTGTTTCGGAAAGCTGAGTGAATTTGTCTTCAATCGAACGTTTAGCGAGAAACAGACTCATGTCAGTTTAGTATCAATGACAATATCCACAAGCTTGGATAATACTAATGCCGGTGGTAACTTATAATTTTGATTTCATTATCAGAATAGAATTATTATTTTTTGCAAAGTTGTGAATATTTTCATTGATATTAAACCGCAATGATATGTATCGTAGACATTTCGCAAAACGTGTCTCCTCTGCTCTGCAAGTAATTTTCAGGTGGATTTTAAACAACGGAAAACAATCTCGCCAAATATTCGACAGCAAATTTCCTCGGCTTTCCGAAATACATTCTAGAAATGTCCTACGATTACTCGTTCGGAAGTTATAGTTGATCAAGATAAAAAGTAGCATTTCTTGATGATTTATCACACATAATTCAGTAAAAAACGAACAGTAAAGTTTTATAAAATGATACGAAAGGGGAGGAATTACCTACCAGAATCCGTTGTTCGATTTGTCCGAAAAAATTCGTTAGTCGCGTGTAAACTTCCAAACTTGATAATTTTTGGCGCTCTGCTTCTTCCTCTTTATATGTATATATCAAAGTGGACAAAAAAATCATATTACTGATTCAGACACTAAAATTACCTATTTTTTCGAGGATCGGCATTTTTTTTATCAGAATCTATCTCATCTCACCGCTGATGAGAAACAAAAATGCATCTATCACGACTTTACTCGTGGCCGGTCAGCAACGCTTTTTGCTATTTAATGCACCGAAGTTTATTTGATTTATTAAGTACTCGATAATAGTAAATTAATTATTGTCATAATTTATCTTTATAAAATTCTCGGGGGGCCATGGCCCCCTATCTGGAACAGCCACTGCTAACATCTCTTTGGTACACTAAAGGAATCTCTTCGTGGAACAAGGTTTGAAGCTGATGACTTCCTCGTGAAAGTTGCCAATCTCTGACTTAAACGTGCTGGTAGAGAATTTTACCATGCGGGTATACAGGCCCTAGTTCTAAGGTGCGGTAAGGCAGTTGAAAGGATAGGGATTATGTGGAAAAATGAAATGTTGTTACTAAAAAATATAACTACACGCTGTGAAAATGCGAAAGCTGTAGGATGAAGATGTAATTTATAAATAAATGTTGTGCACTAGTTTTGGAGTGACTCTCGTGCGTATATATATATATATATATATATATATTAAAGCTACAAACTGAAATGTTTACTTCATATCTTAATTGTGCTGCACAATATTACTGGCTCATACTAGAACAAGAAGGACTAAACTCAGTAAACACTCTAACTTCATTTTTCACGCAATAACAGAAATAAAAATGATTTTCTTCTCTTTAAAGTGATCTTAAGTTCACACTCAGTATCGAGAAATGTGGTTACAAGCGCTCAATATGGCGTGGTATCATCTCTGGTAGCAATACAGGCCTCACAATGAGGGTGCATGCTGCAAAAGAGGTCATCAATCTGATTTTGAGATATGAACGTCCATTCTTCCTGCAGAGTAACTCTCAAGTCCTCAAGAGTGATTGATGGATGATGATGTTGAAGCAACTCATCTCTTTAGCATATCCCAAACATGCTCTATCGGATTTAAGTCGGGAGACCAAGCAGGCCAATCCATTCCAGCAATATCTTCAATTTGCTGGAATTCATAAACCACCGCTGCTCTGTGTGGACGAGCATTATCGTCCATCAGCAGGAAGTCTGTACCCAAAGTATCTCGAAACAAGCGTACATGAGGCAACAAAATCTCGTCACTATACCTGGCAGCGGTTAAACCTTGTCGGTTTACCCGTACAACTTCCTGTAGAGGTGTTCGAACAGTTATCATAATGCCTGCCCACACCATTATTGATCCACCTCCATATGAGTATCTTTCCAGAATGTTTGATAGCCGAAATCGTGTTCCAGATTGTCTACAAATGCGCATCCGTCAAGAATCACTCTGAAGACCGAATCTGGACTTATCTGTAAAGAGGGCATTAGTCCACTGTTCGTCCATCCAACTGACATGTTGTTGGCTCCATTCTCGACGTTCTTTTTTGTGATCACATGTCAGGGGTACATATACAGCGGATCTCCGACAGTAATGACCTCTCTGTTGAAGCCTTTTGTACACTGTTTGTCGTGATACAAATATTTCATGTGTATGCTGTGAGGTCAGATGCCAGTTGTTGTGCAGTACAACACTGTTTCGGTCTTGCCCTTATTGTCAAGTAACAATCCTCTCTTTGTGCGGTGACTCTTGGTCGACCTTGCCCTGGTCTTCGGGTTACATTTTCTACCTCTACAAACTGTTGCCACATCCAGGAAACAATAGAACCAACGATACACAGTAAGCCTAGTGGCCACGTCAGCCAGAGACTGTCCAGCTTATATTCTCCCCATCGTCCTACAACGCAGGGAGTCTGCCTGACGTTTTCTCTGTGTCATACAGCACCTGAATGTTTACACAGTGAATGCTGAAGTGGGACTAAAGAGAGTAAACATAAAGTACCCTTTGATAGGTGCTCTGACGTTATCACTTTATTGATTCTACAAAGACAGGAATGCTATCTCGCATAGAGGATATGTTTATATAGACATTTGATTACGTTCTACTGCCACTTGGTATCATTCTATTGTAAATTGGACACAGGAAGGCGAAATTTGAGTTTGTTGCTTTAACTTTGGACACTAGTGTATATATACTCAATAGTGTTCTGATAGAGGGCAGGCCTTTCACAAACATTTTCATGCTATTGTTTGCAGATTTACTAGGGAATTATAGGTGAGGTAGCTTCCCGTTGCTTTCCACTCCGGTAAATAATGATGAATTTAAGGAGGATGATGATGAGGATGATAATGATCGTATGATTGTTGGGGATCATTGGGCCTTAGGCTTCATGACATTTGTCTTACAGAGGAAAATCTCCGAAAAAAGAAACCCGCACCGAGGAGCCTGTCCCGACCAGAAATCGAACCAGAACATGTTGCGTGACAAAGCAGCACGGTATCTCGAGACCACAGCGGTGGACTTTATACGGTAATAGCATTTCTCGTCTTGTATCAAATCGCGCCTTGTGCATTCCATTAATCTTTTTAGCAGTTTACTTTTTTCTGATGAACAGGCAGCTGGCCTGGTCCATCAACTCCTCACCAGGGAGGTTTTGGGATTTTATCCAGGAGTTCATCTTATACAGTAGCTTTCTCTGGTCTACGCTATAAGCAATAATGTGTCTCCTCCGTCTTGAAGTTTCATTGCAACTAAATTCGTCATCCGCCCAAATGAAGTAGGAAAGTGTCCGAAGCCTGGGAACAGAGCCTGCTTCACTTGATGCGGTCTCTTCACCTCTACTACTAATACAGAAAATGCTCCAAGACCCAACGTTACTAAACACTGCGTTAACTCTCCTAACTTCAATGACAAACACACAAGAAGCGTAAACTCACGACAAATACTATTTTATAACATCATCACCCAGTACACATAAAAGGGCCGAACAACTTCTTTCCGCACCAATAACACTCAATCAAAGGATAACTGTTTAGAGACACTCAATAAAAATAACTTAACACCGGCACACGACTCCATAACGGGACGTCGGTATCAAAAATCATATATAGAGTGCTGCTGAGCCTTACTAACCGATATAATATGAAATTAGACCCCCACCCGTGTATGGTCTATCTGGTTCTAATACTTCTCACCATATAAGGGTGGTGGGGATGATAATAATAATAACAACGATAATAATAATGATAATAATAATAATAATAATAATAATAA
The DNA here is from genome assembly GCA_030220185.1 of Diploptera punctata. Lineage (NCBI taxonomy): Eukaryota > Metazoa > Arthropoda > Insecta > Blattodea > Blaberidae > Diploptera > Diploptera punctata. The sequence goes on from JASPKZ010010244.1 coordinate 433,532, forward strand.
TAATAATATAATAATAATAACAACGATGATAATAATAATAATAATAACGATAATAATAATGATAATTATAATAATAACAATAACGATAATAATAATGATGATGATGATAATAATGATAATAATAATAAATATAGTAATAATAATAATAATGGAATTCTACGAAAATAGAAGTAAAGCCATTAGTGATAATATGAAATTGTTTGGTGAAGTCAGAGAGACTTAAAATTGGCAGGAATTAGTCAAAGAAGATATCCTAAATTGGAATACTTTTAGAAATAAGGTGCATAAGTGGCAAGTTGACTAAGATACAAACCGTAGAATAAACCTGGATCATCTGGGAAGATATGAAAGAAAGCAACCTCTTAGCAATGAATTAAGGAAGGATACATGAAAAGGAAACGCCTCTAAATTCTTTGCGTAGTCCTACGTGGGCTCATTTACAGTAAAAAACCATTAATTCTGGCTGAGTTAAAGGCATAAGGCATTCTCTTAAACTCGATCAGCAACAATTTACTTTTTTTCGTCCACAAACCGGCCACCACTTGATTAAATATAACGTATGGATGTAAGATCATTGGAGGGAAAGGTATTACAAACCTCTTGTCAAATTTAATTATTAAATTCTAACAAAATAACATAAAGTATTTGTGTTGCAGTGATACTTCCCTTGCTTCAGGTTACGGTTAGTTGTGTCAAGGTATTCTACTTTCAATTTACGAATCACTTCAGCAGAACGAATTAAACAGTAAAAGCTCCTCATTCGCAGGTTAAAAATTTGCGACAAAGTTCCTGTATTCGCGGCTCAAAATTTCTTTATTCCCGGATCCAATTGGTATATTAGAAAGATTAGTGTCTTTTATTAATCTTCAGCTGTTTTTTTTTTTACTGCAGGCTAGTACCAAGTCGGCTTTGACAAATAGTAATTCAAGCCAAATGGACAAATAAATATCAAAACAAAAAACGTTATTGTCACTAACCCTAAAGTTCATTGTTAGAAGTTCATGTCGCATTTCACGTGCCGATAAGTACTTAGATAAATGCCTCCATCGCCACGATCGGTATATTATTGTTTCAACTTGTCATTCGTTGGAATAATTTTTATTGAATAACACGTGCCTCTCTCTTGTGATTTGTTCCCAGTTTACAGTTTACGATGTGGAGTAAAAGGAAAGAAAAATTAGCACCGAAGAGAAAAAACAAATTGCCGCTTAAAGTAAAAATACAATTGCTTGACCGTTTATACGCGTTGGCGAGTCGTTTGGGTCTATATCACGTTGTTTGAATGTTAATGAATCAAGAAATGCGAAGACAAAATAAGGAATTCTATTGCAGAATACACAGCTGAATATCAATCTTAATTGAAAGACCTTTTAAAAGCTGCAAAACAGGAAAAAATTACTAAGTTATTTAAGTCCTTGCCTAAACCTGACAGTAATAATTAATAGAAATTGTTCAAAATCTCTCATTCATTGGTTTTATTTTGATAAATTTTATTTTATTCTGTAACCTTGGAACATATACCTAAAAACCCACACAAATTACCATTCCACATTCGTAGTTTCCGTATTCGCGACATATTTGCGGAACATATCCCCCGCGAATATGGAACTCTTACTGTATTTCTAGCATTGTGTAATAAAAAATAGATGTGTAGGATAACGTGTGTGTGAAGAATGGCGATGTAGAGAAACCAGAAGGTGAGACCGGTGCGGGGAGGTCGGCCACTTCTGTCTAAAAAATGCACGAAGAATTTCACCAGATTTATAGTCCACATTCGAAGGACGAATCACTCTTAATTGTACCAATGTATTACGGGGTTTGTAATTTAATCCACGGATCTAGAGCACATAATAGCTGTTAAAAATTCTACACTACCACCGTTCCTGTACAATTAAATTTTCTAACTCCACAAATTATCGAATTCATGTCCTCTGATATCCAAGCAGACATGCTGAGGTATGGAAATATGTGTTAAGATGTATATTGTAAATAACTTATTATACATAAGACACTTTAATGCTTTCTCATTATTGAGAAGATATAAACTTTTATTAAGAATGAAGTCAAGATGAAATACTGTGTATCCAAGCGATGAGTTGGTGAACTCCGAGTTCTTACGCCGTTATACATTGTAAATTATATGTGCATACCAGTCGCAGAGGAAATCATGGTACTTGTTTATCGTGATCCTTCTCATTGCTTGGACGCAGACTAATATAATTGTAACGCCAGATCTCAGCTCAAGGACCCCTTTGAATGGCAGGAGAGCGGAGGACCGTAACTAATATAAAAATTAGATTTCCATAGGCGAATAATAGAACAAAAAATATGTATTACTTAAAATATAAATGTAAATCGCCTTCACAGTAAAGTAAAAGACTTAGATTTTTTATCGCGTTTACATACATTATAAAATCTTGAGGGTGGAAAACATTCTCATAGGCCTAATTAAATTTGCTTGGAAAATAAGATTCAGAATTACAAAACGATCCCTTTGAATTAGTTGTTACGTAGCTGTCGGATTCTAAACCGGCCGAATTGAAGAAGAAAATTCCATGAATGAAATTTGCTTGGAGAATAAGGTTCAGAATTTCAAGATGGTCCCGGTAGGTTACTAAGTTGACCTCGGATTCAAAACCGCTCGGGTCGAAAGATTTTTTGAAGGGGTTAAATATCCTCAGCATTACTTCCTTACGAAAGGCGGTAAAGCTATGACCATGTGTCCTAAATATATGGCACCAAAAAAAGCTTGAAATAAGAAAAAAGTGTTCTTTTCACACCCAGGCATGAAATGAGACAATCACAATATTAGTTAAACTTTCCCATAAGTTCTTCAGATTGTTAAGTCACTTTGCACTGAAAACATTGTTAATTTCATTTTAACGTGAATACACAGATATGGGTCATGTTGCTCAATCAATATTTTTCCCGCTTCTAAAGACACAAAGAAATTACTGCGCATACAAGCTGGTGGAGGCGGTACTTTCTGGGAAGTTCCATAGAATAAATAATAACTTGGTAAATCCGATACTTTCAGAGCCGCGCGCCAAATACTAAGGCATCCAATTAGAATGTTTTATATTTGATAATCGCCTCCTTATGAGAGAGACAGAACATGTATTACCAAGTTGACTAAAATGCTGAAGTCAACATAAATTACGTAATGCCGGGGAAAACCTTTCTTTACCATTGCAGGAGTTCATAGAGTTCTCTATGTTCATAAATGCATCGTTTCTAGAAGGAATGTTAATCACATCTCGGCGATAACTTGACGCCTTGAATAGAGTGCATGAGCGAACTATAGGACATATATGCTTATTAAATGCAATAATTAAATCAAATTATATTAAAATGTGGATGGCTATAAAGATTCTTCCAATAACAATTGTTTCGGATAGCTATCTTATGCAGGGGTAATTAAAAATGAGACATTTAGTAAATGACTTTTCGAAGTGAATGATTATTTTCTCCAAACTATGGAAACATAATACGAGCTTTTAGGTATATAACTTGTAAAAAACTTAGTATTTGAATTTTTCTTATTATTAAGCGAACATAAATATGTATTATGATAGTAAGTAAATTTAATGGTCTCTAATTATTATGCATATGTAAATGTCGTTTAAGATTGTTCTTCTGAGAAAATTAATTATTACAATGAGTTCATTTGAATGATTTCTCATTACTATCTAAAGTAAATGTGTTTAAAATTGCCTTCATGATTAAATAACTTGTAATAAAACATAGATTTGAATGGTTTCTCATTATTGTGCAAACGTAAATATGTTTCAAGTCTGAATATATCGGTAAATTACTTATTACAAACCGAAATCTTGATTTTTTTCAATAATCTGCATAGATAAGCGCCTATTAAGATTGGATTTATCAGTAAATAAATTCATACAAATTGTACATTTCAATGGTTTGTTTTTATTATTGTGTACTCGTAAATGTCAATTCAAATTGTTTTTCTAAGAAAATGACTTATTACAGTTTGACCATTTGAATGGTTTTTCATTAGTGTGCGAACGCAAATGTCTATTAAGATTTGACCTGTCATTAAAACAGTTAATACAAGTGGGACATTTGAATGGTTTCACATTACTATGCACACTTAAATGTGATATGAGATCATTCTTCTGAGTAAATGGCTTATTGCACACAGAACACACAGAAGATCAACAAGTGAAGTCTTTGTCTCCTGTTTGTGAACACTGATTAGGTATATATGCACATTCCACCAAGACATTCTTCACTCTGATTCACCTAAAAATGTAATGTGATAAATAAAACATAAATTACATGATACCAAAAATCTTAAATTCCTTCACAAAACTGTATAGATACAAGATTACAGCAGTTGTGTGATATACTGCCCCGTCATTAACATAACATTTAATTATTATGATTTATTTCTGTTCCTCACAGACATATAAGATGCTGGTTGAAAGCAGTAACTGTAGATAGACTGAGTGATACTTTTGATTCCTTCGTCAGTTTTTTAGTATTGCTATCTCTTATCAATGGTCAAAGTGATTTGCAATTTTATGCCTTTTAAACTTACTTCCCACAAAATTGAGAAATTGTAATTACAATATAATTTGTAATGTTGGATATATTTACCTAGAATGATTGAGCGTACGATAAATGTACTCTGAAGTAACATATTTTATTGTGCATGTAACATTTTTATGTTATGAGTCATGAATTATCAAGTTTAGAATAAAAATTTACACAAATCAATAATTTAGTTTTGTAAATTTAAGTTTGTCTTGATTTAACCTAACACTTTTCCATTAGAATAGTGGTGTTAGTAATGACAGCATCTGAACTCAGTTATTTTTTCAAATTTATAATAAAATATTAAGGAAACCGAGGTCTGAAGAAAAATTCAGGAAACATTACATTGGGTACAAAAGTATAACATGAGTGGGAGTAATAATATTAGCAATAATGTGCGTGAGAAAGAAGAACACACACAACCAACACTGGTATAGTCAGTAAGACAAGTTCTGAGAAGCGATGATAAAATCAGCACTTCGTCGCTTAAGAAACAATACCGCGTAACTAACAAAATGCAAATTTTACAAGGAGAAGCAAAAAACTGTTTATTTTTATTCTTAGTGCTCGTAGATTGAAACCATTTGCAGGAAAATGTAGAAAATATCTTACTGATTTGTGTTGGCAACAATGTAGCTGTTTTTCTTTATTATATATCATGGTGTTAGTTACGCGGTATTGAACTATCATTTATTTTAGGAATATGTCAGTTAAGCGAAATTAAAAAATTGATTATTTAAGAAGAAACTTTTCAAAATTAATTGCTTACAATATTGAAAATTAATTAAATAATGTAATTCATGAAAAAACTAATTTATTATACTACATATACTAAAACTAAAATGGGGGCACGCCGTAGCGTAGTGGTTAAGGCACTGCGCTACAAGTCGGAAGGTCGAGGGTTCGAGTCCCGGTGGGGTCAGGATTTTTAAACTGACCCGAATCTTCTGGCGGCACTATGGCCCTGGGGTCGACTCAGCCTCTAACTGAAATGAGTACCAGACGCTTGTTCTGGGGTAAACGTGACCGTCACGCAGGGCTGACAACCCGGCTGACATCAAGTGCCGATTGTGAAGAAAAAGTGGGAGCCTTAAACTCCTACTACTCCAAGGGCCGCTTGTTGAGGCCTGTAGTGGGATTACTTTACTTTACATATACTAAAATAATTCATACATTATATAATAATTGCCCACCGCTATGATCTCGAGGTAGCGTGCTGCCTTGTCACGCAGCGGGCATGGGTTCGATTCCCGGTCGGGACAGGCTCCTAGGTGAGGTTTTTTCGGGTTTTTTTCTCAGCTGTACGACAATTTTCAGGAAGCTTTGGGCGCAATGGTCCCCGAAAACCATCCGGCCATCATCATTATCCTTATCATTATCATCATCCTTCACCGGTGTGGAAAGCAACGTGAAACCTACCACACCTATAATTCCCTAGAAAAGCTGCAGAGCATAGCATGAAAATGCTATGATTGCAGTGAAAGACCTGCCCTCGGGCAGAATTACTATGGATGGATATAATAATTAAGAATGAAATCAAGATTTATTACAAAACATTGTTTGCAGGTAATTTACAATATTCCTTAATGTTTTACAAGGAATGTTGTCATAGAATTGATGGCAATTGTAGCAAAACCTTTTTAAGTTGCTGTAGATGTTCTCAGTTCGACTTGTTTATCTTCCAAGAGGAACCTGGGAAATTCTTTCTCTTTCGCTGTCTTGGAGCGCAACTTCTTGAATTCTTTAGTGAAATCCAGTTTATAAAAGATGACACCTTTTGGGTCGTATTTTATTAGCCTTAAATCAGTCACAGTGGGGTCGTTTGGTTTTTGTCCTGCACGAATTGAATTGTATATCCAGAGCCTTTTATCACTACAAACTGTGAATAAACTATGATTAAGATAAAGTATATTGTATGGATAAGAATTTTCCTTGTCACAGTGGCACATTGACTAGGAAGAGTTATATCTGGAGATTTTAGCTTACATTCAATAGCACTGTGCACTGAGTCACTTCCCGTTTAAGTGTGACTCTTTTCCAAAATCTTCTGGAAAACAGTAATTCCTGTGTTCATTGCAAACTTCAGCAAAGCATTGGACTACGTTCTGATTTTGGTACTACATCCACCTGAATATAAGATTATGGGCACATCACTCTCCTTCGACACTTTTTCCAATGTATAGATGATAAAAGAAGAAAATATTGATGCCACCAGCACTGCCGAACTTTCATCAAACCAGTAACACGTAACATCATGATTAACCAATTCGTGCATGGTAAAATTATGGACAACCAAATTAGTTTTATAATATAATGCACCAGCTTACAGATAAGGAGCTACCTTCACAGTTTATAAGTCCATCATATACACTCTACAGTCGGCTTCTTTCTTACCTTTCGTCTTTTCTTCCTGAGCTTTTTCTTTCATCGAAACACTCCTCTTCATTTATATTGCCTGTTATGTAGCAGACGCACATGTCACATTCATCCTTTTCTTGGGCCTAAATAGTCCTATATTCATGTCTAAGAGAATACTGTCAAATGTTTGTCTAGTTATTGATCGCTTGTTCTCCTCTTAACATCGTTCTTTATAGAGATCATTCAGCTGACTTACAGATTATATCCCTATCTCCAGATAGAGTTTGGAAGACATATTTCTATAATGGTGCGGCGGCAATTATGGGAGAGATTCTAGAAATTCCCTAACAAAATGTGTATCTCATTTTTCATTCTTTGCGTCGGGATGCCTGTTATCTGTACTCGATAATATTCTTTTGTCTGAGTTTTCTTCTTCCAGTATCTAATACTAAAATGTTCAAAAACATTTTTTTGCATATCTTTTTTCTCGTATCATTCTCTTGTAAATGATAAACCAAAGTCCCTTTGCGTCTTTATTCTCCAGAACTAGGTCGCTTCCTGGAAATACTATCTATAAATCCTATAATATAAGCCCTCCGTTGATCCCACCACAAAATTTATCCTAAAATTCTCGAAATATAGTTTTCTTTTCTTCTTAATTAATCATGTAGCATTCTCTTAATTGCCGTATTCACACGTTTTTTATTTGCATATTACCTCCTATTTTCTTTCATCTCTGAGAAATGCTTGCTGAATATTGCCTTCTTTAATTTTCCTATATCCAAAATAGGCTTTTCCTTCCATTCTCAACTTTTGATTTTTATGTTTTTTTTCTATTCTATCTTTACAGATTTCTTCTATCTTCTTCTAGATTAATTTAAGTCAGCAAAGAATTTACCTTCATCTGTTTCTTCACTTACGGTTACTTTTCCTGAAGATGATACCTTTGACAAATCATTTTCATAAATTGGATCAAGTACATCAGATTTTCCTTTTTGAAAATAATTAGAGCTGTGTCCGCAAAGGAAAAATCGTACTTGCAAGGGCAAGTCCACAAGTATAGAGATAAAATTCTTAGGGAAGTTCGTCAGTTTACGTGTCATTTGATATCCGAAGGTACTTATAATATGGACATGCCAGTCAATCAAAAGTAATTAGTTAAATTCTAAAAAGAGCCGCCTGGTTTCTATTACAGTAATAAGTTCCCCTAATATAAACCAGCAGATACTTTCTGTATTAATATTACATGTTAGATGAGTGAACTAGATTGAAGTACAATAGAGAGTATACCAGAGATACGCGGTATTACAATAAATTTTCATTCATATCAGTTGCGCGGTATTGTAGACTTAAGTAGTTACGCGGTATTTCAGTAACATTTTATTTGATATCAGATACGCTGTATTGTGTTTGTATGTTTTGCGAGGTCACGGTACAACATTTCATCATAATCTATATTTTAATGTGTGCGCGCTTCCTCAGTGATGCCAACAGTATAAAAATGTCATTTTCACCAAAAGTGTCAGTTACGCGGTATTGTTTCATAAGCGACGACTTGGTTTTCTGCAACTTACCTTGACTTTACACATAGACTTTTAGCTGTGGTTCTGCCATCTGTCTATCAATGAGACCCAAGTCTTCATGAATATAATTAATTATTTCCAGAAAGAAAAAGATATTTTTCTACCAATACAGGATATATTGAAGGAATGAAGAATTTCTATAGAAAGACCTAAAGGAACCTATCAGCCAGCTGTCAGGTTTACCAATAGAGGAAATATTGAAAGAATGAAGAATTTCTATAGAAAGACTTAGCAGGAACCTATTAGCCACAGATATATATGTGGTAATAAGCTGTTAAATTCCCAACTAGATTTGAATGAATCGCCTCTTTTAAATTCATAATAGAGATTGTAAAAAAAAAAATTGATGCATGGTTACGGTTGTTATGTACTATAATAACAAAATTCATTCATTTGTAATCATGTCTGAAGAAGGTACAAAGTGCCAAAACAGCTGTTACTAATTTATATTTTAATAAATATAAAAATCACATAAAACTTTGTTTTATTTTTATTTAATTAAATTATAAACATGGCTAAATGAGGCCAGTAATTGAACATGGCCTGCAGCAGAAGGACAAGAGGTACAAAATATGTTTAACAACAATAATAATAATAATAATAATAATAATAATAATAATAATAATAATATAATAAAACAATAATAATAATGTTTTATTTATTCTGACAGAGTTAAGGTCATAAGGCCTTCTCTTCCACTCAACCAGCACAAATACAAATAAATATTTGACAAATATAGATATACACTATACAAATTATAAACAGTTAAAGATACATTAAATGTACTTACTTATTTACTCACTGGTACTATCGAACCCGTGGGTTCATGGCCGTGCGGACATAAGCTCTCCATACATCCCTATCCTGAGCTAATGCTTTCCAATCATTCCCTGTATAATCTACCTCCCTCAAAACACAGTTAATGTTATTCTCCCACCTCATTCTTGGTCTACCAACTAGGCGTTTTACCTCTGGCTTTCCTGTAAGAAGCTTCCATAGAAGTCTTTCATTCCCCATACGTGCAACATGTCCTGCCCATCGCAGTCTATGAGACTTAACTCTTCTTATTATATCTGGCTTCCTATAAAGACAATGTAGTTCATTGTTATGTAGTCTTCTCCATTCATCTGTCTGTTCATCTCCCTTTGGTCCAAAAATTTTCCTAAGTACTTTCCTCTTCAATACCGGCAATCGCCTCTTCTCCCTTAAAGTAAGAGTCCATGTTTCGCACCCATATAATATAACTGGTAGAAAAATATTTTTATATATTTTCAGTTTAACTTTTTTTTGAAAGGAGTTGGGACATCAAGAGTCTCTGTAATGCATAACAGCATGCGTTTCCATAATTGAGCCTATGTTTAATTTCTTTGTGTATCTCATTCCCATTTGTGGTTATTGTTCTTAGGTATCTGAATTCAGCCACTTCCTTAAAATTTTCCTCATTTGTAATTAGCCGCCCATTTCCATTATATAATGTATTTTTAAGTGTGACCATATATTTAGTTTTATTGATATTTACTTCCAGTCCTATCTTCTTAGTGTTACTCAATAGTGTGTGCGTGTTTTCCTTTAGTATCTCCTCGCTATCGGCCAATAATACTACATCATCAACATAAACTAACAGCTTATTAATACCATTGAGTTGTAAACCTTCCTCATCCTCTAAAGATTTAATGGCATGCTCTAGTACAAAATTAAATAGTAGAGGAGATAGTGCATCTCCTTGCTTCAACCCATTCTGGATTTCAAAAGTGTCCGAAAACTGTTTGCCTACACGCACCCTACTCTTTGTGCCATTTATACACATTCGTATAAGTCTAACTAACTTTATAGGAATTCCGAACTCCAACAGTATACTGTATCTTTGGCATGTGTTCCCTGAAGTAGTCCCCGCCCGGAGAACCGAATGGGGGACTATTTACCTCCGGAAAATTTTACCCCAGTTGAACCCATGTCCGCATTTCTTGACGGTTGTATTTTTACGGTGAAAGATCGTCACTCTTTCGACCAATGTACTTGTTTCGTCTGGCTTATCACCTTCGACCAGTCCGGCATGGGTAACCCTATCGGCAACAATGCTACCGCCGGCATAGCTCTCAGGATCATTTAAGCACGCAAGGCACTCCACCACGACAAGGTAAAGATACCATGGATATATTAAATGTAGCAATGTAAATTTCATGTACAAAGAACATTTGATACCATAACAATAATGCTTACGATAATAATAATAATAATAATAACAGCGCTGTGGTCTCGGGGTAGCGTGCTGCCTTTGCACGCAGCGGGCCCGGGTTCGATCCCCGGTCGGGACAGTTTTTCTGGGTAAGGTTTTTATCAGGGTTTTTCCTCACCTATAAGACAAATGTCAGGAAAACTTTAAGGCCCAAACGGTCCCCGAAATCATATGGCCATCGCAATCATCATTATTCATATTCATCTTAGGTTAAGCTTAGGATTAGGAACTCTCCTGGCGCACCATTATCATCATCACCCATCATATCATCAGGGCAACGTAACCCCGCCTTCCAGGCGCCCCAACCTCAGAAGTGGGTTACAAGTACGCCATGCCAGGAGAGAAACCAGGAATGTCGAACGACAAACCTGGGGCATTTGAAAAAATAATATTATTATTAGAATATAATAATAATGATAATAATAATATAAATATGATAAATTAGACATATTATATACATACCTTACACTGGGTAATGATGAAGTCGAGGTTAGAGCAAATATAAATTTACGTTTCTTTTAAAAGATGCCAATGTCCGGCAGCCCCTTATTACGTGTGGTAGGGAATTCCAGTTGCGAGAAGTGAAGATAGTGTATGACATGGAGTGATGTGATGTCCTATGTTGTGGTATATTAAGCAAGAGACTATGTTGTGATCTTGTGTTTAAGTTACGGTTTGAGGATAGATACTGGAATCGAAATGATAAATAATTGGGAATCGAGGTATGTAGGATCTTAAATGAGAGAATTGGAAAATGCGATTTTCTTCTTTCTTTTAGATGTAGCCATGACAATTCGTGGAATAATGGAGAAATGTGATCGTATTTTCGAACATTAAATATGAATCTGATACACATATTATGGACACGCTGCAGTTTGTCCGACAACCCGTCACTTATGTCAGTTAGTAGAACGTCACAGTAGTCAAAATGCGGCATCACTAAGGTTTGAATTAAAATTCTTTTAAGAGCTGTAGGAAGAAAATTTCTGAGACGCTTTAGGGAATGCATTATGGAGAAGATCTTTTTGGGTGTTTGTTTTACTTGCACATGCCAATTTAAATTAGAATCTAAGTAAAGTCCCAAGTTTTTTAACGACGTCGGTATAAGGAATTTGTTCATTATCTAATATGACAGCCGGCATATTCCCATTTTTATGGAGTGTAATATTCTTGGATGTCCGATAATTATTGCTTGCGTTTTGTTTACATTTAGTGTTAGCCCATATTGTCTGGACCATAAAGATATATGTCTGAGGCCAGTGTTTATTTGGTCAATATATTCATTAATTTCATCAGGCCTAAAGTGTGTGTAAATCTGTAAGTCGTCGGCGTAAAGATGATGCTTGCAGTTTTGTAGTTTCTTGGTCACGTCATTAATATAAATCGAGAAGACAAGAGGAGCGAGGACGCCGCCTTGAGGTACCCCTTTCCTCACGAAGTGCCAGGAAGAAATGTGATTATTAACAGAAACTGATTGCTGACAATTAGTGAGGTAAGAACTAAAACCAATCAAGGCAGTTTTCCAACAGAAGTAGTGTCTTTAGTCTCGCTAGCATTAAGTCTATATCTACTGTATCAAAGGCTTAGCTGTAATCGAGTAAGACTATTGCGGTGAGTTTGCCTTTGTCCATTGAGTCTCTTATGTCCTCTACAATGTCAAGTAGTGCAGTCTCGTATGATGTCCTGTTCTGAAACCAGACTGATGCTCATCAAGTAAGTCGTGTGTGGTGAGGTAGTCTGTTAACTGTGAGTGTATTATGTGTTCTAGTGCTTTAGATAAACAGGGAGGAATACTAATTGGTCTATAATCATCGAGTGTTGTGGGAATGTTTGATTTCGGTCTAGCACGGACTAGAGCCATTTTCCAGAGTCATTATAGAGGCATTAAAATGTGGGTTATTGTCGGGAGAATAATGTCAATTATTTTTTATAGGACAGTTATTGTTATATTGTCTATTCCTTGTACTTTAGATTTAATATGTAATACTGCTCTTTTGGCGTCATCAGGTGAGCTAGGAAAAAAATAATTTGTCTCGGTTGGGTTGGGAATATGACACTAGTTCATCTATTGTCTGTTTTGTGAGTGATTGTCAGTAGAGAAGTGGGTGAAATGGCCATTCAACTCATCTAGTGGTAGGTCAGCTGTTTCTACCTGTAGTTTATTTTGACAGAGGCCTATTGATTTTAAATGTTTCCACATGTCAGATGAGTTGGACATGGATTGTGTAATAATACTATGGGCATATTTTAGTTTTGCATTTCTAACAGTCTGATTGACTTTATTCCTCAGATGTTTTTATGTCTGCAAGTCTGTCAGTCCATTATTCCTCCTGTATTTCGTGTATGCTGCATCTCTCTGTCATAAGGAAGCAGATATTATCAGACATCCAGGGTGCAGGTGGTCTGTTTATACGTCTAGTCTTGATAGATGCGTGTTTGTCGTACAATTGCAAAATCATGTTATTAAAATTTTGAACTTTCTCGTCTACAGTCCTAAGTGTCCATATGTTGTTCCAAGGTAGTTTTGTGGCATTATCAATTAATTGAGCATTATTTATATGTTTCAAGTCTGTGTATGTTACAAGTTTAGGTCCACGTTTAGGGAAAAGGAGTGAATATTCAATGTAGATTAAGTCATGTGCAGAGATGCCTTGAGTTACTATCTGTTCACTAGTTATAACTTTTTGAGGGTTATTTGTTATAATTAAATCTAATAGTGTGTCAGAGTAGTTAGTATGATGGGTTGGTTCTGAAGGCAGTATTGTCATATTGCAAGATTGGAACACTGTCTGTAGTTGTATAGTGTTATAAGAATTAGTGGCTAGTTATATGAAGCATGATAAAATACATGCCAAACAGAAACGTTATTGATGGAAGACTTACAATTTTTTTAATTCAGCAAAAATATTGTTATATACAGTAAGTGGTCTGATGGCAGTACTGCAGAAATGGCAATGGTGGAAAATATGATGTTGAACTTGTTTGTTGTGAATGTGATTTTGGTGGTTATAATAAATAGTACTGTCAGTGGCTTTGTGGTCAAGATGATTATGGGGGATACGTTTAAACAATGATTCAAAGATAAGCCATAATTAAATTTGGGTTTTTATGAACAATTAAAGTACTAACATATCCACTGGTATAAATGAATCGAGAAATAACACAGTTCTACAATTTATCTTTAGGATTTTTGCTTCCATTACCAAATTAAATAGTAAAAATCAATACAACTGGAACAATTACATTATTTATAATATATTTTGCATTAGAAGAGGTGAAATTTCAAAGGAGTAATAATAACAAACATTGAATAAATGAATGCATGAATTAAATAATTATACATAAGATGTACCCTCAAACTTTGCCGTCAAACAGGATCAAATACTATAATGCATTATCTTCTTGTCTTTTTTTTTCCTTTCCGTTTACACTGTTTTCCTTCTTGTTTTACTTTATAGTTTTACCTTAATGTTTTTACCCTTTTGTTAACTTTTATTTTATTCTCACATGTTGACACAAGGACAGGACACACACCCAGACCCAAGGTGGAGATTTAATCCCCTACTCCGCCGGAGTGGAAGGTAGGGACTCTACCAACTATGCCATGGCGACAGATATTTCTGATATTACAGGATGCATTTTGGCTAAGTCCAATAGCAAAACAAATATCATAGAATGGTCATCAATATCTGGGACCATAACATATACAGCATTGTGGTATTTAAGTGTCTGCAAAGTAAAGAAAATGAGTTATAATGGATAGTAGACCCAACATACTGAACAGAAGAAACCACTATACTGGCTGCCTGTGTGATGCACTAATGTGAATATGAAGTAAATTAGCTGGTAAATAAATCCTCAAGAGCATAGGGTTGTTCCACCAGGCTTACAATTGTGAGCATCCAACAAAAACATACCTCAAGATTTGTTTCCTCAGAAGTTAGAATTGGCTCATATTTATTATCACATTGCCAGTTTGTTCTTCTAACTCTGATTTTATATTCACTTCTACATTCTGCAAAATGAAAATAACAGTATATAATTATCATGTTAACCATAAGGTTGTAATGATTATACTCTTTGATATCATAGCACAAATCCAAGTATATTTATTCCAAAATATGGAAATATATCTCGGCAGCAAATCTGTTTTCTTTTAAAATGTTTAATGCACTGATGGGTCATTACACAATGGAAAACTAACCCATTCACTTCAGGTTTAAATGTCAATGCATATCCCCAGAAACTGGATTTAAGTTACCCCGTATTGTCTTTATTCAGACATTCAAAACAAACAATATATAATGATACTTGAGATCACAATAAGGGTGAAGGCCAAAACACATTCCTCTACTATTCATAAATGTTAACAAAATATTACCGTGCCAAGAGATGTACAAAAATATTGCAAAACATATAACAGCAGAGTTAAGCGAGTGTACCTCGTCTTCTGAGTTGAAGGTAATTTAACAGCCAGCGAGTCTACCTCGTCTTTTGAAGCGAATGGGTTAAAACATCTTGCACAGCTGCACCAGTATGCAGATCATTGGTAGCACCGTCTATCTTCTTTGGATGATTAGAGAATTGTATATAATGTTCAAATGTTAATTTCTTCTTTGCAAATTGATATTGTTCAGTATTGGATAGTATTAATATTTAAATATAACAGCAAAAAAGGAATAACATTATTTAAAGAATTTGCATTAATATCTTTCAATAATCATTCAGCACACAAGGGGATATCTCTTACATAATATAGATCGTGCTTTTTCTTTATGTTTCTTTAACTATTACTATTCGAACATATATCAAACTTCAAATATTGAAATAAACAAAAATACTAACTTTACTGAGAATTAACATTAATATAATGAATGGACAAAACTTACCAAAACAAGCGGATAATATAACATTATATACCCGGGAAGTATGATATTGATGGTTTTAATTCAAGACAAGTTACACACGAGCATTTTTTAATCATATTGTCCTTAGATTTGCGAATCTTGTTAGTTATGAGGATATCTACTTCAAGTTTAAAAAAAAAGGTCTAAGACTTTTTTATCCAATTTGTTATTTACTGTGAAAGTATTAAAGAATGTATATCGTCATATTGGAACAAAATATTTCATTAAGAGTGTATAAAATCTCATGGGGAAACTCAAAATTACATAATTCTATGTAAGATGTAACAAAAATACTAGAGAAAACTTTATCAACAGCAATCTAACAACAGCTTGTGTTTTTCTGAAAAAATCATGAGCAGCAAAGTTGCGATTGATTATGTGTAATGAAAAACTCAACCTCGCATTAGATTGGAGTGATTATTTAGCGAATAATACATCATCAGAAGCTAAAAATAATTATAATGTTTAATATTTAGCAAATATTTCATTAGTTCAATAACAAATGCAGTCTTATTATATCTCATTTTATGGTCAAAATTCAACATCAAAGTACTACATAATATAAACAAAGATATAATTTCACTGTGGACTCCAATATCATGTGATGTATGTACAGGAGCTTTAATTTCTTCATGTCATAAATAATCAGATACGAAATTTGGATTTATATATAACTAAAGTTATGTGTTGTAATACTTCATGTATGGTATGTTGACAGTTTTAATAGGAATAGTTTTTATGATTAAAATCACGGATTTAATGTGTCATGATTTTGCAACAAGGAAATAGTAACAATGAGTAGGCAGAATATATATTCAAGAATAACTTAGAAACTGTTTGCACTCTAATTTAACATGAGTCGGTAAATGCTATGCGATGACCAAATCCTGGTATGTCAGCAGTTTAATGAAAGGTATCATACCACCTTCTATAGTAATTAATTTCAATCCATTCTGTGCTGGTGATTTAATTAATTATTTTGACATGTTTGGGTACCTAATTCTATCTATTTAATTTTTTGTTTCATGAAAGTCAAAAACATTTTTCTTCTGATCCAACTTACTTACAAGTGAATTGTCAACCATTGCATGCTGAAACCTACCTTCAAATTTCTCCCAGAGAAGCGTTGTGATGTACCAAGGCCGTGTCAAGATAATTATCTGTTGTTTTAAAGTGCAAGGCACAGAAATTGAAGCCAGAATACAGCAATGGCAGACTACTATACAGAGCAGATCTACATCCTTCATTTTTCATGAGTTAAGCACAGAGTGTAGTGAGGCAGGACACATCATGGAGGGCAGGTAATGAGGGCTTTCCAGTCTGCCAATACAGGAGTTGTATTAATTCCCTGTAGTTTAAATGAGAGATTTGGCTCTTGATTTTAGTGTCTTGAAGTCAAAAAGGCGGATAATTTTTTGGACATGACCAACATTACAATGCTTCAGTAGAAGAAATTTCAAGGTACGTTTCAGCATGCAAAGATTGACCATTCCTTTGTTAGACATAGAAGAAAATCTAAAATTCTCATCTGTGCAATTTGTAATTTCATTTTATGTCTAGAAATCAAAATCCAATTTGCACTGCTAAATTGTAGGGGGAATTTGGTGATACTGTGTAAACATAATTTAGTTTCTATGGAGATTTGATCCATAAACTGTTTATGATTCTTTTCATTGTATTACATTTATGTAATTTGAATAAAAGCAGTTAAGCATGAGAATTTTATATAAATTAAATATGCACATTACATCACATATTAATTGAATACACATATTATATAAAACTTTAATTTGATAGACAGGTGATATGAGAGTATGACTGTTATAATATGATAATTATAACAACTGTGAGAAAGCACATTTAATTCCTAAAGTTATTAACATCTAATGCAGTTATAGTAATTAATATTTTACATTTTTCATTGTTAGTTTTGTCATATAGTTATATACATGCAATAACATTTTTTCTGTATTTAATTTCTTCACAAAATGTGTTTCAGACAAAAATCAACATTGTAAAGGAGAAAAAACTCAAAGCCCTATTAATACACCATATACATTTTATATCACAATTCACTTTATTGCCCGCTGAATGGAATGCTGCAGATAAAGCGCTAAAGCGCTTTTGCAGCGCTTTGGCTACTGAATGCCTCCATAGAAAGTTCTCAATGAGGTAGAAGTAAGGATGAATTCAAATTTACATGACACAATATTAACATAATTTTAAAATTTGTAATTTAAATTATATTCTATAATAGTTCAAAAATTTGTTTTTAATAAAACACAACCACTTTTCTGCATAGTCTATAATGTACTGGTAGGTTCTTGCAATACACTTGTAGATATTCTTGAAGCGAAACTTCTTTACACCTACTGTAGAGCCTGGAAAAAAAAAAAAAAATATATGTATATATACATATACAGTGAGTTTCACTAGACCTGCGGTCGATAGTGGGAAAAGTGACTGCAAGCATTGAGTCATCAACTCACGCTGCCCAGACGATCTAGGATCATACTATTCTAAGTAAGTGTTTTATTTAGAATTCTAGTTATGTCAATTTCCCATATCTATGGGCATTGAAAAAAAAAAAACCAAGAATTTCATACTCCAATTTTTCAAAGGTGTTACTAATCAAAATATTGAATTCCTGACTTATTATCAAATGGCTATGATAATGTTACATTCACAACAAGAATTGTAAAAAGATGGACTTCACACAATATGATCCTGAAACATTGTATATGTATTATGTACATGTATACACTTACATATTTTTAAGTTTTTTTTGTAATATTTCACAAGCAGTCAAAACTTGCATTGAAAATTGAAATTACAATACCTGAAAATACTTGACTTAAAGGAACGGAATACTAATACCATAAATAAACTAATAATAATGATTACACTGTCTTCATTATTACCATTCAGTGTTTATTTACTTTCTTTTTTAAGTTTAAGTCTTTAATATTGGAATGTTTCTCCTCTGGTTGGCAAAGAGCATTCTAATATGCTGTGTATGTTGGCGGTTCATATGAGTGAAAATTATATCGAGTTTTATCTGTTGGCACATGTGTATGGATCTACTTAGACTTGGATATTGTTTTTGCTCAACTTTAGATTGCCTTACCCTTCAGTTTCCATAGTATATTCTTTTAATACTGTTGCTCTACGTACTTGTTCTGCCTTTACTAACATTTGATAATATTTTAAACACTTGCAACAATACTTATAACTTTTTTTACAATTATTAAATATTAATCTATGTATGCAATGACTTCTTCAAAGTTATGCAGGTTTGTTGTGCATATGCACAAACGCTTAAATGAACGTTTACTAAATGGTGGAGATATCTGTGAAATTGGAATAAAATCAACATTGAAAAATGGATGTTCACTCATTTCATTTTGTTAGGTTCCGATGCTAAATAGTTAGTGAACATTTAATTAAATAATATGCATATAAATTGTTTAGTTGGGTTAGGAAGGGGACTCATTGCAAAGGTTGGTCATATCAATTTGACATCTACGTGGTTCCATCTAGCAATACAACTCTATAAACTTTTTATCAATGTTTGCACATGTGCACTATTATTGTGCAGGACTTAAAAATTATTAGGAAAGGTAAACAGAAGTTTTTTTCATTTTTTTGTCACATAATTGGAACTTTATCCCTAAATTTCTGTTATCTTTTAAGATTAATTTTTAGACTTACGGGTGTTCTGAATAATGCTATCTCGCTTTCATAACTTAATCTAATAAGAAACACCAAACAAAAAGAATGAAAGTTCAAAGTTAGTAAAATGAAGGCAGCAGCATTAGATCCACTCCGAATACCTCAAATTTACTTACCTGAAATTTTATACATGTGTAGACTTCCCAATCACTGTCATACGAAAATACACACATAGGATTTGATCTTTACAGCCTCGTTTATTCTGTGAAAGAAATAATGACAAATAAGTACACATATTACAGGCTAAGAAATAAAAATTAATGAGGTAGGCCTACTTTTTTAAGGGGTATTCTAATGTCATGATGCAAACAAAATATACGGCGTGCTAATTTGCATAATTCACAGTTAGGCCTATTATTTGAAAACACTTTTAGAAGTAAAAATTATACCATATGTAATCATTCACCTACCTTCCATTAGCGTATTTTCCAGCTTCACTTTATCTTTCGGATTGTAGATAATTAATTAATTTAACAATTGACTTCGATGCATCAATAATACTATATTATATTCAACCTCAAACTTCTCTTCGTACAGTACATAACAATTCCACCGTTGATTTATTTAAATTTAATTCAATTTATTTGTACGTCATACGTCAACAATCGATAAAATTGCGACGGTGACATGGTCTTAAGATGACCAGGGTACTACGTGGAAAGAAAAAAATTAAAAAAAAATATTGCGTCCAAAACTCCCTATAATATGCCCTATTATGATTCCCGGGCCTTTAAGGGGATTCTCTCCCAGGAGCAAGTTAGTGTTAGTAAGGGCAAGTTACGGTGAGATTAAGGGTGAGTTAGTGTACATCAGATTACTTTAGCGGTCACTTCTTTATTAGCAGGATGTTTGATAAGTTGGCTACAGTGTCTGAGCAATGACTAATACATATTTTACATTTGTAAATACAGTGATTTTAGGTTGTTTTCTTTAAGCCCAACTTGATGCTTTATTTAAAAGCATTTATTATACTTTTTTGGGAAAAATCAACATAGACATTTCTCTCAGGTAATTATTCACATACAGCAACAATAAATTGTGTTTTTCTATTTTTTATTTGAATTTACGTAGTTGGCATAGGATCGCAACTTTTAAAATAGTAAAAACAAATCTCCAGATTATTGCCACTAATTAGTGTACATAAATTCATGTGGAATCATGAATGAGCTGGACGAGCACACCCTAACACTTATCCATAATGAATTAGCTCAAAATTCTTTAATGGTAGATGATACAGTTCAGCAGTCAGAGGAAGTCATTCAAAACCAGAGGACTCCTTCAAGGGAACTCTTTAAGCCCTCTCCTCTTCAATGTGATGACAGCAGACATAACCCAGATATGTTGCCCATCAATAAAAATTTATATGTTACGCAGATGATATGGTACTCATGACAGATAAGGAAGAACTGCAAGAAACAATACTCAATCTCGCATCTTGGGCAGAAAAATATGTCTTTCATATATACCTATAAAAAATGGTACAGATGGTATTCAGAAAGCATGGTCAACTGGTGGACGGCGACAACATACAATTCCAGGACAACCTGTTACAAATCACAAATGCCTTCAAATATCTAGGAGTAACACTCCAAACAACTGCCAAGTCATTCAGAATTCATACGAAAGAGAGAGCGGCAGCTGCTATATTTGCCATAATACGACATAGAAAATATCACACAGCTGTCACTTGCAACAGCCATGAAACTTTATGAGGCCAAAATAATTCCCATCTTAACATATGGAATAGAAATCACATGGACTGACCTCAGCTATGGAGACTTAAACACCTTAGAAAAAGTGAAAGCAAGATTCATTAAAGCAACAGTGGGGATCTCCAAATATGCTCCATCTAGACTTGCATATATGTTAGCACGGGAAACTTTCCTCGTGGAAGATCTAGGCACAAAATTCCTGCTACCAGCTACTAAACAGGAAACTACATTGAAGGAAATCAGATAAAAGAAGAGAAAAGAAATATAGGAAGATTTTTACACAACCGATGCAATGATTAATCGAGACTGGACTGGACCAAACAACAAGATACACAGTGCAATAATAAAACTGGCAGTGCATGGATATCACCACAAACTCTGCAGAATTTCAAACTATCAAGATCCATCAATGGACTGCATATGTTGTGCAAGATACCATTTCAATGTCTGTTTGAAGAGAACAAAATCGTTGCTGGCATATAGAACAGACCAAATCTAATGCACATCTATGCGCACTTCTTCATATCATTATTATAAATTCATGCGAAAAAATAAAAAAGAATGATTATTTTAGCACTTTGTGAAAAATTATCATAACAATATATATATATATATATTTATATATATATTTATATATTCTCTTTAAATACAGAAAATGCCTGTAGATTGAATAAAAAGGATGTAAAATAACCTAAAATATACCATATCATTGTTGAAATAAGTTTATTGTCATTCCTACACAGAATAGCCAACTTACATAAATCATGCTTACAAAAAATAATGATCACGATTATACTCCTAATCTAACTTAAGCTAACCAAGATGCTAGAACTGATTTAACCTTACATTAATAAACATGTTGGCAACCATGTTACTAGCACATTAAACATCAACTAGTGGTGCATTTAAAATTCTGAGCTGATACACAGAATAGCACAAGACTATAACTGTAAAATTTGATAAATCCATGCAGGATATTTTGAGAGTAGGCTTTTTTAAGAAATGGGTGAAAGATTTCAGAATTTGCCGTACACTTACTCGATGAATTTGGTTCAATTTTAGAATATGACATTCTATAATTTTCCAAACATTCTTATGATACTATTGCACTACATAGTTTTATGATTTGTAATATTTTGCAGTATTTTCAACAGTTTGCAACATTATTAAAATATATTTTACAATTATTAAATATATATTAATGTACTCGAATCTTATCTAAGGAATTGCAGTGCACATGTGTGAATGCTTAATGTAACTTTCACCAGATAGCAGGACATATCTGTAAAATTGGTGTGACCAACATTTACTATTAATGCCAACATATTTTATGAAATTCACTTCATTTTGTTTGGTTCGGATGGGACAAGTTAGTATATACCATAGTAGTTAAGTTTTTTTAAATAATATGCATTTAATTTATTAAGAAGGGAGAGTTAGTGTACATCTATTGCTTATAAACAAGATTGGAAACTTATTGTGAAGGTTGGTCATACTGATTTTTCATCTAGTGGAAGTTAAATTAAGCTTTTGCATACGCACACTGCAATTCTGTAGAATTTCGAAAAAATTCATGGCTCAAATTTAGAATACTTTGCTCTTTCAATTTCCATACTGCATTCTTGTAATGTTGTTGCCATATATACTTTTTTATCTTTACCAAGATTTCAGGCTACTCTATGCCATCGTGCCATCAGTAAATATTTCATTGGAATACAAGTGGCTTTTAGCATTGTTTTGGCCAATGTGATAATTCATGTTCTGACTGGAGTCCATTGCCAACATGTTTGCTCACATATAAGGTGATCGTTTATGAAGAGTCCACCTAGAATGGTGGGTAGGTTAGTGTTAGTTTGACAAGTTAGTGTTAGTTAGGGCAAGTTAACGTTAATAAATATATGTTAAATTGAAGTGACCAACATTTGTATTAATTCCAAAACATAAATTAAGTAACAGTCCACTGATGTGGTCTCCAGGTAGCATGCTGCCTTGTCACGCATCTGGGGCGGGTTCGATTCCCGGTCGGGACAGGCTCCTGGGTGAGGTTTTTCCTCACCTGTAAGATGTATGTCAGAAAGCTTAGGGCCCAACTGTCCCCAAAAATCATCCGGTCATCATTATCATCATCCTTCACCAGTGTGGAAAAAAATGGGAAGCTACCACACCTATAATTACCCAGTAAAGCTGCAAAGCATAGCATGAAAATGGTATGGCTGTAGTGAAAGACCTACCCTCTGGCAGCATTACTATGGATGATTCAAATTTGCAACCTGAAATCTACAGGGAATTTCCCATAAAGAGGACCAATTAGACGGCATTCTGGCAAAGAAGGGAATTCCATGTGCGGAAATTTCTGAAAGCAAAAAGAAATTAAAAGGTTCAAAACAAACACAAAATTATTTACAGTTTTAAAGTGGAGGATATCACCATACAAGAGTAAGAGCTGGAATAATGTTAATGATACAAAAGAAATTTAGATCAACAATAGATAATTACACATTCCATAATGAAAGAATCATTCAAGTAAGACTAGAACTCTCAAGAAGATCCTTAACAATAGGAATTTATGCTCCCATAGAAGGCGAAGAAGAAGAAGAAAATGACATTCTATTCAAAACTACAAACAATTGTCAATCATGTAAATAAATCAGATATGCTCTTAATCATGGGAGATTTTAATGGCAGGATAGGGAACAGAAATATCCAGAGCTATGTAGGAGGACATCGAGAAGATACATTAAATAGAAATGGCCAAAGACATTGATTTTGCAGTTTACAATCAAGTAAAAATTATGAATTCCATGTATGAATATAAAGATAGTCATAAGTAGAGCTAGGAATTATCTGAAGAAAATTATACTAAAATATGAAATCATAATAACAAAATATGAAAATTATGACACAAATATTTTATGAAGCTACTATTTTTTTAAACTTTTTACATATAATTATATACACAAGCCCTGTATAATTTATGGGTGTACATACCAGCACACAAATGAGACAAGAGAACCTTTTTGTAGCTCAAGTAATCAAAAGTTTCACTGTATTTCCATTTTAATTAATTTTTCATTACTTCTGATTCAATATAAAATATCATTTAATATAATAAATTTGGGAATTTTTAACATTATGAGGTTTTATTGAAATCAATAAAATATCATGTTCGTGTTTGAAGTAATTTTAATGACTCACATTGAAGTAGAAGTATATTGTGTGAGGAATCAGACTAACAAGCCGGAATGTCGTGGGTTTGAGTCTCAATGGGGTCAGGTTTTTAGCTGGACCAAACCTTCTGGCAGCATCATAGCCCTAGAGTCTACTCAGCTCTTAATTTAAACGAGTACCAGACGCATGTTCTGGGGCAAAGGGGCCTTGGACATACCTTGGAGATTGTCTAGAAATGTGGAAGTTTCAACATCCATCTACCCCAAGGGCCTCCCAAGCCTGTAGTTGGACACTTTATTTCCATAAATTAATACTGGGTTTATATATAACGCGATCAATTAATTTATCTAATGATATTTAATTACAAAATCCAAACATAAATAAAAAACAAAACATAGTAATCATAGTAACATGCTTCCATCGAATATACCACTGACAAAATTTAGAGTAGGTACAGTTTGGATGACTTCTATATACCTTCCATAAAGATAATGAATTCCAGTATGTATAAATGTCACAATAACATGAAATTGGATGAATCAGAACACACGTAGACCAAGTCATAACTAACTAACTTACTGGCACGATCAAACCCGTAGGTTCATGGCTGCACGAACATAAGCTCTCCATACATCCCTATCCTGAGTCAATGTTTTCCAATCCTCCCCTCTATAATTTAATTCCCTCAAATCATGGTTAATCTTATTCTCCCACTTCATTCTTGGTAAAAAAAAATTAATTAATAATTAAAAAATTAAAGAAAAGTTTTAAATTGAATTTTTTTCCCATAAAACGTCTACCAACTGGGTGTTTTCCCTCTGGTTTTCCTACAAGAAGCTTTCATGCATGTCTTTCATTCCCCATTCGTGCCACATGTCCTGCCATCTCAGTAGACCAAGTACTGAATGTCTTATTTGGAGAAAAAAGATGTTAAAATAAATTAATCGACAAATAATTCTAGGGAGTATTTCAACTCTCTTTGCAATTACAATGATTTTTAATTCTATACATTACACGTATGAACATAGTGAAATGTAGTTAGAATTATTTTATTTGCCCGAGCACAGTATGATATATTTGTGCTTTGAATAATCAAATTATCATTTCTGTGCGTAATACACAGTTAGGAGGTTTTTATAAATTTTTGACGCCTGTCTCAGAATTATTTTGTACGATCAAAAAGTATGCACCACATCATATGATGGGAGCAATCATGTACTGCACTATATATGATAGTTTGATGTAAGTGAGAATAATAAGAACTTTACTAATATCATGAACTGTGGAGCAAGACGTTATTTCACAGCACAGCTCCAAGTCTAGCAGCAGCAATCTTCCCTACATTTAAATACTGTAATCCATTCATAGAATAAGGACTGTCCTTAGGTAGCAAAAAGGAATATGTTTCTACCTGAGAGAAAGAGTAGGTGGTTATTACACTAACATTGTTGTTCTACTTATTAATGTTCTTGTCACAGATTAAGAAATCCCTGTTCTTGTTATATAGTTTTGGACAAAAGCCTCCACTTGGTCATTCCATGCCTCCTTTCTTTTATCAAATCTATGTATCTTGTTCCAGATGGGATACTTAGGAATTTTGCTTGTCAACCACATTACATTGTCAAAAAATTTCAAAACTACAGTCACTCCAAAAATGTTTTTAACCAATTAGGAGACATTATATTTTAAAAAATTGAAAGTTTAAGAATATAAAGGAATATTAAATTTGTACTGAAATATGAACCTTTTGCCAAAATATTATGAAATATGAAGATCGTATTTGATTCTACATATCATAAAATGTAAAGATACTTTGTCTCAGCGCTCTCTGACTAATAGTTTAACATGAAATTTCAAAAATCCTTACTCTAGTCATAAGTATACCTGGGAAGCCAGAAATTCTCGATCAATTATAGATTATATTCTTTGTAACCAGAAACTTTCAGATATGGTCTTAGATACAAGAGTGTTCCGGGGACCAGAATTGAATCAGATCACTATACGTATGAAACCAAGATGGATTAAAACAAAAAAGAAAGTTCAGAAATTGGATTTGAAGTTCAAAGTAAGCTCCCTCAGAGATCCCAACACAGCTTGGCTTTATAAGACAAGAATGCAAAACATTATGAAGGATTGCACTGTTCTGAAAATATTGAAGAGGAATGGAGTAAACTTGCTAACATCTTAAAACAATCTGCAGAAGAAAGCCTAGGCACAAAAATGAGATCATTAAAAAAAATGGCATAAAACATTGGGATAAAGAAATAGCGCAAATTATCAAAGACAAAAAAAGAAGCATACCACAAGTACTTATCAAATAAATCACAAGAAGACAAAATCAATTACCATAAAACAAGAGCAATAGCGAAAAGAGAAACCAGGAAGAGACATAGAAAAAATTGGGAGGAATTTGTGTCACTATTAGAGAATGATATTACTGGGCCCGCACCACAAACATATATGTTGAAAAATTTGAATCATAAAACAAAAGACAATCTCAACCGTAATGTCATCCCAGCCAAACAATGGTCAAATTATTTTCAAAATCTATGGACCCAAACTCCATATACTCTCACTTTACCATCATCCAATAACACCTCTATAGACTTCATTACTGAGGATGAACTATCAGAAGTATTAACGAAAATGAGAATCACAAAACTCCTGGAGAGGATGGAATCAGTATTGAACTATTTAAAAATGCAAATCCTCTGTTTTTAGATACACTTCTAACATTCTTAAATAAACTATGGGAAGGGAGAGACATTCCTGTTGGACAAAATCTATTGTAATACCAATATTTAAAAAAAGAGACAAGAAAAGCTGTGAAAATTACAGAGGCATCAGCTTACTAAATACTGAATACAAAATTTACTCCAATATAATTAAGAACAAATTATACAAACATCTTAACAGCCTCCTCAGCGAAGAACTGAATGGTTTTCGTAAAAGTCGATCCTGCTGTGATGGTTATTTCTCCATGAAATTATTAATAGAAAAACACAGGGAGTTCAATGTAGTAACATATTTAGATTTTGTGGAGTTCAAAAAAGCCTTCGATAAAATCAATAGAAATGAACTGTTAGAAATTTTAGCTGACAACAATCTACCACAATAGCATATTTTAAATTTTACAATATCTATAAAACAAATTTGATTTCAATTTGAATCAGTAACACACAAACAGAATGGACCGAAATTAATAGGAGCGTAAGACAAGGATGTGGCCTCTCGCCCTTGCTCTTTATCATATACATGGATAGAATACTCCAAGATTGATGACAGATGAGACACAGTTCTATCCAAATTAATAGAAACCATAAAATAGATTTGCTTTTTACATATGATTTGGTATTAATAGCTCCATCAGAAACAGATTTACAGTATTCTATACACAATTTTAATATAATTGCAAAAAGGTACAGTATGGAAATTAATACAAAGAAAACTAAAGTGATGGCCTTTTGTGGGAAATACCCTATACCTAGCAAAATTGTTTCGGATAATGAAATTTTAGAAGGAGTAAATTAATTGAATTATTTGGGTTATAATTTAACATTTCAAGATGAAGCTGATATGTCAAAGAAAATCACAAATTTTACAAAAACGGGGATAATGAAACCATCTTTAGTACAGAAGAACACAAGATTACGGCTTTATAAGGTTCTCGCAAGACCAGTATCAAGATATGATAGTGAAGCATGGACAATGCGAAGAAGAGATGAAAGCCGAATAATATCAATTGAGATGCGATTTATGCGCCGTACAGCAGGCTACACAAAGTGTGACCATAAAAGAAATGAAGAAATTACGGATGAGTTGGATATAGAACCCATTTTTCACCATATACAAAACAACCAGAACTGGAAAACCCATCTTCAACGAATGCCGTTTCATAGAATTCCAAAAACCATGCTTCGTTACTGCCCCCAAGGTAATAGATGGACGTCCAAAAAAGCGCTGGATAGAAAATTCCTCTTTTGAGACCGTAACAGGCCACTCGGCCTCTTTACTTGCATGGATGATGATGATGAATATATAGAAATGGATGTTCACTTTCTTCAGTTTGCCAGTTAGAGTACATCATATTAGTTTATAGTTTAATAAATAATACGTATGTAATTTATCTTACGTTATGGAAGGGCAGGATAGTTTATATCAATTTCTGAATATGTAAAGAAGGCCGTGAACAGGCAAACATTTTGGAATGCAGTGAAGAAGTTTGCTAGTTTTAAGACCGATTTAGTTAAATTTAAAACGATTAAATTCTATATATTTATAATCGTTGACAGAAAGTAAGGAATTATGTGGCATATAAGTGCAGCGAGTTAATATTTCTTTCAATTTTTGCTAGGGGTCTCTTTCTTCTTAAAGAACTTCTTTTGTAAGTTTATCATTAATCGTTTCAGTATGTTGAAAACACATTATTTAACCCACCAATATATAATTCTTATTCGTCTTTGTATTTTTGGTATATGATTCTTTAAAGTATAACCTGATGTTTGTCTGAGGAATTGCATAACGGATGTTTCTCTCTTTTATATGGTCTATCGAGGACCCAATTTTTGCTGTCCTATAAGAAGGAAAGGGAGTACAGCACCTTATTATATCTCATAATTGTATCTTTTCTGGTTTTATTTCTGTGTGCTTTATATAGTTCCATACTTAAGTTCAACCTTTCTGAGTTTTTATTCACGTCTATCTCTTCGTGTGATTTCAGCTTCGCAAATAATTCAAACTGTTAACTTACTCAGTTATTTCATTACCTATAAATAATTTTGATCCTATTGGAACTTTTACCTGAAAAGCCATGATTTTAAATTTGTTAATGGGTATTAATTTCAGTATTATGTGATTTAGAGTATGATGCAAATAATGGACATAATTTCCACTTGATTTTCCATATTATATTCTTGTAATTATTACTCTACGTACTTCTTCTGTCTTTACTAATATTTCGCACTATTTTAAACGTTTTACAACGATACTTATAACATGTTTTTACAATTATCATATATTTACGTATGCATTGATTTCTTCAAAGTGGCTGAAGTTTCCATTAAGCATAGTGAGAATTTTTTTCTAATCCAAGGCAGACACCATGCGGCATGTGCCAACAAGGTTTCATTTTCAAATTATTTCCAAACATTTACAATAAATTTTACATTTTTTCAAACGATTATTTCAATATATTTTTCTATGGTATTTAACTACACACGTAACATGAAGACATGGCAGCCATATTGATTTTAACATGTTCCAATGCTGCCAACATAGAGTATGTACTTCAAAATTTTAGAACTTACTATTTATTTTTGTCTGTTGCATTCTTTCACAGGTTAAAGTGCTTAAATTGCATTAGGTTAGCTTTTAGGTTGGTCTTTCACAAGTTTGAGTACTTAAATTATGTTATATGTTGGCTGCATCGCGTGATTCCATAATGTAAACTGCTTTGCGTTTGTTGGCGCATGCGCGTGGTGTCATCCTGGGACATAGAAAAATTTCTCACTGCATCTAATAGAAATTATATCCCATCAAAGTTCTACAGATCCACAGTGCTCATGTGTCAATGCATAATGTAACTTCCACAAGATGTCGATAAAATCCATATTACCAACATTTGCAATTAATTCCATGCCCTATCTCAATATATTAACTTTATTTTGTTAGGTAGTGTACATCAGATTACTGTACATTTCAGTAAATAAATATGCATGCAATTTATTTTGTTAGGTTAGAAAGAGAAAAGTTGTGTACATGCATATCTGATAAATGTTTGGGAATTTATTGCACAAGTTGTTCATTCAATTTACAGCTATATGCTTCCATCTAGTAACAACTTTATGAACTATTTATAGGAATTCAGAGATTTGTGATTCTACTAGCATCAACTTTATAAACATATGCACATGTGTACTGTTATTCTGTAGGACTTAAAATGTGCGATGGAAATCAAACTTAAATTTTAAAATGAAGCTCAGGAACATCAAAGATGAAAATATAAAAAAAATTGCGTTACATCCAGAAACAAAGCTTCAAAATAACAATTTATAAAGCACTCTTTTGTTTGTTATCAGTTCTGATGTTCAGATGTTAATCCAGGATGGAAACAAGGTTAGATGTTTCCTCAGTAGAATGCCAAAATATACCGTTAATAAATATATTATAGTAATAAAATTGCAGTGCTATGTTTCCAAAATTACATACTAAAGAAATTGAAATGTAAGAAAATTTACTTCCACACAACGAATCTTAATCTGTTAATTGAGTTGGTTGTCAACAATAATCAATATCATAAGTATTTAATGTTTTTATTATTGATTTAACATTTCTCACTGAAAGATAAATTATATTTGAAGAGAAAAGCCAAGGGTCCCGGGTTCGTGTCTCGGTCTAGGCGAAAATTTTTCTCTTCAAATATAATTTATCTTTCAGTGAGAGATGTTAAATCAATAATAAAAACATCATTTGAAGCTTTAGTAGCTTTTATAAAGTAATGTTAAATTTCCAAATAAATGTCTTCTTAACTAAGAAGCTGCCATTTGCAAAGATAGAAGCAATGGTTTCAAAAGCATTTGGCGATAGGGAATTACAACGTATATAAGTGAAAAATTTGCATCTAGATCGTAACTCGCCTCGGTAGCTCAGTTGGTAGAGCACTTGGCCCGGAAAGCCAAGGGTCCCACGTTCGAGTCTCGGTCTAGGCAACAATTTTTCTCTTCAAATATCATAAGTATTTCTCTAAAGTGAAAATCTTCAAAATTAATCCACTGAATGCAATGAAATAAATTACATATTTCGTTTCACTCATCGGTGTACACTAACTTGCATTCATCAGAACCTAACTAAATAAGTCACATACTCCAGTAAACAATCAGTTCCTCATCTGTCGTCATGTAAATCTAACTAAATAAACATACACTCTTGTAAACTAATCCAAAGTAGGCCTGCACTAATGTATATAATCTAAAATTAACTATATAAATCACACATTCCTGTAAACTATTCTGGTGTACCCAAACACACCCTCGTTGAAACCTAACTAAATAAATCACACATTCTTGTAAACTTATCTGGTGACATTATAACTAGTCATATCACGTTCTATTAGATCCTATTTATTCATTTGCTCAAAGAAAAGTGGACATTGAGCAGCTTTGATTTTAGCTATCAATTTCATGTAATTTTTAGTTTGTGGATGGTTTGTTAAATGTTTATGTATTATTTTTGGACTTGTATAAGTTTAATTTATAACTTAAACATTAGAAATTGTATGTTCACTTTATGTGCCTTAACCTTGAATTTATTAATTTGAGAGTTCTCCCATAGATATAATAAAATTTGCAGTTTCTGTTAATAATAAATTAACAGGTGTGATATAGTAATATGAATATAAGTTTTATATGTATATATATATATACACACAGGGAGTAAATGAATTATACCGCACAAATTTAACTATGCATAGAGGGGTATTATATAAGCATTTTGAGATAATGAACTTATGATCTAAGAATAAAAATGTTAAAGCTATGATTCAATTTGTAAAATGATTGGCACGCCATTGATTATTTTAAATGAAAATGCAAATAATATGATAGAGAGACTGTAACTTGCAACAAGCATGCGCCTTTAGCTCAGTGGTTATAGCAGGCTAATACCGATGCAAATGTAAGATTTATGCATCATGTTCGAAACTACCTGCAGTACGTGTGCACTTTTTTTCTTTTTTGATTTGTTAAGTACGTACTGTAAATTAGTTATGTGTGTAGATTACTTCTGGTTTAATTGTTTATTCATTATTTTACAGAATATGGTAATGGAATGTCGCCACAGTACACAAGTTACAAAACTATCTATGTTCGTATTGTACAGTCAATTGTTTGAAAGGTAGTAATTATACTATGCATGCTGTAGAGTGCAATAGGCTTTCCAAATAAAATGTGTAATTGTACTGTACAGTACTTAACATATTTAGATAAATGATAGTGCAGAGATTTAATAACATGAAGAGATATAGTGTATGTACACGTGGCATACATAATGTTATTGGGAAGTAAAAGCAATGCATTTGAGTAAATGAGAAAAAAAAATAAACCACCTGCGGAATCATTAAAGAAATTGTTCAAATAGGCATCCTCCATTCTCATAACACAGACGATATCGGCGACGAAAGGATTCTTGTACCCCGTTCAAGATATTAGCTGTCTCACAATTCACATCACATGCTACGGTTATGCTTGCAACTAACAGTTCATCTGTATCAACAGGGATTGTATACACCAGTGTTTCCAGATATCCCCACAAAAAATAATGAAGTGGACTGAGATCTGGAGATCGAGGTGGCCACTACATTTGGGCTACCTCTTCCTCTCCAACAGCCACGATTCGCTTCATCCAAATGATTTTGCACATTCCGGCAGAAATGGGGAGGAGCTTCTTCGTGCTGAAACCACATGTTATCCTGATGTGGAGAAGAACTTCTTCTAGTAATGTAGGTAGGACGTGCTCTAAAAATGTCTTAGAAATGACACCATTTAATCTCTGGGGAAGAAGGTAGGGGCCAATGATGTGGCCAGAAGTTATGCCTACCCATACGTTCACCAAAAATCTCTGCTCGTGACTCCTCTGGAAGATGGCATGAGTATTTTCATAATCCCACACATGACTATTCTTCGAGTTCAGAACCAGCCCATCCCTATTAAATACTGCCTCATCAATGAATAATACCGAGGAGAAGAAGTGTGGTGGCTGCAGCAAAGCCCAATTACAATTGGGCATGTTGAGCAAAGTCTAGTGGCTGTAAGACTTGTACTTTTTGCAGATTAAAAGGATAGAGCTGGTCTTCCCATATACTTCGATGGTTTGTACCCATTACATGTCCAATAGCACGAGTACTAGTAGAAGGTTTCTCTTTCACTCTGTGAAGAACATTTTCTTCAAAATATGCAGTGTGGCGCATACGTCTTGCACCTGCTTCTACTCTGTTTAGCTTCAACGTCCCATGCTCCCATAAATGTCTACCAACAGACTCGACGGTTGTTCAGTGAGGATGGCGTCTATCCGGATACTGCTCTGTGTACATGGCAGCAGCTTTTACACGATTGCCTTGTGCTGCACCATAAATCAGTTGCATATCGGCAAGTTCAGCAGAACTGTAAAGATGCTCCATGATGCTTTCATGAATGCAACTTAACTGATACTGAAGTAACTTCTAATCAGATGTTAATGTGCTCACATATAGAAGAATAGGAATTTTGCGCATGCCCATACTAAATAAATATCAGTGTTAACATATCAGACTATGTCCACCGCTGTGCTCTCGAGGTAGCATGCTGCCTTGTCATGCAGCGGGCCCAGGTTCGATCCCCGGTCGGGGAAGTTTTTCTTGGTGAGGTTTTTATCGGGGTTTTTCCTCACCTGTAAGACAAATGTCAGGAAAACTTTAAGGCCCAAACGGTCCCCGAAATCATACGGCCATCATCTTCATCTTCCTTCACCGGTGTGGAAAGCAATGGGAAGCTACCACACCTACAATTCCCTAGTAAAGCTGCAAGCATAGCATGAAAATGCTACGATTACTATGAAGGACCTGCTTCGGGCAGAATTACTATGGATGGATGGATATCACAGTATAAACGCAGTAACCAATAGAAGAACTGGAATTTTGCGCATGCCCATACTAATCAAATTTCAGTGTCAACATATCACAGTACACACACAGGGAAAGAAAAAAACAAAGAAGGAAAGAAAAAAAACATCGCCTGCCATGATTTGAATCTTCTGAGTTTGAGTCTTTAATCCATCACTTCGACTATTACGCCACAAGTTAACTACACAGATTCTGAGTGTTTCACTCTGTACTAAGGCTCACATTGTACCAATTCTACTGTAACCACTGCAGTGGCGTGCAATCATCTGCTCAGATCAAAGTTTTATGGAATTTGATAACCCAATATTTTATAAACGTTGTTGATGAAATATTATCAATCAGGATCTCGGAATTAATATTAAAATATGAAGTTATTCTAGTGTAATTTTCTCACCTAGTATGCTCTCCAGTTGAATTATCTGTATCAAATGTCGTTCAGTTTGATTCCCTGTAACTCACCCATTTTCCCTCATAGACCATTACTTCTTTATCTCAAAATGTTTATATAATATCACTCTATATGTAGTTAAATTTATGCGGTATAATTCATTTACACCCTGTATATATATTTAATTATAGTATTGTACATTTTTGTTGATAATGAAAGGTTTCTTGAATTTTTCTAATCAAAGTTTCAAGGTTCATTGCTAGCCACTGTTTCTGATATTTTGACATCCCACAGTCCTTGCATGTGTGATCATATTGGAACCAGCTGCCCACCTAGAATCTATGATGTGGAAATCCCAAGAACCCTTTCTTTATCATATATGTATATATATATATATTATTTTATATATATATATATTTTATATATATAAAGTGTGTAACTAAATTCCCGTAACAGACTTTAAGAATATGCAGTGGGGACCAAGACGGTTACGTTTAGCATAGGAATTCATGTCCGGAAACATACTTTTTTCCCAATACATGCATAATACCATAATACATTAAATTAGTATTGAGAAGCTAAAGCTATTACTAGGATAGAAATAAGTAAATTAATGAACACAATTCAATTATTGTAAATCAATGGTAAAGAGAAAAATTTTTGCCTGAACCGGGAATCGAACCCCGAACCTTTAGCTTTTTGTGCTAATGCTCTGTCCACCGAGCTAATCCAGGCTTCATTCCCATCCAAGGAGAAATCCTTCCTTTACCTTAACTCTACTGGTCCCACATTCAATTGCAATGAATCATCATTCACAAATACACAAAAAAATTTTTTTTTGTCTTTACCATTGATATACCATAATCCATGTTTATTTTTCTGATTACTGCTGCTTGTCATCCGAGTCCACAACAAAGGCTCAATGTTACGACCATCTTTGTCAACACAGATATTGTACCTCCATATTCTGGTATACACAATCACCAGTCCTTGGTCCTGCAGCATCTGCCATGAAACATGCCAGTTGGTCTAACTCGGATGCCACAGGGTTCTTGTAAATTGGAAATTTCATGTGAACTCACAGGTAGTAGTCTAGCAAAGATAAGTTGGCAGAACGTACAGGATCATTGGCACTGAAAATGCATGAGAGGTGAACTTATGTGGTGATATTTTGCTTGCGTGTAGCAGGAAAATGGTAAGTTGTCGGACATGAGTTCTTATGTAAATGTAACCATCTTGGTCCCCGCTACATGTCCTCAAAGTCTGTAATGGAAATTTGGTTACACCTAGTATATATATATATATATATATATTATAATAAATTTTTGACATTGAGCAATGCAAGCTTAATATGACAAGTAAAATAAATGCCTGGACAGGATTTTAACCCGGACCTCTGGGTTTGTACTCCAGCATGCTATCCATTACACCACCGGGCATATCCAATACAAATATTTATCTTTCTTATATACATTCTCCATTATTACTAGATGTACCGAGAACTCAGTCTTCACTGCCATCTGGTAGCTAGCTGTAACAAGTAAACAAATTAAAGAGAACATTTTTACTTTATAGTAGTGACTCTTTATCGATGTTATAATTAAATTTTTTACATTGAGCAATGCAAGCTTAATATGACATGATAAATTCCTGGACAGGATAGCATGCTGCGGTACCAACCCAGAGGTCTGGGTTCAAATCCCGTCCAGACATTTATTTTTCTTATTATGTCATATTAAGCTTGCATTGCTCAATGTCAAAAATTTAATTGTAACATCGGTGAAGCATCATTGCTATTAAGTAAAACTATTCTCTTTAATTTGCTTACTTGTTATAGCTAGCTACCGGATGGCAATGAAGACCGAGTTCTCACTACATCTAATGATAATGGAGAATATATATATATATATATATAAAAAGATAAATATTTGTATTGGATTTGCCCAGTGGTGTAATGGATAGCTTGCTTGGGTATCAACACGGAGGTCCGGGTTCAAATCCTGTCGAGGCATTTATTTTCTTATCATGTCATATTAAGCTTGTATTGCTCAACGTCAAAAATTGAATTATAACATTGATAAAGGTCACTGCTATAAAGTAAAAATATTCTCTTTAATTTGCTTACTTGTTATAGCTAGCTACCAGATGGCAGTGAAGACCGAGTTTTCGCTACATCTAGTAATAATTGAGAATATTATATATATATATATAAGAAACATAAATATTTGTATTGGATTTACCTGGTGGTGTTATGGATAGTACGCTGGGGTACCAACCCAGAGGTCCCAGTTCATATCCCATCTAGGCATGTATTTTCCTTATCAAGTCACATATTGGTAGCTATAAAATTTAATTGTTTATTGTAAATGTGTTTATGCTACTTATTGTCGAATCTGATGTAGCAAAATGTGAAACTATTTTCATGATATTGACATTTTCAGATAGATTGGTTATCATGAATGCTGTTAAAGACAAGGATCATCTGTCACGTTTAGAAAATGAACCACAAGTAAGCTGTAGTAGTAATTCTTATTTTGCTCTCTGTCATCATTTAATGCTTACATTTGATATCATGATGATACGCTGTGATTTTCATTTTACAGGATGAGAAAGTGGAAGTAAAATTAGAAGTTGAAGATGGAGTTGATAATATTGAAACTAAATATCCGGTGTTTGAATATGTTGATTCATTTGTTGTTGAGGATATAAAACAAGAGGTAAAATTTTTCTTGATAAGTTCAGTATTATATGTGTGATGGGAAAACTTGTTGGCCAGAATGCCATTGAGTAACTAGCTTACTGCTCACCTCATATCCACCCATGTCAGTCCTAGAGATTGACAATTGTCCAGGGAGTTTAGTAGTTGTTATGTTATTCATTTCCAGTCTCTATAAGTTATGTATGATTATCTATCTAAATGTGGTTCACATTATAAGTACCCAAAATTATTGTTAATTCAGTTTAAGGTATGGCCCAAAATATGGGTCAGAATTCCATAAGATTATTTTGTCTCCCATAGTGGCTTGTCCAGCATACGTCATTCCAACCTTCAAATCAAAGCACAGCACTATTCAGTATACATTTATGTTAGTCACCTAAAATTAGTACTATATAAAATAACTTTGTAATATTTTTAACTGTAATTATATCTAGTGCAGATTTTCCTGATCCCATAAGTAATTTCTGATTTGAACTTCAAAGAAATATATACAGCTTATATTTAAAACATCATCTATTTAGAAATTAATATATTTTTTTGTAAGAGTGGAATTTGTTTATGTCTTTTTCAGCAACAAGATTTAGTTATAAGATTGTATTAAGTTGAAATTGAATCCATTTATATTATTTAAATTTCATCCAAGAAGTTGGTGTTTCCAAACTTCATGAACTTTGATTGTTTATAGCTGAAGATTTCTGTGCTAATGAGGAGATCTCATTGCCAAGAATTCTTTTTGTTTTTTCGAAACTGAGCTACAGCTCCATTTCTTCATTTCTTATTACATTCCTTGCGTCTCAGGGCTTTCTATTCAACAGTACTACCTCTTGTTTATTTATATAACCTACTGTTATATAAACAGGCAAGAGTTTAATTCATTGCATTTCAGAATGTGATTAGAGTGATAATCACACTAATAAAGTCACTACCTTTGCAGGTATAAGATATAAACAGTGCATTGTTATTAACTACACATTGTTTTGTGAAGAAGTTTTGATAAATCTACAATTATTAAAATCTTCATCCATTTTTGAGAAAATAGGCAAAAATGTGAACAAAAGAAAATATATTTTTGTAGCACATTCATACGACAATATTTAGTGACTTTGAACATGGTATATAATATCCTAGCATTAATATGTTATATGATATACATTCTTCTGCATAATAGATGGTATCCATATGTCACAAGAATAAGAAATTTGAAAATAATAATTAAATTAATGTTTTTATTACCTCACCTCATATCCTTTTCTTCTATACTGCAGTTTCGGAGCTTATCTCCATCGTCAGTAGCCTCTGGTCGACCGGTGTTATGTCGTTTCTTGGCGGTTTCCTTCTTACTTCTGTCGGTGGACCGATGAACCTCTGGATTAGGTCAAAATTTGCGGGAGTTTCAAAATTCATGAGTTTTTCTTTTTTGTTTTTTTTGGATGTGGATTTTTTCCCAGACTGTGAGTTCCTTTAGTTTATTTTTTTGTTTGATTAGGCTAGCTTCTGTATCTATTAAATGTTTTTCAGATCAAGCATGGGCTGCTACTGCTGACTTGTCCACTTCCCCCTTCTTTACATTTCTAAGGTGTTCCTTCAATCTAGTTTTTAAATTTCTTTTTGTTTTTCCTATATAGATTTGTCGCAATCTTGACATTTGATCTGATATATTCCTGATTTATATTCTTGTCCAATTTTTTCATTTTTGTTGGTTTTAATTATCTTGTTGAGGCTGTATTCATTCTTTGGGGCCAATCGAATGTTAAACTTATTGAAAATTTTCTGGAACTTGTGGTGTTTTACAGGATGGTAAGTGAATTTTTTGAATCTTATGTTCTCTTCTGTTTGTTTTTTAAGTGTGCTTTCATTAATTAGTTTTTGCCTTTTGAACTTATTTATTTTCTTGTGTACCATGTTCTCTTCATAACCATTTTCTATTGCTACTTTAATTATGTATTCTTTTTCTTTTTCATATTTTTCACGGTTCAGGGGTACATTCACCAATCTGTTAGGCTATTGAATACAGCTTCTTTGTGAGCGAAATGGTTGAATCCTGATGCATTAATGTAGTTATCTTTATGTGTGTTCTTTCTGTATATTCCAAATTCTATTTTGTTTTTTTCGTTTCTAGTTAGGGTTAGATCCAAAAATGAAATTTGTCTTTCAGTTTCAGTTTCCATTGTGAATTTTACAGTTTTGCTCTGAAGGTTCAGGAGTTTTAAGGCATCTTCTCATAAACAAATAGAAGATGCCTTAAAACTCCTGAACCTTCAGAGCAAAACTGTAAAATTCACAATGGAAACTGAAACTGAAAGACAAATTTCATTTTTGGATCTAACCCTAACTAGAAACGAAAAAAACAAAATAGAATTTGGAATATACAGAAAGAACACACATAAAGATAACTACATTAAGGCATCAGGATTCAACCATTTCGCTCACAAAGAAGCTGTATTCAATAGCCTAACAGATTGGTGAATGTACCCCTGAACCGTGAAAAATATGAAAAGAAAAAGAATACATAATTAAAGTAGCAATAGAAATGGTTATGAAGAGAACATGGTACACAAGAAAATAAATAAGTTCAAAAGGCAAAAACTAATTAATGAAAGCACACTTAAAAAACAAACAGAAGAGAACATAAGATTCAAAAAATTCACTTACCATCCTGTAAAACACCACAAGTTCCAGAAAATTTTCAATAAGTTTAACATTCGATTGGCCCCAAAGAATGAATACAGCCTCAACAAGATAATTAAAACCAACAAAAATGAAAAAATTGGACAAGAATATAAATCAGGAATATATCAGATCAAATGTCAAGATTGCGACAAAATCTATATAGGAAAAACAAAAAGAAATTTAAAAACTAGATTGAAGGAACACCTTAGAAATGTAAAGAAGGGGGAAGTGGACAAGTCAGCAGTAGCAGCCCATGCTTGATCTGAAAAACATTTAATAGATACAGAAGCTAGCCTAATCAAACAAACAGATAAACTAAAGGAACTCACAGTCTGGGAAAAAATCCACATCCAAAAAAACAAAAAAGAAAAACTCATGAATTTTGAAACTCCCGCAAATTTTGACCTAATCCAGAGGTTCATCGGTCCACCGACAGAAGTAAGAAGGAAACCGCCAAGAAACGACATAACACCGGTCGACCAGAGGCTACTGACGATGGAGATAAGCTCCAAAACTGCAGTATAGAAGAAAAAGGATATGAGGTGAGGTAATAAAAACATTAATTTAATTATTAAATTAAACCTCATAGTGTTCTTTCCCTGTGAAAGTTAAATAAAGAAATTTGAATTTCAAGTTATACAAAATCTCTAAGTTTAAGAGGGGGAGCAACACCTTTAGCCATTAAAAATATGGCATATTTCAATATATGTTTTCTCAGCAACAATACTGGTTACAGAAATGAAATTTGGTATGTTATATCGATATTACAATTTGAGCATGTTTGTGTACTTAAGTACAATCTAACTTCAGTCATTATGGTTAATTAAATATTCAAAATGTCAGCTGAAAATTTTGTATTGTCTTGCTGGTTTTCCTACATTTCAATATATTTTAATGATTCTTGTTTTATTTTACTCATTAATGTTG
Organism: Diploptera punctata; assembly: GCA_030220185.1. Classification (NCBI taxonomy): domain Eukaryota; kingdom Metazoa; phylum Arthropoda; class Insecta; order Blattodea; family Blaberidae; genus Diploptera; species Diploptera punctata. The sequence continues at coordinate 474,144 of JASPKZ010010244.1, forward strand.
TAGCTACAAAATTATACTACAGTTGTATAATTATATAGAGTGTAAATATCTTATTTTTCATTTTAAATTGATGCATACTCATTTTTGTAAAAATTTGCACTAAAAATATATCTTTTTAAATAAAATATAATAGCTGCATTACTAATTGTAGTACATTTTGTTCATCTCTGAAAACTACATATACATGCAAAATTTCATCTCAATATCTTTAAAACTTTGGTAGATATCAGGAAATTGTATTGAAAAAAATTAAGTTACAGAAAACAAGCGACAAACTTACTGAAGGTGTGGGTACCTTCTAAAATTAAAGGTCTCACTCGAGTGACAGCATAGCATATTTTCAAACATAACTCGAAAAGTAATAGAGACATCAATGAAAATATTTCCCTAATTGAAAAATGAAGTTTCAATCTGTATGAAAGAAAGGTGTTGGTCCCCCCTTAATTTAATACATTTTCTATTTAATGAATCACCATGCATGAAAATTCAGAGGTGTAAAATATAGTGACCTTGGGACCCATTGTCTTCATGAGGCTTACCATTTTACATAATTAAAATGTACTCAACTAACAGATGTAAAATGTTAGAATGAGTCTACTGTTGATACAGAACTATATCTGTAACATAATCTTGCACTAACTGGAGATACAAAAGTAGTCATTATCACATATATAGTTGATTGCGGCTCTAGAAACCAGAATGATCTGTACATTATATTAATTGTTAGGCTGAGCCATACATTGACATTAGGTGTACCTCATAGTAACTTAGGTACTGTATTTGATTGATCACTGTCAGTATATGGCAGATATGTCTGTTTACAGTTGCACTGTATGTCTGAAATGTTGCTTGATTGCTGAATAATATGTGTTGTGATAGCAGTTCATGATTAACAGCATGTATAAGGCTGGAACACACAACTACATTAGTTACATAATTATCTTCTCTATTATGAACGATTTTCAGAAAATAGGCTTCTTTGTTCAGTCTGTATCATATTACTTTGTATATTGTGAACTTGACTTAGAAATGCATTAAAGCCTAGATTTTCTTATATGTCTTATATAATGTCAGTTGATGTGTAGAGCCTGCTTGATGGTGCAGCCTACTTAACACTTCCCGTCCCCTGAAATTTGTTGACCAATATTCAAATGGTGGCCCTTGTTGGACCAGGATTTCGGATGATCCTGTAAATGCTGCCCTAATTTCCGCTTATGCAATCCTTTTATCACTTATAGAGCAAACTGCATTAAAATACCGCATGTCTCCGTGCCAGCGGAATTTAAAGGGACAAATTCAAATGCGCTAGAGGTATTAACCCGTGTATTAGATAAATCGCCCTTGCATATAGTCCCTTTACAGGAAGTTAGATGGCCAGGAGAAGGTAGTCAGGAATCAGGAAGCTTTGCATTATACTACGTGGGTGCAGAAAGTCCTGAATTTGGAACAGGCTTTTTAGTCCGAAGGAGGATCTTAACCACTATCCGAGATATTAAACTTGTCAGTGATAGGATATCATACATAATTCTAAAGGGTAAACAGCATGATTTTGTAATCGTAAATGTACATGCTCCCACAGAAGATAAAGATGACAAGATCAAGGATGAGTTCTGTGAAGAATTGGAATGCGTATTTGATAGCCTTTCACGATATCATATGAAAATTGTCTTGGGAGATTTTAATGCAAAAGTAGGGCTGGAAGATATATACAAACCAACAATAGGCAAATTCAGTCTTCATGAAGATAGTAACGAGAGTGGGGTTAGATTAGTCACCTTTGCCACATCAAAGAATCTCGTTGTTAAGAGCACAACATTTCAGCATAAGGATATTCAAAATACACCTGGACATCTCCAGATGGCAAAATTTGAAACCAGATAGATGCTGGCACAGTAGCATCATCGATGTCAGATCAGTTAGAGGGCACACTGCAATTTGGATCATCATCTGGTCAGGGTGAATATCAGACAATGTCTACCGCTAATGAGATGAACAAATGCTAAAGATGATTCTGAAAATTTTATTTAAAAAAACTTGAAAAATTATGAAATGCAGCAAGAATACCAAATTAAAATTGCTTGTAATCTTCAGATGACAATGTGGCAAACGAAGAAGAAACTGATATACATAAAGAATGGTAGGCTATAAGAGATACTATTAAATTGTCAGCATCAGAAAGCATTGGTTGTTTAGAAAAGAGGTAAAACCAGAAATGGTTTGATGAGGAATGTGCCGACATTGTAATGAAAAGAAAGCCAGCAAAAGTGAAATGGTTACACGAGCCAAATGAGTTAAATTTAGAGAAAATGGGTAGTATTAGATGGGAAACCACCAAGTTACTAAAGAGTAAATGAGGGAATATTTGAGAGAGAAGATTAATGATCTTGAAATGAACGCAAAAAATAGGAACATTAGAGAATTATATCATGGTATTAGTATAGAGAAGAAAGGGTTTCAGGCTAGAACAAACATAATTCGGAATGAAAATGGGGATATGATTGCAGATTCCAAGAATATATTAAATAGATGGAAAAGTAACTTTAATCAGCTATTAAATGTACATACAGAACAGGACATAGAGGAGGATAATTTACAGAGAGCAGAAATGCTAGTCGCAGAACCAAGTGCATTAGAGGTTGAAATGGTGATTGAAAAATTGAAGATGTATAAAGCATCACGTTCACAGATGAGATTCCAGCAGAACTGATAAAATCAGGGGGAGAAAAATTGATGAACAAGATATGCCGGTTGCTTAGTATGATTTGGGAAAAAGAACCTCTGCCAGATGAATGGAAAGAATCAATTATCATACCAATTATAAGAAAGGAGATAAAACTGATTGCAACAACTACAGGGGCATCTCATTACTTTCAACTTCGTACAAAATTCTAACAAATATATATTAGTAAGCAGACTTACTTCCTATATTGATGACATTCTAGGAGATCATCAATGTGCATTTCAAAGAAACAGGTCTACAACAGATCTGATTTTTAGTATAAGACAGATTCTAGAAAAGAAATGGGAATATAATGGTACTGTACATCAACTATACGTAGACTTCAAAAAAGCATATGATTCAATTAAGAGGGAGAAGTTATATAGTATCCTGTAGGAGTTCGGAATTCCTAAAAAGTTTTTTAGACTTATATGAATGTGTCTAAATGGCACAAAGAGTAGGGTGCATGTAGGCAAACAGGTTTTGGATACTTTTGAAATCCAGAATGGGTTGAAGCAAGGAGATGCACTATCTCCTCTACTATTTAATTTTGTACTAGGGCATGCCATTAAATCTTTAGAGGATGAAGAAGGCCTACAACTCAATGGTATTAATAAGCTGTTAGTTTATGCTGATGATGTAGTATTATTGGCCGATAGCGAGAAGATACTAAAGGACAACATGCACACACTACTGAGTAACACTAAGAAATTGGGACTCGAAGTAAATATCGATAAAACTAAATATATGGTCACACACAAAAATACATGGAACCTTAATAAAATTTATCATCATCATCATCATCATAGTACATTCACGAATTCAGGCCATTCGTTGACCCGTTTCGGCCTCAAGAGAAACACCATCCAGAAGTCTTTTGAGTGGACGTCCTGGTCTTCTTCTTCCTGCAGGTTGATATCTTAACATTAGTTTGGGTATTCTGTGATCTTCCATTCGATGAACATGTTGTATCCATCTTGACTTATAATTAGAAATTTTGTTTTCTAAAGATTCCATATGTAATTCTTCTAAGATGTCTTCATTTTTTTTGTGATCTAGTAGTGTGTATCCTGCAGTCCTCCGAAGATATCTCATTTCAGCAGATCTAAGTCTCTGTATATCCTTCTGTTTCAATGTCCATACTTCGCTACCATACAACAGAGTTGGAAGAGCCAGTGTTTTATACACTTTTAGTCTTGAATGCTTTTGGACTATCTGTGGCTTGAAGATAGAATTTATTAACCCTAAAATTCTTAAAAATTCTATAAAATTTATAATATTATTAACTATATTATAGGAATATTTATGTGTCATTATATTCTAACAAAAGAGAGGATTGGCTTCTTTATAAATATCGCTTAAATCCATCGTGAGGAGATACTAAAGGCCAACACGCACACACTACTGAGTAACCCTAAGAAATTGGGACGGGAAGTAAATATCGATAAAATTAAATATATGGTCACACATAAAAATACATTATATAATGGAAAATGGTCACACATAAAAGTACATTATATAATGGAAATGGACAGATAATGACAAATGAAGGAAATTTTGATGATGTGCTGATTGCAAATACTTAGGAACAATAATCACAAACAGGAATGAGAAGCACAAGGAAATTAAACTTAGGCTCAATTCTGAAAAAGCATGTTATTATGCATTGCAGAGACTCTTGACTTCCCAACTCCTTTCAAAAAACATTAAACTGAAAATATATAAAATTATTATTCTACCAGTTATATTATATGGATGCGAAACGTGGACTCTTACTTTAAGGGGGGAAAGGAGATTACGAATATTTGAGAATAAAGTACTTAGGAAAATGTTTGGACCAAAGAGAGATGAACAGACAGGTGATTAGAGAAGACTGCATATCAGTGAAGTACATGGTCTTTATAGGAAGCCAGATATAATGAGTCTCGTAGACTGCAATGAGCAGGACATGTGGCACAAATGGGGAATGAATGACTTGCATGGAAGATTCTTGTAGGGAAACCAGAAGGAAAACGCCCAGTTGGTAGACCAAGAATGAAGTGGGAGAATAACGTAACTATGATTTGAGGGAAGTAGATTATACAGGGGATGATTGGAAAAAACTGGCTCAGGATTTAGATATATGGAGAGCGTATGTCCGCACGGCTATGAACCTACGGGTTTGATAGTGCCAGTGAGTTAATTAGTTAGTTAATGCAAGAATTTATAAATGTAATTACTGCTATAATTTTTTTATTTCCTCTGATAATACACAACAACAAATTTGAACTTTTTGTCGCTCGCAGAAATGAAAATAGGTGATTTTAGTTAATTGGCATGCGCTGATTTCCAATTTGAAGTCCGTTTTTCTGTATCACCGAACAGTTTTTTTGCGAGGATGTGTTGAACGTTTTTCGTTGCATATCGCATATTATAGCTTATCTGCACTTAGTTTCAATTCATTTGCAATAATATTGCTAGAAGCAATTGATATATATAAAATCAAATTATATAAGATCCAAAAAGTTAAAATACTTTTTTTCTAAGAAGGAATAAATAAGTAGTTACCCTACAACTCATGCTTAAATTGTAGCAAAAATCTCACCTTTCAAAACTTCTTCCTGGATGACTTACGCCGATAAAATGGCTCAGAATCGTCTGTGATAAGTTGCCAGCAGTAATCAACAAGCATGTTGGTCACTGATTTCCCTTTATAACGCCTTTCCATTTCTAAAATGTCTTCGTGGAACCTTTTGCCATGTTCATTACTGACGTCACCCATGTTCGGTGAAGAATCACTATGTTTAACAAGTCGCATGGCTGACTGCAAATTTGGATACTGAAGAGAATGCTTATTTTTTTAAATTGAAACCAGATATATTGACCATACAGAAATAAGTCAGTGATGTGGTCCGTAGGTTCTCTCCACAACTTTGGAATGGCAAATGGTATGCATGATGCGAACCTTTTAACCACCCTATTAAAATCATTTGGCAGTTTGTACAGCAAAAATTGGGGGCCTAATATTTATCAGTATCTCCTAATTTACTGCAGTTCCCAAAATATAAATTGTACACCTTTATAACAAGTTCTGCGCTGGGATTTTGTACAATACTCTCTGCATACCTAACAATAAATTAGAATTCTTACAGCGGCGAGATATTGCAAAATTACAAAAACACTAAAACTGATACACAATATTGCATATATTGACACTTCACAATCACAATGATGTAATGTAAGACGAACTGCACAGAACGAGACATTACAAGCCATTACTTCACGTATTTGACAGTGGCAATCAGGAAATTTTGTATACCTGTGTATTCCTGAGGGTTTAACAATCCCAAAGAGTAATAAAACCGCGCAAAAGAAAAATAAGGGTGACCAGTTTGAGAGACAATAGTGCATGCGATTCTGACGGAAACGATCACTTCTGCTAAAGGTTGTCGTTGAAATAACTGACTCCGGTTAGGTGATTGGAAAAAACTAATACCATTTTCATCTTCTGCAAGTCCAAAAACATAGTTATTGATACATTTCGAGTCTGCGAGTTAAATCTTTTTTGTTGTGTATAATTTATGTATGTAATCAACTTGCAATGTATAATGTAATTATAATAATAAAAAAAGTACTTATGTAAGTTAGTTGTTCCGAATACAGGTTTTCAATATCCTGAAGTTTTACTAATTTGTTCATTACACAGGGATTTTTAACACAGTCACTAGATCCTAAATATATTATTAGTCTGTTTGTATTTGATATGTACATTTCAACAACTGTCTACTGGTAACACATTACTCTAAATAATACGCCTTTGCATGGTACGCTTCAAAACAGTCGCCGACACACAGTCCTATGTCACACTTTCGGCAGTATATGGTGGTGTACTTTTGTGCAGCATTTCCTGTTTTATGCTTAGACCTGTCAGAACATACCTTACATATTCTCTTAGCACATCCTTTTTCCTTTTTTCCTCTGGCAGGTACTCTATGTTGAAAATGGTCTCTTCCTAGTAGTTGCTGCTGTTGGTCTTTGTGGCTGTAGGACTATTTCAGGGCCTGCATCAGTAATTAGTCCTTCTGCAACTCTTTCCATGAAAACTTGAAGTCATAATTTGTGCAAATTTGTTTTTTTTTGTGCCAAATGTGAGCATTGACTATGGCTAGGTCAAACAAGCAAGAAAAAAAAGTTTTTTCCACCACTTTAATGATTTTCTCTGGAAACTGTAGTATGACATCAGTTGATCAGATTTGCAATACCAATTTTTTATTTATTGTAATCTATGACAGATTTTGGTTTTATTTTCTGGTGCACTCCTCTAAATGTAGATTACACTAGTGTGTCATCATGTTCTGTAGATAACATTTATATATCGTGCACATCCCTCCATTTTACTACCAGTAAGTGATTTCTCTGTGCAACTAGTTTGCCCTTTCTTCACTTGAGCTGAGAAATGTTCTCCAGGCATCTCCTTCCGGTTTGGCATTACTGTGCCTACATGTTTTATTCCACTAGACCACAAATGATCAAAAAGTGTTGGGCTACTGAAAAACCTATCCATGTACACTGCGTGCCATTTATTTTTGACTGGTGAACACAGTCTGTCTGCAACATTGAAAGCTGAATTGTAGTCTGCTTGTGTTTCATAGGCTCCGGCATAAATTTCTAAATTGCATACAAAACCACTGGTGGACTCGCACAATTCATACAATTTTATTCCATGTTTGTGTGGTTTCCCTTTTATGTAAACACGAAAGAAAACTCTTCCTTGGAAAGCACATATTGCCTCGTCCATGGTAAGATTTTTGTCAGGGGTGTAACTTTGTTAGGGAACTCAACAGTGGTTGGACTTTATACATAATATTGTAACCAGGTTGACCTCTGGACATATGTAATTCATTGTCATTCAGGTGAAACATGGGTAGAATTGTCAAAATTCTGTCATGAGACATTCCAACTGATCGAGCATAGTCAGTATGTAAAATAGGTGAAGTACTCCAGTAGTCCAAATTGCTGGTTTCTTTACTAATGACATATGAATTTTTATTGCTAGAAATATTTTAGTTTCAGCTATTGATAAGTCTTTCCACTGCGAGTGAATGGATTTTGGCTTTAGTGGAATACTTTGATTAATTCCTGAATTTGTTGGTGTGCATATCTATTTGTTTCTATTTGAAGTTTCGTGAATAAAGCATTGTAAAAAATTTTTGAATAATTTCTAATGGAGTACTATTTTTCAAAATTTGTAAATCTGGATTAAACCGCTGTGTTCCAGAAAATAAAGGTTTATGGAGCACTTGGCTCGGTTTTTCATCCTAAATCTTTGTCACTCATTACATTTATTATCTTGTTCTTTATCTGATTCTAAATCATCAAGTTCGTAACCATCAGAATCGTTTATGAGTTCACTTATTTCTTCATCAGTTAGCAGTTTCAAAGTTGGCCGTGTAACACAAGTCATGCTTGGTCCAACTTTTTCCATCTTGCACTGAAAATGTTCTTAACGCTACAGACTGGGACATAATCAGAGTCAGACATTCCACGCCACGTTTGTTATGATTACGGAACACCAGAGGTCATTGTTAATGCGTATCTCATGTACAAATTAAGCTAAGTTTGTAAGTGGAAGGTTTTCTTCCAGAGGGCAGCAAAAATTAGTGAAGTGAAATATAGACATCTAACATATATCCATACATATCACAAGATTTAAGCTGTCAAACACTGTAAGGATCTTGTTTATAATGCAAGTAGTTTCAAAACAAAAATTTGAGCTAGGTATTAATACCATGGCCACCTTCCTGGCAATTTAAATGTCATGGTATAGTTACGATGCGTGGATTCAGTATGTTAATTGTGCACTAATATTCACCATACTTTCCTCTCTTGTTGTCATGATCTTTCCTCTTTAAATTACCGAAAACAAAAATGAATTATTCCAAAATGGATTGAGACATTATAAGCACATTGTAATTTAATATGTTCATTCACAGTATATTAACCGATTGAAATTAGAATTGGGTAACTTTTATGCTATAACAAATTCAAGTATGTTACTTCAAATACGAATATTTACTAAGATTTTGTTTTATATACTGTGGTATCTGGCTAGCATTGCTAATTTATATGCAGCAGCCTGAGTTTGATCCCTGGTTAGGACATCTTTCGTGGGTTATGTGTTTTATCATTATTTTTTCCTAACTGTAAGACTAATTTCAAGAATATTTAAGACGTATATGATCCTCAGACATCATCTGACCATCATGATCATATTCACCATGTTTTATATGAATGTGTGTGTTAATGGTGTGTTTCTTCTTAAATATCATGTTCTCTTGGAGGAGGCCCTGGATTGAGTTGATCACTTTTTCAAAGAGGTCCTCGATGTGCTTGTGTTATAAAAATAAATATTGTGTGATCCAAATTTTAAATTTCATATCTTGCCAAGTCGTGCCACTGTAAGGTCCGGGTGGAATGTTCCATGAAAAAGAAACTATAAATTGAGGGGTTAAACTATGAAACAAAATTATTTCCAATTCAATAACCAAATATATGAACAAGAAGATGGAATCTCCCATATCAGATATAATGGCAGAAATATTTCCACAAAATTTGGAAAACAGATACTATCAAATTTCAATAAATAAATTCGATATAAAGCTAATTACAAGATATGCGGATGATGTCATGATTATTTATGAAAATAAGAACAGAAAAGAAAAGGAAATCCTGGTAGAACTGAGCAATATACATCCTAAAATATAATTTACGGAAGAGATAGAACTGAATAACAAAGTAAATATGTAGACCTTACCATAATGACAAAAATACAAGAAAAGAAACTTGAAGCAAGTATTTTCTGCAAATCCACAAATAATATGCTCACCATTAATAACAAATCTAGACACCTATACCAACATAAAATCAGCACATTTAATAGTTTCATCAACAGAATGCTAAAACTACCCTTGAACAAAACAAATTATAACAAAGAACTACAATATCTTAAAAACATGGCAAAAAGCAACGGATTCAACAAGCAAATCATTGATAAGCTTGTAAAGAAACAAAAATGAAAAAATGACACAAACAATATAACAAACTTGAAAAGAATCTAACAATAACAAAACATGGGTAACATTAACATACACAGGAAATGAAACCACAAAACTAGCCAGAACTTGAAAAAGATAAATAAGAACATTAACATAGCTCATAAAACAGGAAACAAATTAAACATCAAATATTAATGGCATAGAAGAACACAAGAAATTTAACAACAAGGGAGTCTACAAACTAACATGTAAAGATTGTAATTCATTTTATATTGGCAAGACAAGCAGAAATTTCAATACAAGATATAAAGAACACTTAAAAGATTTCATACACGCGGTGATAAATCAAGCTATGCTAAACATCTCATTAACGCAGGTCATCGAATGAACACAATTGAAAACACGATAATACACCGAGAAAACATTCCAGCTAGGATAAATATATTTGAAGACCTCGAAATTATAAAGGAAACAAACAACACCTCACTTCTTAATGAGAATGAACCCAGTCAAACCCTATTATACGAGATCGTCAAAAACAAGTCAGTTGCTGCTACAAACAGTTGGAGTATACGTCACCGTACACAACAACAAGTAATGGAAACTCAACCTGCAGAAAATGGAAGGTAACTTCCGAAAGCACTCCAGTTAATTTTATATACAATATATTAACACAGTTGAGGACGACGGCACCTACCATCAGGTACAATTTAATTTTTAACTTTCATCGTATAATGGAGAAGAAGGAGTAGTTCCATACACTTTATTATCATGAACATCCTAGATTTATGTTCTTTTTTTTCAACCTGTTTCTAGATCTTAAGAAGATGGTTGGACAAGCCCATCATTTTATACTCTTCCTCTGGTTCTGAATCCTTTAGATTGGCACAATAAAGATCTTTTGGTTGTTGTTTGGATTTAGTTGCTACCAATGATCCTGCTAATTATTCCAATAGGTGTGAATGCTTTATAAACTGTTATATTAGACTTAAATGTACATCACTCCATTTAAAATCTCTTCTATCTGAATCTCAACTTCACCTTTACATGGAGCAATGTACTCTAGCACAGACAGAGCTCTATGGACCAAGTTACAACAGTCAATCTGTTATATCATGTATGGAAAAAATACCATTCACAAGCTTGACCAGTCGGCAGAAAGGTCGCATTTCCATTTCTGAAAGTACTTTACAGAAGCAATTTCACTTTATGAAAAAAATTGTAAGGAGATAAAGTTGGATGGATTTCTTACATACATTTCCCCCCCTTTACTATTTGTTTCCACACGTGAGTACAATTTGTCTGCTACACTTCTTGTTTTTATTTTCCCTTCAGATCAGTAGATTTGTTAAGATTTCTAATCAGAACTGTATGTAATCATTATTCCATAACCTGTTTCTAAATACTTGAAGAGAATTATGTTGTATTCACACTTTTGTCAGTATAAAAGGTTTTGTAATGTTGTAGGAGAATTAAAAATAATCTGGATATACCTCTATGACTAGTTGTGGTGACCTAAACTCATGCATCAGATGACTTTTGGTATATGTTGAAATAGTCAGTCGCCCTGGCGTAGTCAGTAGAGTCCCTACCTTCCACTCTAGGGAGCCAGGTTCGATTCCCGGCAGGGTAGGGGATTTTTAATCTCCACCTTGTGTCAGGGTGTGTATCTTGTCCTTGTGTCTATATGTGAGAATAACAGAAAGTTAACGAAAAGGTCAAACAAGAAGGAAAAAGTGTAAACAAAAAGAGGGGGAAAAAAATGTATGTTATTAGTTAGTTAAATAATTTTAAATTTATTTGTGTACTTAGAACTTTTTCCATCTGTTTGCAGGGCACATCATACCCTATAAAGGTAGAAGAAGAAAACATTGGCATTAAACATGAGAGTCCTGCATTTGAAAATATTTTTCAATTCATGTCAGCAGAAGTAAGTCTTTTTTTTTTTTTTAATTTGACAATCCTAGATTCATGTTGTTGGTCACAGTATGTAATTAAAGTGAAAGGAAGAATGGATTTACTTTTTTTTTTCAAGTAATATAGCACATTTCTTATGTGTTGTCACCAGTGTTATTATGAGCATTTTAATGGCTTACAAACATTTCACTTTATAAATGTGGTAATTGTTTGTGGCTTACCAGTTTTTATAAAATGATATAATGTGATTACTCTTATAGCATATATAAAAAGCAAGATTATATTGTCTTCTTTATATTATAAAGATATTGAGAGATTCTGTAAAATAAATAGAAAAGAATTTCTATATATTTGTAATTTACATTTTAAGAAGTTTAGTAACAAGAAAATTGAAAGATTATTATTAGGAGCATATAAACTTTCCAACATACTGTCTCAGCACCTTGTTTCATATTAAGTCTTTGTAAAAATTGTGACAATAGGATTTACAACACCTTGAAGGTTTTTCCATTGTCCTGCTTTGCAAATTGAGCTGAGGTTAGTTAATTACTGGTTCTTGATGCATATTACATTTTGAAACTGTTTTCTATTCTTCATCAAAGCTACGCTTGTAATAAATTTCAGCATCTGATGTGTATTTAAGAACTTTTTAAAATCAGTAACATTGTTACTATTTCCTGGCTGATCGCTAGAGAAAATGTGCACATGTTTTACAGAGTATACATTATACTTTTCACTTTATATCACCCTAGCTGATCCCCAATTTATACTTGTTAATACATCAATGTCTTCTCCTGGACTCCAATTTATATGTACTTGCTCATGTCGAAGTTCACATACATCTTCGAAGCCTCAAGGCATAGTGTGACATCCTTAGATGTGGAATGCATAGGTCATTCACTTTTAGGAATCTTTGAATGGTAGGAGTATATGTTCTTCAAATGATTTTACACCTGTTGCTTAGTGGTGTCCTACTTTGGTTTCAACATGATGGCCATCAGTGTCAATTTTTATATAGAATAAGGGAAGTTGTTAACCTGCTAATTTGCCCATGATGGATTGTATGAAGAGGACCAGTAGCTTGGCTAGCATGATTTTACTTAAATCAGTGTAATGTCTTCTTGGAAGACAATGACCAAAGCGTGAAATTTTACTTAGTTCCTCTGAGCCTCGTAATTATTTTATTTATTACATTTTTTATTGTTAGTAAAATAGTTGTTTAGCATTTTGAAAGCATTTCAAACAAATGGTGTAGTGAAGACCAAAGAAAAAAAAATATATGCACACATCAGGCAACCTACAATAATTGAGTAAGCTGCCAATGCCCTTCCACCACAATAACTTAAGACGAAATATTACGTATGATGCAGGATTGCACATTAGTACAGTACTTAAAATTCTCAAAGGCAACAAATGTCATTCATGCCACATTCACTTCTTTCAATGATTTGCATATGACTTCCAGAATTGTGTTGTCATGTCTAACTCTTTACAAAATGTTATTTTAATTTTTTCAAGATTGAACTAACTCACTGGCTCTATTGAACCTGTAGGTTTATGATCACGTTGACATAAGCCTTCTATATATCCTTTATCCTGAGGTAATGTTTTCCAATCATCTCCTGTATAATATACTTTCCTCAAATTACGGTTAATATTATTCTCCCACTTCATTCTTTGTCTACCAACTGGGCATTTTCCCTTGTTTTGCTACAATAAGTTGCCATGCCCCTCTTTCATTCCCTATTCATGTCATATGTCCTGCCCATGGCAAGAGGAGTAATATTGATGGATCAAAAAATGTACAACCTTAGACAAAAAGAATGAGTCATCTCTTGAATGCACATTTCTTGTAAGTCCTACTCGGGACAGTGCTGGGTTCAAACTAGGAAACTTGTAATGATCGTGCAGTCCCTGAGCTACTGTGTTATGTGGCATGAAGTGAAGACACTCCTACGTGTCTGTTAGGTCAGCGGTACAGCATGCAGTCACTGTTTATGTTAATGAAGGTCGCAGGTTCGCATCCTCAATTATGCAGTTTTTTTCGTGATATTTGTATTGAAATGTTTTATGAATTAAATACATTTTATTTTGACATTTGAATTAAATCAATGTTATTGTCGTTATTGTAACAATTATATTTACCACATTCAGAGTTTGTTGTAGGTAATTTCAAGGTATTGCATTCAATAGACTGTGATGCACAGGCGTCTGTGCAAAAGCAACAGCCTCTAACAAGTTTTTATAATGAATCATATTGAATTTTACCATGGCTCAGCGTACACACAAGTATATAGGCACAAGGCAATCTCTCCTTGCACTGGTAAATGTTGCTCGTGAGGCTGCAAGGTGTTTGAGAGTCCCTGCATCTACAGCTCAGAGATGGGTAAGATTATCCAGGGAAGGGATTGAAAACCATCATGTTGGTTCAGGAAGAAGATGTGTTTCCACTCCCCAAGAGAACGAAGCTTTAATTGCAGAAACCCATAGAATCCCCTTCCTAACTACTTCTCAATACCCTGGATCACCTCGGACAGCTCTGTAGTGTTCAAATGATGCAGGACTTTATGCACAGACAGCAGCAAAGAAGGAACAGCTGACAGACAATCACAGATTGTTTCAGCTTGTCTTTGCAGAGGAAAATGCAAACCTTCATTAGAATAATATAATATTCTCAAACGAGGTGACATTTTCTTCTACTCATGATGGCAAAGTATTTGTCTATCGTCCAAAGGGGTCTCGATATGATGCAGAATACATGGCTAGACAATTTCGTTATGGTATCTGTGTCATGTTGGGGCTGGATATCACGGGACTGTCTGAGTGTATTGTGGAAGCTGGACGACACACTGTACAATGTGCAGTATAATGCTATACCAGAGAACATCTTTGTTTCATTTGTGGATTACATATCCTGATGGAATTATTGAATTTGTACAGAATAATCATCCTGTCCACACTTGTCGAGCAGTTTCAAACTGATTCTCGGTGAGGCAGGATATCAGAGTAATAGACTGGCTCCCTGTTCATCAGATTTGAATCCAATTGAAACTTTGCGGGCTAAGATGAATATAGAGATGAACTCTAATTGTCTGCAGCTGCACAAGATGAAAGATGGCATATGGGCACAAATTCACAATGTCTGGGATACTCTACCCGATCGATCGTCCACGTCCCTGTAGAAATTTGATTGCATCAATGCCCCACAGATTGAGGGCAGTAATAGATGCTGAGGGTTCATACACCCGATATTGATTTTGTTAAAGTTTTCATAATAGAAAGTATTATTTTCTTTCCTCATTTATCTATTAGAAGAAGGTTTTAATTTATGTTTTTGTGTGTGCATTAAAGCCATTACACTATAATATAAAATTAAATATGGAACTATATTACAGCTGAAATTCTATTCAAACATTCAGTTAAAATAAAAAAGTAGAATGGGAATTGAACCCGTGAGGTTACGAACGCAGATGATGTCTGTTAAACCTCTCGACCATGGAAACACACTAAGCCAACCTCTCTCTTTCATGTTGCTTGAGCGTGCACTGCATTAACTAGCAAACAACCCAGTACAATTACTGAAAACATGTTGATGTGAATACGGCTTCTGTAATGTCCACGAAGTTCCCCAATTGGTTCATAGAACTACTGATGACTAATTTTTTTGTCTAAGGTTGTACATATAATGTTTTATATGTTAAATGACTAATTTTATTTGGAATGTTTTTATGAAAGTTGTGTATGTTTTCCCATTATAATTATTCTTCACAGAACTGAGCCGAATTATCCTCTTTGATGGCCCGCTTTTAAGACTGTACTGAACTCAAATTACATATAAGAACAAATAAAAATTTGAAAATTCTATAGATTAGAAGTTGGAATTTTACATTCCAATGATATCTTTATTCCAGGATGAAGGACAATAATATTTGTGGCATAATGGATCATATTAGTCTTTATTTGTTAAATTGTTACATTTTCAGGTGGACCTGTATGAAGAAATTATAGAGAAATCGGAAGCAAATATAATACAGTCTGATCTCAATGTACCATATATAGGCGAAGGTACTTCTAGTGGAAATACAAGCAATTTTGATGGGTTATTCAGTCCTAGGGAGTCTTCAGATACCGATTTTACATGCAATATAAGTCTTGACGATTGTGATTTAACTCGCCCTGTGAGTAAACATTTGAAGTTGTCTGTGTGTAAAAACTCTCTTGCCAAATCTATCAATCTTCGCAAAAGTTTACGTATGCATAGCACTGAGAAACCATTCAGGTGTCGTATTTGTAATAAGTCATTTACCCGTAATTACAGTCTTACTATCCATTTACGTTCGCATAGTGATGAGAAACCTTTCAAATGTCATATTTGTAATAAGTCATTTACCCGTAATTACAGTCTTAATATACATTTACGTTTGCATAGTAATGCGAAACTATTAAATTGTTCCTGTGTGTAATAAGTATTTGGCTCATAAGGGCAATTTAGAAGGCATTTACGTATACATAATAATGAGAAACCATTCAAGTGTGTGAAATGTAATAAAGTGTTTCAACCAGAAAGTACATCTTAAAACACATTTGCTTTGGCATAACAACGAAAAACCATATAATTGTGATATTTGTGGTATGTCATATTTTGATAAGAACAACCTTAAATATCATATACTTACTCATAGTAAAGAAAAACCATTTAAATGTTCTGTTTGTGATAAGTCATTTTCTTATAAGAAAAACCTTAGAAAACATTCAATTATTCATAGTAAGGATAAAACGTTTAAATGTTCTCTTTGTGAGGAGTCATTTACTTATAAGAACAACCTTAGAAAACATTCACTTATTCATAGTAAGGATAAAACGTTTAAATGTTCTGTTTGTAATGAGTCATATGTCAATGAGAACAGCCTTAGGAAACATTCACTGATTCATAGTAATGATAATCCATTATATTGTTCACTATGTAATAAGTCATTCTCTGATCAGATCTGTCTTTACAATCATTTATGTATTAGTAGTATTGTAAAACAATTCAAATGTTCTCTATGCGATAAGTCATTTAGTAACAAATACAGTCTTGCATCACACATACGTTCACATAATAACGAGAAACCATACAAATGTGCTTTTTGCAATAAGTCGTTTGTTCGGAAATACACTCTTGCTACTCATGTACTTATGCACAGTAATCAAAACCCATTCAAATGTTCTGTTTGTCAGAAGTCATTTGGTAACGAATATAAGCTTAATCGACATTTAATTATACATAACAACGAAAAACCATTCAAATGTTTAATTTGTAATAAGCCATTTGCTTATAAATGTAATCTTAAAACACATTTGCTTCTTCATACTAATAAACGATTTGTGTGTTTAATTTGTAGTAAGGTATTTTCTACCGAATGCAATCTTAAAAGACATATACGTGTGCATTTAAAATAAGAAATCATACATATGTTTTCTTCGTAAAAATTAGCTGGGGAGAACACACAGAAGATACATAGTTACTTTCATATAGTATGAGGAAGCATTGTTTGATATAAGTTTTATACTCAAAGGATCATAAGTATTGTTACTGTATTTTTTGCACATTAATGATGAAGCATAATTGCTTGATTTGTAGGAACTATTTTCTTCCCAATAACCATATACATATATGTAAAATAAAAACATATTTTTCCCTTTAAACTAGTGTGCTCATCATTTATTTTATTTCTATACATTCCATTCTCATATATGAATCCACATATTTTATGCAACATGAATTAACTTATCCAGTTCTCACACTCATTCTGCCTTGTGCAATTTTTTCAGCAATATTTCCCATTTCCATAAATTTTCCACTTTAGCTACCAGGGGCTAGAATTTGGACCATGCAAAGCTATTTGTCTCATTATTGTTTTATATAGAAGTATTTTGGTTCTTAGTGACATATATATATATATATATCTTTTTTAATATGATTTTGAGCACATTAACTATGAAAATCACAACAATAAATCAGATGTATCAATGTTTTATTGATTTTCATAAATATTTGTTTAACCCTCTTAGAGCCAGGCCTGACTGCATGTGCTAGGGGTTTAAATGCCAAAGCCGTCACGGCCGGCTTTAAAGTTCCAGCATTTAAATTGCCAGAAACGATTTGATCGGCCGTATAAATTTTGCATAGTTTAACTAATTTTTTGGCATCCTATAGTAAAGGTATGCAACTTGCATGTTAGGGGAATCTTTCGACCTTGCTTTAGTATATTTATGAGGGTGTTTTGGCTTTCACTAGGGTAGTTTTACAAGTTAAAAAGAAGCTCCTTCAGTTAGTTGCAGATGTTAAGTGTGGATTGTCAAGTCACAATGGCAAGCGGTTCTAGTGAAATTTTTAAAGCTGGTGTAGATGACGAAAATTTAATTTAGTGTTTTGATCAATGTTAAGTTTATTCCGATGGATTATTTTCCGCGAGTGACAGTGATGATTTAGGCTCTGATAGTAGTGACGGAACTGTACAAGACACACCCTCGTATCACCACATATGAAAAAAAAGAAAAAAAAACATTTACACGCTTCTAATGGAGCTTCCTCGGTTCAATTTGATATACAGGTAAATGAAGATAATGGTAATGTTACCTGTGATGACGACGATGGCGATGAAAACGATATTCAAAATTTCAGAGAAATAGTTTCCTACCGAACCTGACCCAAATCCTGAGCCTCCTTTCACATTCATGGAATTGCCTGGACCAAAACATATGCCTCCTCCTGATTCGTCTCCAATATCTTATTTCAGATCGAAAGGTTATTTATTATTAATGCGAGATTTATTATTAAGGCTTAAAAATCCATTGTAATATATGTTTATCTATTAGGCTTAATTTAGTGATAGGTTTACACTTTTTTCATTAGTGTTGGTGTTAATTTTAGTGTCTAGAACACATTAGTGTTAATTAACAGTTACTAAAAACAAAGATTGAGTTATTCAGCAACAAGTCTTCTTTCCAGAAAGTTTAGGTGAGTACCGTAAGAATAATTATTATATTTAATTAACTCATAGATATTTTTCCTTCTCTCTCTCTCTCTCTCTCTCTCTCTCTCTCTCTCTCTCCTCTCTCCCCTCGCTTTTTTTTTTTTTTTTTGCTAACCGTATTCGATGTAGATTCGATGTTTTACGTGATTTCGTAATAGAATGAATGCACTTCGATATAGTATTTTTTTACCGTTGTAATATCAATTTTAAAACAACTTTTTTAAGTTAAAAGTATTAAAAATATTTCACCGTGCACAAATATCATGTTTAGTTAAATGTATTAATAGTACTTTACAATAATTAAAGACAATATTTTCATTAATCGATTGTGTTATGTATGGGCTGCACTCTATTCCATAAGATTTAAATTATAATTCGTTATACTTGTTTATTTATTGGCAAATATTCAGAGTCGTGTATTTTCAGCCAAGAAGGCGTGGCATTTCACAGTATGCTAGTCTAGCGGATCGCTGGCAGCCAACAGCTGACCGTAACTAGCCGACAGGTTCGGCACTCGGCACTAAGAGGGTTAATGAACATTCGTGACAGCTGTTTCGATACACTGTATCTTCTTCTGATGTAACCCACAATGCAAATAAACTTTATTATTTAAATAAACATGTGTAACTAGACACACTTTAAAAGTTAAACAAGAGCAATGTACAAAATAAGTAACTTTCTTATTATAAATTTTAAAGAGGTGACTAATTTAAATCCAATTGGGAATTCGATAACTTACACTCTTCTTTAATTTATATATTTCTAAAATGTCAAAAGATCAAACTTTTTTCCTTTGTTAATACATTGGTGACGGGCCACGGAGATCTCCGTGTTTAAATTGCCAGCGCTAGACGACGGGTCACGGAGATTTCCGTGTTTACGTTTTATATGGTTTTCCAGCCTCTTCGCTTTTGAAGGAGCATGCAATTTTGTTTTTTCTCATTGTGAAATAAACTTTTGTTGTTTTAGTACCCCTCTCTTTTCTTTTATGAAAATACCAAATTTACAGAAAGAGTTGTTTACTATTTTAAGACAGATGGCTGGTGAAATATGGAATTTTAGTGCCGATAGTTAGGCGATTTCGGGATATGTATATAACCTGTAAATATATGTTGCAAGCGGAAAAATTAAAAGAAACACTATTTTGCGTTCTGGGGCCGAATTTATATCTGTGGCATCATGTCTACCAGGATAATTATTATAACAGTGTGGCTATAGCTGAAAATGTGCTCGCAAGAAAGGCGATAGTTTGTGGAACAATAAGGATTAACAGAGGGCTTCCAAAATCATTTGTGGAAGCAGGAAATAAACTCAAACCAGGAGAATGTGTATTTTGTAGTAAGGGGGACCTTTTGCTACAAACATCGAAAGATAAAATATACGTAAGAACGGTTAGCACATTGCATCAGGCAACACGAGAGTGGGAGGGTAAAGTTGTAAAAATGCCCTATTGAATACTTCACAAGTATGTGAAGGGTGTCGACAGGGCTGACCAGTACCTATCATATTACTCCATCCTTAGAAAAACAGTGAAATGAAGCAAGAAAGTTGTATTGTGGCTCCTGAATTGTGCACTCTTTAATGCTTTTTGGGTCTATAAATTTCAAAATCCTAACAACAATATGTTAAACAGAAGTTTTTTGCTTGAAACAGTTTCTTGTTTGGCAGTCGTGAAATTAGGAACAGATGACAGGGAAGAGGAGGAAATACAGAGTGAAAAGGACACCATGTCAAGACCCACCAAGTAGGCTGAGACATGAAGGAACATAAATTAACACCAATTGTGTCTGTAAAAAAAAAAAACCTTCCAAACCTTGCCACGTGTAGTGAACACAAGAAAAGGAACTGGCTACATAATATTATGCTCTTTTGCCCTGTGCCTTTACATAAAGGGAAATGTTTCTAACGCTATCAAACCCTCAATTTCTACTAGAAGGTCTGGTGAGAACACTAATAAAGATTTACTTATGCATTATTGTTATTGACTGTAAATATATTGATGTAAAAATCACACTGTGCTAGCGCGGTTTAAAATTTAAAAGTCCACGCTACTGACAGAAATGTCCGGTCTAGCAGCGATGGGTGGAACGCACAGCTGCCGGTCATCAATGTGTTAAAAACAGAAAACTTTAAAATTTATATTAAAACAATGATCATATTGAGGTAAGTGGTTATCATATTTTGTAGATTTCTATTGTGTGCTCTCATATATTAAAATAAAATACATTCCTTTTTGTCCTATATAGACATATTCTAGAGAAGTTACTAGTATTTCTAATCACTGCTTTTTTATCAATTTATTAATATTTGTATCACTAATTTTACTAAAACTGAAATAAATTCACTAAAGAAAGATTTTAAATTTGATATTTATGTTGACAAAAGTGATATTTTACTACAAAATTTAGGAGGCAAATATGAATTGATTTTAAACGATAACGATATATTATCTGGACATGTCAATGTTGAATTAGAAAAGTATGCCCTAACAAAAATGATCAATAATTATAGGAAAATAGTCCCACTACATATATTTATTAATCTGTTAGCTCAAGGAATAAAAAATAAATTATTAAGTTATAACATTGTTTTGACATGCGCAGATCAAGGACAACCTCTAATATCTTTGAATAAAGATGAATGTACTGCCAAAGCCTTACATTTTCTAAGGTCAGATAATTTTCAAATTATTGGTAAGGACACAACAAAAGAAATTAGAAACATTTATAAAAGTAGCATAATTTTTAATAACCTCCTTGATCACTCAATAATACAAATTAACCCTCAACCACCCAAACTTACTCCCTAATCAAATTACATAACAAAATATATCCTATTCGATCTGTAATATCTTTTATAAATTCTCCTTTGTACAAAAGTCTAAAAATGATAAATATAATTTCATTTAATACTACATTCAATCCAATTTTCAATATAAAAAACTCAATTGACTTACTTGACCATACAAAAAAAAAATTGATTTTCCTAATAACTTAATTTTAGTTTTTTTTTCAGTGTAAAAATCCTGTTTCCCAGTGTACAAATTGTTGACTCCATATCCCTTCTGACAATAGAATGTTACTAACCAATAAGCTGAATACTTTTGTAGTCAAAGAAATAATACACACCCTTCAATGAGACTTAGGCATTTCCCCCTACAGGGGATGCCTACACCTAAACTATTTGGAATTTAACAACACATTGTGTGTAGCAACTTCAAGAATCATTAAAAGAAACCAAAAACTTAAAAGCAACTGGTCCTGATCAGATAAATATTGAGCTTCTAATATATGGTGGAACATTTCTACTTTGGAGAATATTGCATTTGTTTAATGGATATTGGAGAAACTGCAGAATACCAGAAAGTTGGAATATAGCTGAAGTCATATCGTTATTTAAGAAAGGAGATAGAAGAGAATGTGAGAACTATAGAGGAATTAGCCTACTTAATTCAATTTATAAAATCTATGCAAGGGTTATAAATAAAAGACAAAATAATCGCAGAAGAACAAAATGGCTTTAGAATGGGGCCATCAACAACAGATTATTTGTTCATATTACAGCAAATATTTGTAAAAAGAAGAGAACATAACCTACAGATGCATGTTGCTTTTATTGATTTGAGAAGTAATTTGATCGTGTTGATAGAGATAAGTTATGGAAAAAAATGGAAATACATGGCAATACCACAAAATTAATTTATGTGACAAAACGTTTGTATGTAATGTCTCAAATTATAATAAATATTGGCACATTAAAGACCGAAGCTATTTTAGTAAATAAAGATGTAAGACAAGGGTGTAATTTATCACCTTTTTAATCTATATATTAATGACATGATCCAAAATTGGAAAAGTATTGTTAATATAGGTATAGGAATGGACCATTTTAATGTATGTTGACGATGTGGTTATAATTCATGAAAATGAAAATAATTTGCAGTACTCTTTACATCAATTAAATCAGTTATGCCAAGAATATCATTTTAAAATATCAAAAGAAAAAACAAAACTAATGGCATTTTGGGGAAACGAACATATTAGATCAAAATCGTAATAGACAACAAACCTCTGGAACAAGAAACAAATTTTAATTATTTGGGTTGTAATTTTACTATAAACCAAAAACTGAAAGAGACATACATATGAAACTGTCGAAATTTCAAATGATATGCAGAACTGTACATAAAACATTAAAGAATAAAACAAGAAGAGAGACTACATTGAAGTTTTATAAAACTTTGGCAGTTCCTGCATTACTTTATGGGAGCAAAACTTGGGTAATGACCAAACAATTGCAAAGTAGAATACAAAGCGCAGAAATGAACTTCCTTAGAAGAACAAAAGGCTGCACAAGACTGGATCGGATGAAGATGAAGATATAAGAACAGAATTAAATATACACCCATTGAATGAGAAAATCAGAGAATATAGAGAGAAATGGTTTACACAAGTGAAAGAATAAATGTAACGAAATTACCAAGAGCAGCATTCAACTACAAGCCAAGAGGTTCAAGGAATGTAGGAAGGCCAGTAAAAAGATGGACAGAACAACTGTGAGGTAGAACAGGCAATTTTTGCCTAACCCGCGAAGTGAAGAAGAAGATTGTGTGTAGCTAAAGATAGTTTGATTATGGCTGATCTATTGAGCCCTCTCTTAGCAGAGATTTTAATGGATAACTGAGAATAAACCATACACAAAAATGTATTAGCAAAAAGTATTATTTTGTTAACGTTATATAGATGATATCCTAGCAGGCTGCACAGGAACCAAAGACAATTGATTCCTTTTTAAATTTTATTAATAATATTCAAAAAAGTATTAATTTCACAATGGAATTGGAAACAAGTGATAGTATTAATTTTCTGGACTTATCAATAAAACACATTTATAATAAGCTTGAGTTTAAAGTTTTTTACAAACCGTCTCACACTAATACTATTATCCATAGTTCTTCCCTTCACCCATATACTCATAAAATAGCAGCCTGTAATAGTTATATTCTTAGATATTTAAATTTTCCTCTTTCACCCTTGGAACATAATGAGTTGAATGTTATTCAAGAATTAGTTGTCAATAATAATTACTACCCTACAATAATAATTACTACCCTACAATTACAGACAATTTATTTAAAAAACGAGCTATTAAAAAAGTGTTTCCTTTACCTAACAAAGACCTAAATAAATATTTTATAATATCATATATAGTCCCACTTGCAGATAATGTATCCAAACACTTAAAAAAGCTGAACATCAATGTGGTGTTTAAAACGAATATATCTCTACAGAATGTGATAAAAAAGTAACAAGACTAAAGTAAAAAAATGGAAGTTTATAAGTTGTATATAAGTTAGAATGTAGCACATGCAACATTGCCTATATAGTACAAACAGGAAGACATTTTATTTTTGTATTAAAAAACATTCATCCAAAGTAATTCTGCCCAAGGGCAGGTCCTTCACTGCAATCATAGCATTTTCATGCTATGCTTTGCAACTTTACTAGGGAATTACAGGTGTGATAGCTTCCTATTGCTGCTTTCCACACCGGTGAAGGATTATGATGATGATGATTGCCAGATGATTTAAGGGGTCTGTTGGGCCCTAAGCTTCCTGACATTTGTTTTACAGGTGAGGAAAACCCCAAAAATACTTCACCTAGAAACCTGTCCCGACCGGGAATTGAACTCGGGCTTGCTGCGTGACAAGGCAGCACGCTACCTTGAGACCATAGTGAAGGTAAAAGGTAAAGTGATCCCACTACAGGCCTCAGGAGGCCCTTGGGGTAGTAGGAGGTTAGGGCTCCCACATTTTCTTGACAATCGGCACTTGATGTCAGCCGGGGTGTCAGCCCTGCGTGACGGCCGCCTTTACCCCAGAACAAGCGTCTGGTACTCATTTCAGTTAGAGGCTGAGTCGACCCCAGGGCCATAGTGCCACCAGAAGGTTTGGGTCAGTTTAAAAATCCTGACCCCACCGGGACTCGAACCCTCGACCCTCCGACTTGTAGCTCAGTGCCTTAACCACTACGCTACGGCGTGCCCCCTGAGACCATAGTGGCGGACTATAAAAAAAGAAAGCATATGAGATAATATATAGAAATGTAGGTACTTCATAATATGCTAACCACATGAATACTGTCTTAACCTTTAAGCGCCCAAGTTTAAATGGCCAGGAAGCGGCAGGCTGCCCGGGTTTAAATGTCCGCCTAGCTTTTAAACTCCTGGCTTTTTACTATAACTTTGCAAATTTAATTAACTTATATTATTTAATTTGTAGGGGTTACAAACATAAAACAACGTTTATAGTGTTAAATATGATTGTAAAATCGGTGGAATTCACGGCAAAACCCGTAGTGATATTATATACCATAGAGAGAAGTTTTAAATTCACGATAGTTACCAAATAACTTCAGGGCTTTTGAGTGTTGTGAATCAGGTTAGAAGTGAAAAACTATATATATTCAGGTATATTCCAACCCTCCAGTATCCTTTTGTTTAGAATTGGTGTTATGTTATAAGTGCATCCGGTCAGTTTTCCCCTAAGCAGAAAAACCTTTGAACAAAAACAGGTCACATTCCAACACAGCCCTCATTCATTCATAGTTTTGTGACCTCAGAGTGAAGTTTACAATGTCTGCTACAAAATTAAGTTCTGCTGAAATACAAGAGATTTTAATGGAGAGTGATTCTGACGGCTATGATGAATTCTCGGACTATGACAGTGACGAAGACGATAAAAATGACAATAATGAGGTACAATCAACTGACACGTATACCTGTGAGACACCTGACGTACGGGTAGGGTCCTGGGTTCGTGGACTGACAAACGTGAACAATACTTCACATGAATTTACTGGTGAGACTTGCGGCATAAAACAGACTGCTGCACCACATGTAAATAAAGACTCCAGCCCGTTTGAAGTTCTTATGTTGCATTTCTCTTCCATTATTTAATTTTAGTTTCAGAAACTAATAAGTACTGCAGACAGTTTTATAAGAGAAAGAATAGAATAATGGCAGTGAAGAAAACTGTACTCTTCCTTCTGACGTGACAGAATCAGAAATGTACTTTTTTCTTGGCCTAATTATTCAAATGGGACATGACGTACGCGACTGCCTTAGGGACCATTGGTCGACAATGGAACAGTTTCATACGCCTTATTTTAGTAATACAATGCCTCGTAATAGATTTTACATATTCTTAAATTTTTACATTTTACAGACATTATAACCCCCTAAAAAACTACCCCAATTATGACAGACTTTGGAAGATAAAACCATTTTTGACATATTGAATAATGCTTTCAGTAAACTTTTCTATCCATTTGAACAGTTGGCAGTTGATGAAGTCATTGTATCTTTCAAAGGACGAGTAATTTTCAGGCAGTACATCCAAAAAGCAGAAACGTTTTGGTATAAAAATTTATAAATTATGTGACAAGATTGGATACACGTACGACATGGAAGTTTATCTCGGGAAAGACAAAACATGATCTACTAACAACATGACTGCTACTCATGCCACAGTCAGACAATTGATTAAAAAGGTAGAAGGATATGGACATAAATTATATATGGACTATTTCTTCTCTCATCACCTGCCTTATTTGACGATTTGACTAAAAGAAAAATAAATTGTTGTGGGACAGTAAGTCCAAAGAGAAAAGGGATGCCTAATAATCTGGTAACTGAAAAAAAAACTCAAGAGAGGAGATGTTAGCTGTACGACAAGGGAGGACTTGACGGCTGTGGCATGGAAGGACAAACGTGATGTATATGTACTGACAAATATGCATAATCCACCAGCTGAAGGTAACTTTTGTGACAATCACGGAAACGCAATAAAGCCACTTCACTTAACAGACTACAACAGATATGTGGGATATGTTGATAAAAGTGACAGAATGGCTAGAATAGGGCGACGGACATGGAAATGGACCAAGAAATAATTTTTTCATTTGTTAAACTTGACCATTCTAAACAGTTTTCTTCTCCTGACTTCATGTGGTGACAAAACAACACACAGAGACTTCCGACTTAGACTTGTCAGAGACTTTTTGGAACAGGCTGGTAGAACACCCTGTAGACAACGACTCCCTGGTAGACCTAGTGTATTGAATACAGACGTTTCGCGACTTGAAGTTAACTTTAGTCAACATTGGCCGGTAGCTTCACAAAGACTAATTTGCCGTGTTTGTTCGGCGCGGGGAATCAGAAAACGTGTGCAAGTGAAGTGTAAAAAGTGTGATGTCGGTTTGTGTATTGGTGTTTGTTTTGATACTTATCACAGAAAAAACAAACCTTCGATAAAGAAATATTATCTTCACATCCACTACGTTGCCAAGCATCTAATAACCCTGCAAAAAGGGGGTATGTAACAAAAGTAGTATTTCACAGTATAATTTCAAGCGACCAAAAAGCAAACCGGCCTGCGTCAGAACGCATAAGCGGGGTCTGGGGGCAGACTGGACTTACAATTTAAAAAACCCAGCATATGGGCTTTCCTGGGCGTTTAATAAAAGGTTACCGATTTTAAAGGTTACATGTGGTTTATAATTAAAATAAAAAGGTATATCTTTTCGAAATTTTATATACACTTCTCCAAACCATTAGAGGAACACTATTGAAATATGCAAATAGTTTTTTCATTGGTAAAGGTACAAACATGAAATTACTAAAGTACCTTATTTGTGGTTGTTTTTAGTTCTTTCTTGCGGTCATGTGCCTCCCCCAACACTGAATAACGCGGACTAGTAACCTTTCAAATAATTCCGCTATGTAAGGCAATTGAATCGTTTGCTTATTTTTCAAAGGTAAACACTCGTTATATAGAGTTAGTATCGTGTATGGCCTCCACGACATTCGATGACACTTTGAGCAACCTTCTTGGCATTCTCCCAATGAAGATTCGGGATTTCCTCTTGCTGGATATTATCTCCATTCCTCCGTCAGAGCATCTCCAAGTTCCTGCAGAGTTTGTGGAGCTTGATGTCGGTTCCTGAACTTCCTGTATAGAAGTATCCCATACGTGTTCAATAGGGTTGAGGTCTGGGCCTGACCGCTGGCCACTCCATTACCTCAATTTCATTCCTCCTCAGGAAATATCCCATCCCTGTGACAGCCGCAGAATTGTGCCCCTGCATTAACCTGCATAAACAGACATCCAGGGCCTAGCGCCAATTGCAAGCATGTACTCACATGCTCTTTTCAGAACGGTGCCTCGATATACCGACTCATTCAGGTCAGCATCCGCTGGGGAACAAGTACAAGGTCCTTACGATTGTTGTACATACCTCCGTCCCCCACAAGCCATCATGGAATCTCCCCCGAATCTATCAACTTCCCTGTATCAGCCAATCTGCATAAAATCTTTCTCCCCTCTTTCGTCCCCACCCCCTCTATCGACCATCACCACGTTGTAAGACGATAAACCTTGATTCGTCCTAGAAGAGCACAGACTCCCACTGGTTCAGGTTCCAATCACAATGGTTTTCAGCATACGTACGTCTTGCTGCCTTATGCACATTTGTTAAGCGTGTTTTTTTAACGGGCCTTTTTGGACGAATATTCTCTTTCCTGAATCCATTCCTTATGTTTTGGTCTGAAACCCGGATTCCGGAAGCCATATGAAGGCCATTCTGCAGGTCTTTTGCAGTTTTTGTACGCTGTCGAAGAGCAGAAAGAACAACGTATCTGTCAACCTGGTGGCTTGTTTTTAAATTTACGGCCCTGGCCACATCTTCTACAATACTGACCTGTCTCTCTGTGCCTGTTGCGTAACCTGGACACCACGGAAGGAGAAACCCCAAGCTCTCTAGCCACTTGTCACAGAGATTGACCTTGTCGTAAAAGATGTAGAGCATGATACACTTCAAACTCATTTAAATGCCTCATTTTGTCAGAGACTTCAATAAACAAGGCAATAATCAACATTCGTCAATATAGCAACATCAGGAAGCTTACCAATTAGAAGTGGCCAGTGCCTTCCAAAATAAAAAAAATTCTCTGTATTTGTTATTTGAGGTAATTTCTCTGTATTTAGGCCATGGATCTTTAAAATTTGTATCCAATGATAAAATTAATAATACAATTTACATATTGTCCAACTTTCAGCATCACATCAGCATCACAGCTTTAAGAAACAATTACTTATGCAATTTATTACAAGTGTTCCTCTAATTGTTTTGAGCAGTGTATATATAAATTAATGTAGAGCAATACATTATTGAATTCGCAATTGGGTCTGAATGAATCACCTCTTTTAAATCTATAATGAGAAAATTGTGTATTTTATGCATTGCTCTTGTTTAATTTTTAAAGTGTTGCCTAGTTATGCTTGTTTATATAAATAAATAAATTATTTGTATTCGTGGCATTCATTTGATACAGTGTATTGAAACAGCTGTCAAGAATATTCATTAAAATAAATATTTATGAAATCAATAAAATTTTGAGAGTTTTATTTAATAAATAAAATTAATTAAATTTCAATTCCTTCTGGCTTTTTTCGTGTTGAGACTTGAAAGTAGTTTTGAAGTTCCTTAGGGCAGGTTACTGGCCCGACGCTAAGTAGTCCAGTGGTAGGGCTGCTACCTTTTAGTCTCTGGACAGACATTAGGATACCGCATTTACTCAGTACCTGATGGAACGGTTATACCGCCGTGACTCGGTCCTCAGAGCCTCGTTTGTGAAAACGGGTTGTATCACGAGAAGGTGAGGATGAGAATTGGGTAGGAGAGAGGTTAATCACACGTCACTACCCCTTACAACCCTTACACATGGAATCTTTAGAAAACAAAATTTCTGATTATAAGTCAAGATGGATACAACATGTTCATCGAATGGAAGATCACAGAATACCCAAACTAATGTTAAGATATCAACCTGCAGGAAGAAGAAGACCTGGACGTCCACTCAAAAGACTTCTGGATGGTGTTTCTCTTGAGGCTGAAACAGGTCAACAAATGGCCTAAATTCGTGAATGTATTATGATGATGATGAATTAATTAAATAAAATAAAACGTAATAAATATGGATTTTCATCAAGCAAACACCAACTCAATTGGTTATCATGAATTTTCATCAAGTAAGCACCAAATAAATTGATTAATAATAAAATATTATAATATTTTAGTAAAATATTTTATAGCACGTATTCATAATAAAAAATCCAAGGAACCAATCCCCCGAGGGGGGCTTTAAGCTGTGGACCCCGAGTCTGAAGATTATCAGGCTCATAAAGGGTCCTCAAGTTTGAATAAAAAGGCCTCTAAGCAAAATTTACCAATCTCAAACATCGTAGTAATACCTTAAATGTCTGCTAGATGTCTCATTGATTCGGTGTATTGACTGCATGCCACTCATGACATCTGTGGACAAATAAGGTAAGAAAATGAATTTGGTCTATTAACTTCTGACAAAAGAGAGGCTGATCACTGGGCTATGCTCTTACTGATAGATAAAAATTCATAATAATGTGAATGCAGCACATTCATCTTCTGTCTATAACTTCCCAGCCTCGATCTTGTAATACTTTTCCATTCATTACTTTCTTTTTGTCCTGCAGCTTAGGATTTGGTTTACCTCTAACTCTTTTTTCCTGCTGGAATTCAATCCAAAACCATTCTTGGCGACTTTTCATCATCCATTCGTTTTACACATCCATATCATTGCAATTTGTATGTATTTTACAAAATCAATAATGCAATTTTCCTTATTCATATGTTGCTTAATCATTTAATTTCATTTTGTGTCCAGTTTTGAATGCAGTATCTGGCTGAACTCATAAGAAATCCATTTCCAGCGATAATTATTCGACCGTACATTTGGACTTATTTTCTAAGTTTTCACTCATATATAGTCAGATTTTGGACTACAAACTGACATTATTTTATATTAATTTTTGTTTTTTAAAATTATTATTATTCCATAGCATTACTTTTAGCGTTACTTTTGCTGATATTTCTTTGTTACTCTGTTTAATATAATCTTGCCTATTTTTTTTTTTAATTTCGACGCCTATGTATTCAAATTCATAGCACCGTTTAATGATTCCCTTTCTATCTTATAACATTAAATAATTTGTGTTTTCACCGCATCTCATATAAAATGTCTTCAAACCATTTTTATCATACTGTTTAATCAATTTAATATTTATATGTACGAAGGTCACTCCAAAAATAACGCACACCGTTTTTTAATGTATGGAGTTAATAGATACATCCTTCCCGTTGTCTTAACATGTATTGCTACCCGCACACCGTTTTTTAATGTATGGAGTTAATAGATACATCCTTCCCGTTGTCTTAACATGTATTGCTACCCGCACACCGTTTTTTAATGTATGGAGTTAATAGATACATCCTTCCCGTTGTCTTAACATGTATTGCTACCCGCTTTCGTGAGTGGCGCTGTCATAGCAAATTTTAATTTATGGATGTTGTACTTGACATTCGTCAGAAACAACGTGCTGCTAAAGAATTATTCTGTTGTGAGAACGAGACAGTGGGAAACATCCACACGAGGTTGGGAAAGGTGTGTGGAGATCACAGTGTAGTTAGTCCGTGGGCAAGCAGATTACGTGATGAAAGAAGGTTCGGGATAATCCTGGCAGCGGTAGACCCCACACTGCACAAACTCTTGACAATTTGCAGAGAGTTAACAATATTGTTTTGGCTGACAAACACATAAAAAGCGACTCTGAAGAAACTTCAAGCTCGACTGCGTCGTGATCGACCACTCTGGGGAGAAGCAGGATGTTTCGCTGTTGCACGACAATGCACGGCCACATGTCAGTCACCAAACCACGAAAGAGATCAGGAAACTTTCATGGCCCTTCTTACAGTCCTGATCTGGCTCTGTGCGACTACCATCTCTTTGGTAAACTGAAGGAATCCCTTCGTGGAGCAAGGTTTGAAGATGGTGACTCCATCGTTAAAGTTGTTGATCTGTGACTCAAACGTGCTGATCGAGAATTTTACCTGCGCTAGTTCCAATGTACGTAAGGCAGTTGAAAGGATGGGGATTATGTGGAAAAATGAAATGTTACTAAAGCATGTATCTATACGCTGTGAAAATAGGAAAGCAGTAGAATGAAAATATAATTTATAAATAAATATTATGCATTACTTCTGGAGTGATCCTAGTATATATACATATATTATAGTGTTCTGACCGAGGACAGATCCTCACAGCAATCATGGCATTTGCATGCTATTGTTTACAGATTTAGTAGGATATAGGTGTGGTAGCTTTCCGTTGCTTTCCATTCTGGTAAATAATGATAAGGATGATGGTGGCCGGATGATTGTCGGGGCCCGTTGGGCCCTAGGCTTCCTGACAATTGTCTTACAAATGAGAAAAAATTCCGAAAAAAAAACCTCACCGAGGAGCCTCTCCCGACCGAGAATGGAACCCGAACCCGCTGCGTGACAAGGCAGCACGGTACCTTGAGACCACAGCGGTGGGCTTATATATATGTAGGTCTTAGATCTATTAGTGAAGACGGAACAGGCAATTAATGCCTAAACCAGGAAGTGAAGAAGAAGATACAGCATTTGTCGTTTTGTATTAAATTGCTCCTTGTGTATTCCATTAGTCTTTTCAGTAGTTTACTTTTTTCCGATGAACAGGCAGCTGGCCTGGAGCATCAACTCCTGGCCACGGAGGCTTTGGGATTTTATTCATGAGTTCATCTTATATAGTAGCTTTCTCAACATCTGAGAGTCTGGTCTACGCATAAGCAATAATATGTCTCCGCCGTCTCGGAGTTTCATTGGAAATAAATGCGTCATCCGCCTAAACAAACGTTGGAAATTGTCCGAAGCCTGGGAACAGAGCCTGCTTCACTGGATGCAGTCTCCTCGCCTCTACTACTAATACAGACCCAACATTACTAAACCGTCCTAACTTCAATGACAAACACACAAGGGCCGTAAACACACGACAAACGGTATCTTATGTCATCACCCAGGACACACAAAAGGGCCGAACTACACCTTTCCGCACCCTCTCACCATAACACTCTACCAGAGGATAATTGTCTTAGAGAACTCAATAAAAATAACCTAACACCGGCACTAGACTCCTTAAACGCCACGCGTCGGTATAATAAAATCACACATAGAGTGCTACTGGGTCGTACTAACCGACAGACTATGAAAGTAAACCCTCCCACACCCCTATACGGTCGATCTGGTTCTAATTCCTCCCACCACATCAGGGTGGTGGCACATGGAGGGGATAATAATAATTGTATTGTAAGCCTATGTTTTCCCTTTACACAGATTTAGGCGCTCTCCCCCTACAGGGAAGAATTTGAACCATACTTAATTTAGTTACACTTGTTTTCGTATAGATGCCATTTTGAGTGGTCCGTGGTCAGCGTTCCGCCTCATACTGACATCTAGGAAACCAAGGTAGTACTAGGACGGGAAAATTCGGTAAATTTTGCTTAGAGGCCTTTTCATCCAGGCTTAAGGATTTTTTACGAGCCTGAAAATCTTCAGACTCGGGACCCACGGGTTAATGTCCCTCCCGGAGGAGTTGCTCCTTGGATTTTTCCGTCCTAAAAAAATCCATCGACCCCGGCCGGGTTTGAACCCGCGACCCTTGGGACCAGAGGCAAGGAGCATAACCACTATTCCACCGCTGCCGACTTAATAATAATAATAATAATAATAATAATAATAATAATAATAATCGAATTCTACGAAAATATATGTAAAGCTTTAGTGATAAAATTAAATGGTTTGGTGAATTCAAAGAGACTTAAAATTAGCAGGAATTACTCAAGAAGATATCCAAAAGTGGGATACGTTTAGTATTAAGGTGCATAAGTGGCAAGTTAACCAAGAGGACAAATTCAAGAATAAAACCTGGAACATCTGAAGATTTAAGAGATAGCATGCCCATAGCAAAAACTTATGGAAGTATACATTCAAAGGAGACGCCTCTCAATACTTAGCATAGTTCTACGTGGGCTCATTTGCAATAAAACGTCATGAATTCTGGCTGAGTTAAAGGCATAAGGCATTCTTTTAAACTCGAGCAGCAGCAATTTACTAATTTCTTTCGTCCATAAACCGGCCAGATAATCCACCACTTGATTAAATATAATATATGGATGTGAGGTCAGCTGAAGGCTTGGACGGAAAGCGATTACAAGCTTCCTGTCGAATTGTTAAATTCTAACAAAGTTATAAAATAACATGCAGTATTTGTGTTGCAACGTCACTTCTCTTGCACTGGATGGTTAGTTGTGTCAAGATGATCTACTTTCAATTTACGCATCATTTCAGCAGAACTAATTATATTTCTTGTATTGTGTAAAGAGAGATGTGTAGAATGACGTGTATGAGTGTAGTGCGAAGAGAACGCAGAAGGTGAGACCCGGTGCCGGGATGTAGGCCACTCCTGCCTAAAAAAAATCACCAAGGATTCCACCAGATTTATAGTCCACATTCGACGGACGAATCACTCTCAATAGTACCAATGTATTACGGGATTTGGAATTTAATCCACGCATCTAGAGCACATTATAGCCGTTAAAAATCTACACTACCACAGTTCTTGTACAATTAAATTTTCTAACTCCGCAAGTTATCGAATTCGGGTCCGCTGATATCCTAGCAGACATGCTGAGCTAACGCGGCGTTTAAATGTATTTACTGTGAACAAATGTATTATTTCCTTCGCAAAATATAATACTATTATAATTTTAGAAGTATTATATACAAATTAAATTTATATGATAAAGTATAATAATAATAATAATAATAATAATAATAATAATAATAATAATAATAATAATAATAATAATAATAATAATAATAATAATATGTGTAATGATAGTGACAATAATAGCAATAATAATGCTAATAATAAAGTAATTATTGTATTATAAATAATAATAATAATAATAATAATAATAATGGTAATAACGATATAAATGATAATGGCAATAATATACTAGAATTTTTCTTTATTCCATCTCCCAGATTGTCATTTCGACATTTCTGGTTTCTCTTCTGGCATTGGCGCAATTGTAACCCACTTCTGAAGTTGGGGCTCATAGAAGACGGTGTTACGTTACCCCGATGATATGATGGGTGATAAATGATATGAAGTGCCAGGAGAGTTCTTAATCTAAATTCCAGACCATGGACAACCACATGAATAATTCCCTTTAAGCAAAAATTCGTAAGGTTTGTCCGCAAATCGAACCCGGAACCTCATGAACAGTAGTCTGACCTCTAGCAAGTGAGGCTGGTCGATGTAAAGACCAACATTAGTAAGTTATAAGCACGATACGGATGGTGGTCGCGTAGGAATCAGCTAGAATTTCTTTAATTTAATTTTACGGACATTTCCAAATTCAAATATAAAATTATAAAATAGTTACCTAAAAGGTCCGTCTCCTCAACTTAAAAATTATTAATTATCTGCAGTGCTTTCGGGACTATTGAATCGGGGGTCGACAGATAAGTACCCATATCCTATTACTTCTGCTGATGATGGGAATAGTCCCGAAAGCGCTACAGATAATTAATAATTTTTAAATTGAGACGGACCTTTTAGGTAACTGTTTTATAATTTTATATTTTAAATGTTGTGAAATACAACAACGGAAATTTATCATGAATTTTATAAATTTCCAAATTCACTCTATTTGTCACAATATTTCAACTTTTTCACACAAATTATTTGCTGTTTTTAAATTCTCTTTCTTCACAATTAATTTTATCATTCTGTATTTTACACTCGCTGACGGCTTCACTTAACACATTTACTTGATTTTGCACTTAAGTAAATTTTACTTCGCCACACTTTGGGCACGACTGTCGCGATCTGACTGACTGACTGACTGATTTGTGACAGTGACCTAGCACTGTCCAGAGTGCTAATTTTGGAGCCAATGTTTGCTCCCTGATAGCTAATTATTGACTTGCTATTCTGTAAAGGGTTTGTTGTGCTGTCCCTAGCCTATATGGCGATTTTTTTGGAGCAGTTTTGTGCAATTTTCATGTGACGTATGATTAGGTGATGAAGATGCGATCACCCATTTGCACGGGGCATCAGAAACCACTAGTCTGACGAGCTAAGGTCAAGTCAGAGGCGTGGAATGAGCCACTCCGTACATTGAGTAAACGTAGAGCTTCATCACTGGGAGAAGCACCATGTTGGCGTTACTGTTAGTTAAATATGTTTCGGTTGGTGTAGTACGCCGCTGTTGCTGTTGTCCTATATTGCGAACAACAGGATTCGTGTGAGTAGATATGGCCGTAGCCATATTATTCACACGTTCCTGCACTAGTTCCTCAATATAGGGAATATTTGCAGCTCTGTGAAGCTCAGTTATCCTTGTGTACCGAGGGGCCGAAAATATGATTTTAAGGCATCTGTTTTGGATGATTTGCAATTTCCTTTTGTGTGTACTTGCAAGGATGCTCCAAGCTTCGCAGCCATATAGCAACATACTACGTATTATAGCCACGTAGAGAGTGACTTTTATTTTTGTGGATAATTTCTCCGACCTGAAGAATGGATATAATATACCGATTGCGCATTTTGCTTTTTCAATAATGCGTTCGGTATGAATTTGGAATGTTAGACGTTGGTCTAAGTGAAGACCAAGATACTTGACCACGGTCTCAAAACGGAGATATTGTGCTCCGAGATTAATTGGAAAGTCTGGGATGGCATAAGTTTTACGGAACAGGATTTGCTGTGTTTTAGCTGGATTGATCTGGATGTTCCAAGTTTGGAACCAGGAATGAATGAGATCTATGGCTTGTTGGAATGAATGGATGCGTCTGTTGAAGCCGCGGAAGGAAGCTTGTGTAAAATATACAAGTGTCATCGGCATACGTTTGCCAGATGGACTTGTGGAGGTGACGGTAAGTCGGATACATATAAGGAATATAATAGGGGTGACAGGACAGCTCCCTGTGGAACACCCGCTAGTTGAGTTTTGTGATCAGATCTTGATCCTCTTTACAGATACATAGAAGTTTCTGTTTGTCAAATATGATGATAAAATTTTGACAAGTGGTGCCGAAAAGTTGAATTTAATTAATTTGTATATAAGTCCATTTATCCAGGTCGTGTCAAACGCCTTCTCAATGTCCAGAAATAGTGCTAATGTTGTTCGTTTTGCATTGAAGCCTGTCACAATCTGATCAACCAGTCTAGCTAGTTGAAGAGGAGTGCTATGAGAATTCCTAAATCCGAATTGATGAGAAGGAAGAAGGTTTCTCTCCCGTACTTCATATTTAAGTTTTTTCAGAATTAGTCTTTCTAATAGCTTTCCTAGAGTAGGTAGCAGACTAATTGGTCTTAGATTTTCAGGCTTCGATGGATCTTTTCCTGGCTTCGGGATAGTGATGATTTTAGCCACATTTCCAAGAGTTTGGAAAGTGGTTAAATTGGAAGCAGTATTTGAAAATTGTTAGGAGAAGGATAAGTGCTTTATTCGGGAGATGCTTTACAGCAAGGTTAGGGATTTTATCTGTACCAGTCGCACACGAGGAGCGAAGAGTACTGATATGGTATCTGAGGTCTGTGACATGTATGTCAGGGCGCTCTTGAGGGATTGGTGTAGCCAGGAAATTTGCAACTGTATTGTTAATCTCATTTGCATGATCTGGAGTCGTCAGCTCGTATGGTGTGAATCGATTGGCAAGATTATCTGCAAGCAGTTGGGCTTGATCATAGGGATGATAAGCCCATCCAGCTTGAGTCTTTAAAGCAGTCGGGGCACTAGGTGCCCTGGCATTTTTAATCCTTTTGATTATTTGCCAGGGAGGAACCTTGTTCAGATTGGCTTCCGAAAGAGATTTCTCCCAGGTTGAAATTTTGATTTCCTGCAATCGGTTCTTCACCAGTCGCGCATAACGATTGTAGTTTCTTTTGAGTGTTGGATCTCCAAATTGTCGGTATTGTTTAAGGAATTGGCGTTTCATTCTTAGGTAAAGATTCAAGGTGTGGTCTGGAGCATTAGGATTTATGGTTGTCTGTGTGGAAGTTGTTGACAATTGGAGAGCCGTGTGTACTGTAGCTTGGAAGTTGAGGATGGTTTCTTCCAGCTCGTCTGTATTTGTGATATGTAGGCGTGGATTTATCCAGCGTGTGAGAAGATGTGAATATTCGGACCAGTCTGTATCTGTTGTATGTACTCGGAAAGGAGGAGTTAGAAGGCAAGTGGTATTGAGGGTAAAGAGGATTGGAGTGTGGTCAGAGTTGAGGATGCCAGGGAGAGTGGTTATGAATGGAGAGAGTTGTACATTTTTAGTGAGGGCTATGTCGAGAATATCTGAGCTTAAGCCATGGATATAATGACGGAAGAAAGTGTGCTCTCTTGGTGCTGAAATTTCAATGTGTTCCTGTTGACAGTAATTGTGTAATATTACACCTGAAGGGTTTCGCACTCGACAGTTCCAGAAGGTATGTTTAGAATTGAGGTCTCCTGCGAGTAGAAATCGCTGGGGAGAGGGACGTTAGGGTATTGAGATCATGTCGAGTGAGGAGTTTAGCTGGTGATTTGTATACTGAAGTTATGAGAATATCTGCATTTTGGGAGATGGGCAGGTAGATTCCAGTGGCTTCGAGAAATTGTAGCCTGGGCAGATCGGCTACTCGATGGCCAATGGATTTTTTAATGCAGATAGCTGTGCCACCAAGAGGAGCGTTGAGTCTATCATTGCGATAGATGAAATAATCTTGAAGCTTAAAACGTTGATTTGGCTTAAGGTGTGTTTCATTAAGAAGGGCTATGTCAATATTGTGTTCTTTAAGTGTTATCTCCAGTTCTTGGGCTTGTGAGATTAAACCATTAGCATTAAATGCCATGACATTGAGTGAGGACCGTTTGAAATTATCCATTGGTACCGAAACATACAGTAACTATTTGTGACAGAAGCTGGAGACGTTCCTGCGACGATTGCATCCGGTTAAATACTGGTTGCATCATCTGGATTATCTCCTGCATCTGTCCAGTAACGTTTTCAGTTTTGTCGGTCGTCTGTTGTGAAACAGTGCTTGGTTGTGCGTTTTGTTTTCGCACAGGGTTTACAATATTACTATATGAAATTGATGGGTTAACTTTTTTCGACGTAAATGTACGAACCGGTTTCTCCTCTGCGGGTTTTTTACTCTTAAGGTAGGCTTGCTGCGCTGCTTCATATTTCGGGCATCCGCGATATGAGGCAGGGTGGCCAGTCTGTTGACAGTTCGCGCATTTTAGTAGCGAGGTGTCACTCCTCGCTAGGTCCCGTTGTGGGCAGTTCTTATGACTGTGCTCAAGAGAGCAGATTACACATTTTGGTGTGACATTACATCCTGCGAAGGTGTGGTTGAATCTTTGGCAACGATAACACTGTTTCATTCCAGATTTCGGCCGATAGGATTCGACTGACACGACAGTGTACAATAGTCTATTAAGGTTGTATATCTCTTTATTGTTCTCGTTATTTTCGAGTTCTACAATGAATAGCGGCATTTTGTGGGTTGCTGAATCTACTATTTTTGTGAGTTGTCTCACCGATCGTACAGTGTATCCTAGGGAGATCAATTCTGCCTTGATCTCCTCAGGAGCCACTGTCGATGGAAGACGTCTTAGCATTACTCTGATAGGTTGTTCACTTTTCGGCTGAAAGGTGTAATACTGCCTAGTACCAGCTTTTAAATATTGGATCACAGCATTATAATCCTCCATTGTTGGGCAATAATATCTGATCCCTTCTGGAGTTACAATGACTTTGGGATCATTTTTCATAACAAACTTCACTTCCTTATTAGTCTGAAAGATATTTTGGTGACCTAATACTGTGATGGGAGGTGGTCTGACTGATTTTGTTTGTGCCCTAGGAGGTGCTGAGTAGCATTAGGTGCTGTAGATTCTACTGTAATTTTATTGTTATTATTGTACACTATTTCTGGTTTTTTGGGCAATGTCACTTGGGGTTTCGTGTCAGCCGAAACCTTGGTGCGAGGAAGGGTCTTTTGAGCCTTTGGAGTGGTCTCAGTAGGTCGCTCTTCCTCTGACAGGATTGAGAACCTGTTGGAAATGGCCACCTCTGAGTGCACTTTTTCTCTAACAGGCATGTTGCTCGATTCATTGCTAATTGTAGTCATATCTGTCTCGTTATTATTTCTACGCTTCTTGGCGTCCTTTTTTGCTGCTTGCCCGACACACAGAAGGTGTGTTTTTTGAGATACGTCCTGCATATGCTCAAGCAGCCATTCGAAGTACTTTGATGGCTCTTTGGCATCCCTAAATTTATTTTTCACTTCTGCAATACATGCCTGTGAGAGCTCATATGTAGCAACAGATCGATCCACATCTGGGAAAGTACATAGAAAATTAATCTGCAAATATATAATGTTCCTTATTTGCGATGTAACCTGCTCATATTTGGACCCAGGTTTAAATTTTTGATTTTCAATATACGTCTCGAATGCAAGGAGATACTCTTCCCATATGGGATTCGATCTGTACTCCAAAGTCTCCATTTCTACATCACTGAGTTGTAGAGCCGATGCCATAGTGCTTGGTGAGGCCAAGACTTAGTTCCAGACACGGTCTACAACTCCACAAATGAAAATTATACACATACACTCTCCTACCTTTGGTATGATGAACACTATTTTCACTGATTTTTTCCACTTAACTGCACTTTAAACCCTTTTCAGATGCACTTAGGCCCTTTCGGCCCACTATAGAAACTACACTAATAGCACTGAACTGCACTTGGTAAATGCTAGGACCACTTATTTAGAAATTTTTTATTCACTTTTGCGTAGATTTGTCAGCCAGAACGGATATTGCACTGCTGCGTTTTCTGCGACGTCCGTGTTAAAGGAGACCACTTCTACGATGCTTCCATGACAAGAGCTGGCTGTTGAATGATGATGACTGTCGCGATCAGATCTCGCACCTCCTTTATATACGAGTATGCTAGCGTAGAAATAATATGAATGCAATCTAAGACTTCTCTGATTTGGAAGCCTCGAGAGACAGATTATTCTAGAATCGACTTATCTGGAAAATTATTTCTCCAGAATGCACGTCAAGAGAAGTTGTTTACTGGCTGCACACAACCCGAATCTAACACCTATTGGCTTATAAATGAGTCCTGCTACCGCTCCCGAAATTCAAAGGTGGTAATTTGAGTAACGAATGAACAAGACGTCTTAATACATAAAGTCATTTAATTCGAAGTTAAAGCAAATATAAATTTATATTTGTTTTAAGTGATTCTGAAATCCAGCAGCCGGTGATTTTTTTTATGGGGTGGGGGAATTACTGTTGCGTACTGTGGGGATGTGCTATGTTGAAATATGTATATTAAGAGATTGTGATGTGACCGCGTGTATAAATTACTGTTCTACTTTATCACATATCAGAAAAAAATACATTGTTTTACACTGATTGTGTGTTTTCTAGCCAAATTGTATTTTTTTTTCTTCTTCTTCTTCTTCTTCTTCTTCTTCACTTCCTGGTTTAGGCAAGAGTTGCCTGTTCCGTCTTCACTAATAGATCTAAGACCATCTCTTCCGAGGACGTCCGACATCTCTTCTTCCTCTTGGAACATAATGTAAGATTTTATTTGGTAATCTACTTTCTTCCATTCTTTCTACATCTTCTTTCCACTGTATCTTGTTGTTAAATATCTTTTCTTTTATGGAGTAGATCTGCAGTTCTTCATGGATATCCTCGTTTCTTATCTGGTCCATTCTAGTGCAGCCTTTTACTCTTCTTAAAAATTTCATCTCGGCTGCTTGGATTTTACTTTCTTGTTTGGTAGTGGTAATCCAAGATTCACTCCCATACAAAAGGACAGGGACAGCCATTGTTTTATAAAATTTTAATTTTGTTTGTTTATGGGCTTTATTATTCAATGTTCTATTTATTGTATCACAAATAGCTTGAAACTGATGTGTTTTGTGTTCAATATCTTTATCATACCCATAGCTGACGTCACATCCTAAATATTTAAAGTGGGATACTTGTTCAATATTTTCGTCTCTAATTACTATTTTTGCACGCAGAGTTTTTCTTCCACAAAATGCCATTACTTTTGTTTTACTTATTGAAATTTTTGTATTTTCTTACGAATATCAATTGAGTAACACTAAGAAAGTGGGACTAGAAGTAAAAGTAAAGTGATCCCACAACAGGCCCGGAGGCCCCTGGGGTGGTAGGAGGTTAAGGCTCCCACTTTTTCTAGACAATCGGCACTTTATGTCAGCCGGGTTGTCAGCCCTGCGTGACGGCCGCCATTACCCCCAGAACAAGCGTCTGGTACTCATTTCCGTTAGAGGCTGAGTCGACCCCAGGGCCATGGTGCCGCCAGAGGGTTTGGGTCAGTTTAAAAATCCTGACCCCAACGGGACTTGAACCCTCGACCCTCTGGCTTGTAGCTCAGTGCCTCAACCACTACGCTACGGCGTGCCCCGGACTAGAAGTAAATATCAATAAAACTAAGTATATGTTCACATAGCCTATAGAAATTTATTATATAATGAATATAGACAGCTAATGACATGAGGGAAGTTTTGAAGAAGTGGCTGAATTCAAATACCTTGGAACAATAATTACACATAGGAATGAGATGCACAAAGGAATTAAACATTGGTTAAGTACTGTAAATGTATGCCGTTATGCATCTTGACGTCCCAACTTCTCACAAAAAAAAAGGTACGCTACACTGAACATATAAAAAACTGTTATTTTCCGCTTATATTATATGGATGCGAAACATGGACTCTTATATTAAGGGAGGAGAAAGAATTACGAGTATTTGAGAACAAATTTCTTAGAAAACTTTTTGACCAAAGAGAGATGAACAGACGGGCGAATGGAGATGATTACGTAACAGTGAGCTACATGATGTTTATAGGAAACAAGATATAATGAGAGTTGTTAAGTCTGGTAGACTGCGATGGACGGAACATGTGGCACGAATGGGAACGAAAGAGGGACATGGAAGCTTCATGTAGAAAACCAGAGGGAAAACGCCTAGTTGATATACAA
The DNA here is from genome assembly GCA_030220185.1 of Diploptera punctata. Classification (NCBI taxonomy): domain Eukaryota; kingdom Metazoa; phylum Arthropoda; class Insecta; order Blattodea; family Blaberidae; genus Diploptera; species Diploptera punctata. The sequence continues at coordinate 516,870 of JASPKZ010010244.1, forward strand.
AGAATGAGGTGGGAGAATTACACTAACCATGATTTGAGGGAAATATATTATAAAGAAAATGTTTGGAAGATATTAGCTCAGGCTACGTATTTGTGGAGAGCTTATGTACGTGCGGCAATGATCCTACGGGTTCGATAGTGCCAGTGGATTAATTTGTTATATCCATATCTGCTATCCATCTTAAGTTACTATTACGTAATGATATCGCTGTTCAACGTAATACCACTTTGATAACAAAACGTTTTAAAAGAATAAAAAGTAACCCACATTTTATTGTGTTGGTATAAATTACTTTCATTTATAAAAACAAACAAAGAAAAAAAATTAATACTTTATCTGCCCAAAGTGTTTTATCACTGTTTTTAGTAATTTATATAAAGGGAACGAAGAATTGTATTGATTAGTGCCATCTAATTAGTAAGTGCACTTTATTGAATTAAATTATGTTTTTTACAAAAATACGAGTACAAAATATTCAAAGTCATTAGGAATTCAGATTTGTGAACATCAAGTATCGAGTCTAAAGTGCACAGATGCGAAGTTGTAATAATTGCGGTTTACAAAGACTATAAAGGGCTTAATAATAATAATAATAATAATAATAATAATAATAATAATAATAATAATAATAATAATAATAATAATAATAAGAATAAGAATAGTAACTGCATTATAACTGTTATTAAAAGAGATTACAGACTCTGTTCTAATCACATATGTTTTAATTGCAATTGAAGAAAGTGTATTTATCATGATTTTAAGAGATTTGTGCATTAGTACACTTGCGTGTATTTACATTATAGCACATCTGGTAAGAATAGACATTTTATAGCCTGTTCATTATTAACACAATTGAAGACCTCTCTCAATTACGTGTAAAACATAATTGTAAACTATGTAATATGCAAGTGTAATTCCTGTTGTACATGGTGCCATACACTTGGCTACATGGTTAATTCATTTATATGAGTTGTGCAAGATTAGATAAATAGCAGTGAATATTCCATTCATTTGAACAGGATACAATCACTATTGTAGATATAGACTGTTATTTTTCTTCGAGGCAGCTCACCAATTGTCTTACGCATATAGCACCATTTAATTATTTATCGGGGGAATAGTATAATCTTATATGTTCACTTTCTTTATTAAGGGGCTGGCTTGAAAGCAAAAAATCAGAAAGGAAAAATATATTTTGCTGTACAGAAGAATTTAAATGTGATGAGGAAAATAGAGGCGGAGTTCTGAAATTAATGTTGTTATTATAAAATATGATTCCTTAAGATCATGAAGAAACTTTTAATGACTTTGCCCGCCCGAAATTTGTTCATAAAACGATGTCGATAAAATAGTTTTTTACTTGCTAGTGCCCTTGAATATTGGAGATAGACAGGTCCAGTACAATGACAGAAGCCTTGCGAGATTATGGATACACGGTTTATGAGGAAGGCCATGGTGTGGCCACTAATGGAAGTAATAGACGAATATATATTATTGCATTTAGACCATCTTCTAAAATTGGTATGATAGATCCACAATCCGTTTTGAGATTTATAGTGGCCAATCTGAGGAAGTTGACTCTGAAAAGAAAGCCATATATGAGCCAACAATTGACTATTACAAAGATAAATACCAATTAGATAGTATAACTGTCACAGGATTGATGATCTAACTAAAGGCACTATACTAGGATTCTTAACTAAATTTTTGAATTTCTTAAATTTCTAAAATAGCCATCGCTGCCATTAGAGGATCAATTTCAATTTTAAGGAACCATCTTTATAAAATTTCTACTTTATAGAATATACTTCAATTACACTTTTATTTTTTAAATGTATTTACAAAATGTATTTCATTAATTTCGAAAATTAATTGTCTGTATCACTTTGTCCTTGTGGCAATCTTCTAATGAGGAAAGTTTTATATAATAAATGCTTACAAAGAATAGAGACAGATAATGAAGGAAACAAAAATATGTAAAAATATAATTATTTAATAAACCATTGAAGTTAAGACGACCGAAATGGCAACGGAAAACAATGAATTCTCTGCACCGCCTGGTTATATGGTGTCAAAATCCTGGAAATATTGCCGGATCATTACAACAGCTACGTGTTGTTTCTCGCAAACCACCATTTTCGTCTTTCTGCACTGGTCTGCATCACGTAACGGTTAATTCAATAATCAACTCTAATTAATGTGACGTCTAGCATTAGTTCCATATATAACATTATTTGACTATAGCCGGAAAACAGAATAATTGAACTTAGGCCTTGACATAGTCTTTGTCTACAATACAAAAACTACTCTAGCGGTCACAATGTTGGATGTTTCACAACGAAACTCAGTATATTTTACTGATATAAACCATGGTAGGTATTATCCAAAAAGTAGTAAAATCTGACAATTAATAATGGAGATTTACCTGAAATCCGAAATTAAAATCTGACTAGCAACCGCCATGTTTGGTTCGTCTCCATACAATCTAATTAATCTATAATATTTAATTAATTTAGCCATAGCAACGCATGCCGGGTATTAGCTAGTATAAGGTAGATAATAAACATTTAAACGTGACAGTATTAGAGAGTGATATCTGAATGAAAGAAAGAAGACATAAGACAAATGTTAACAGCGCGCTTATTCCTATCGCAGAACATCGCGTTTGAGAAATATGAAATACTCTATTTATCTGGAGCGCTTTAGTCCATCCAGTGAGAAATGATATATTCAACTGCCCTTCAAATTTGGAATGCTCTTGTCCGGATTTTTTACCGGAGAAATGTCTCAGTTCGGACCACAAAATGTGGAACTTAGTGAGGCTAAAGAGTTGGGAGAGTTATACGTTCTGACAACAACAAAATAAATAAATAATAAAATAAAAGTTATTTCCATTAAATTTGTTTTGACATATTTATTGTTCATTAATACACGAACGTCCAGTGTATGATTTCGACGGCTGTAATAAAATATCCAGAAAAATGTGCGTCCTTTTGGGTGATTTTTTTATTCATGTTTAACTACAACTTTATTTACACATTTGTGTAATCACCTTCCTCACTTTATTCTTTCTTTCTCCTTTTTGTATTCTTTCGTTCCCATTATTCTTCCTTTTTTTACATTTGTTAACCTTTTTTACCTTATTTACCCATACAAACACAAAGACAGAACACACACCCAGACTGAAGGTGGAGATTTAAAAATCCCCTACCTCACCGGGAATCGAAACCGGTTCGCCGGAGTGGAAGATAGGGACTCTACCGTCTACGCCACAGCGACGGACACACAAACATTACATCTTACAGCAAAACGTGCTCAAAAGCGGAATCGCATGGGACCAATTTATTTTTCCATAATAGACAAAATTCCGCATTATAAAAAAACTAAATCTTATTAATTATGGTAAATCATAGAGTATTGTATATGTCTTTTTACGTACCATAGCTTGATTGTAATTCCGCTGCCTTTGAAAAGCGAAGTATAGTATCTATGAGCGACGTCGACGGTAACGCGCGAAAAAACAGTCCCATTTCGTCAGCGTTAAAAATGTCTCTTAGGCGCGTATCCTGATACTAAAGTATGTAGTTTCGGTTTCCGCTCACTAACTACACTTTTTTCCACATCCTTTGATTCCCGGGAGTTATGGCTTAATAACAATTAACATATTTCAGGATTGTTTATGGTTTACTTTTTTAACTATACCGCAAATTTCATTCTACATTACATCGTGTCGTCATTTAAAACTGTCCGGCGAACCTGAAGATACCTTGAAATTGTTATTGCCTAAGAATTTAGCAACAGCTAGAGCTTGACTTTGGAGCATCGGTCTGGAAATTTGAAGATTTTTGATCGTGCACTTGTAAAAACTCTTACAATATTTAGTTGATTTATTTATCTTTCTCTTCTTTTGACCATTTCCTTGCATCCATTCATTGATTATTTTCTCTTTGTGTTTTAAAGTCTCATAAACTTGAGCTTTTCCACATTTAAATGTAGTCATTATTTTGGGCACTGAGTTTTTAATCTTCATTCACTTTCAGTTTTTCGTTTAATGACAATGAAACATACGTTTTAGCCATCTTTATTCCGTCAATTTAGAACGCTACCTATGACAGACCAGTCTAAGAACTTAATTAATTTAAGATTTTACAGTGAGTGCATTTTATTTCATTTTACGTGAATACATTACAGTGCAATGATTACTTTTAAGACAGGTGTAGTATCCCTATTTCGCATAATGGGTGTGTAGTCAGGCCAAAAGAAAGTTTCAGATACAAGTAGAATTCACCCGGCGACAGGAATCATTCCTGATTGTTTTTTTGGCCTAACGGGTATTCAATGAAGTGGAAATTAATTTATTCTCACTCTGTCTTTCCGCTTTATAAGATTTCTTCACGAATTTTACAGAAATATCCTTTCGTTTCCGCGTTGGACAGATTCCGTTTTTGCAAAATAAATACGTAAAATTACTATTGTTTCGCTGGAACAAATGAATTTGTTCATATTGCACAGATTTCCTCATTATTCACGTTTCGGATTAAACTAGTTTTGCTGTATAAGGGACATTATATACGTCACGACTTTCACAAACACCATTCAGATCATTCTCCATCGTTTCGCTGAATGAGGGAAAGTTTTATTTATTTTTTAATTATTCTACAAAAATTGGTGGCTTTTTGATTCCGTCCATAGTAATTCTGCCCGAGGGCAGGTCCTTCACTGCAGTCATAGCATTTTCACTATGCTTTGCAGCTTTACTAGGGAATTGTAGGTGTGGTAGCTTCCCGTTGCTTTCCACACCGGTGAAGGATGATAAGGATGATGATGGTAAGGATAATGATAGTGATGACGGCCATATGATTTCGGGGACCGTTTGAGCCTTAAAGTTTTCTTGTCATTTGTCTTACAGGTGAAGAAAATCCCCGATAAAAACCTCACCCAGAAAAACTGCCTCGACCGGGGATCGAACAAAATTTAAAGCAGACGAAAAAATGAATACCAACAAATTAATAAAATGTCAGCATTAAATTGTCCTTATTGATAAATTTGTTCCGCGCACAAAAAGAGTCAGTAAATTAATTTGTATTCCTTAATCAAAAAGCGTCCACTGCTGTGGTATCGAGGTAGCGTGCATTCCAAATTTGAAGGGCAGTTGAATATATCATTTCTCACTGGAAGGACTAAAGTTTACACATTTCTCCGGTAAATCCGGACAAGAGCATTACGTTTACACAAATTTTACAAGAGAAGAAGAAAATATCACAGAAATTACATAGGAATTGATGGGTTGAAATTTCATTTGTACCGCTAGACGGCATATGGAAGTTATTTTATTTTTTTTTTTGTGCGCTGGATATAATTAGTAAATTTATCTGGTACTTCAAGGGAGTTGGAATTATAGGTTTTCATTTCTCGGCGCCGATTCTAACATAAAACATATCGCTTTATATTGACGGAAAATAAACTTGTTTTCTGCTTTGTTATATGAACAAAATTTAAAGCAGACGAAAAAATGAATACCAACAAATTAATAAAATGTCAGCATTAAATTGTCCTGATTGATAATGTTTGAAAGCAAACGGATCCTTTTTTTTTAAAAAAAAAGAAAACATTAATGGAAATATAGTTCTATGAAGCCAAGTGAAACATTGAGAGTCTAAACCGGATGTTAAGGTTTTAAAACAAGGTTAAACAAAACACACTACATATTCAATGCTAAGAATAAACAAAACAATTTCACTTCTAGACATTAAAGGTATTTAAAACTCTTAACAAGACTCGCTGTTTTTTCATATTAATTCAATATTTTCTTTCAGATTATCTACATTTATATTTGGAAGTTTGTCAGGTAATTTAAAAGACCTATTTTGTTTTAAATTGGCATCGCAGTGAACATTTTCGACTATGAGGAAGAACTTTGTCATATTTATAGGGTATTTCCTCCATAATATTATGTTAGGTGCAAGTAATTATTTACATCTGTTTTAAAAGACAATTATTTGTAATTTAGACACTAAACTGCGATAACCGAAAAAATAATAAAGAGAAAACAGTCGAAAAAGATAGATTGGTACAAAGTAAATAACTAAATTTGTTCCGCGCCATAGCCGAGTGGTTAAGGTATGCAGCCTTTGGCACAGGGCAACGGGACTTGTGCTGGTTCGGGTCTCTATGAGGGAATTTCAACCAATATGGGATCGATTGCCACCCAGCATCGTAATTTGGGTAGCTATAATAAGCAGCGGCTTCAGGTTGAGAAAACCAGCTGTTAACGGCTGTGGAACCTGACATGTTACCACATGTCACCCCTAATCTGGCTAGATGATCGCCTACCTCTGTGATAAACACAAGCGGATGTGAGGCCAGCAGTTGATTGGTAGGCCAAGGACCTTCTAGTCCTGTTGCGCCATGGAGTTAAAAAAGTAGCTAAATGTATATATTTTTTCCATAATATTTTATGAACACATTATCTGTAGCCTACCCTAAAGTAGCCTACTGAAGACCCAACCACAACTCTATAAATTGTACAGTGCAATAACTGACCCAGAATGGATAGTTTGGAGCATTCTGTTAAATATGTGTGACATCACATAGGATTCTCGAAAACATATTTTCTAGAATCTAACAGAGTGTAATACACTTGTCAAACAACATAAATGATACTAGTGCCGGGGCATTCTCGGAATTAATATTCATCTTCAGTCCTTACAGGAGGATGTCTGGTTTGCATTCAAATGCCTATGATTTTAGCGGGCGATCTTTATTTTCCATTTAATCTAGAAAGTAATCCAGTTGGCATTAGTGAAACATAAAGTTACTCATCCAAATTTGCAAATTGCAAACACAGATATATTTTAGTGACATACCTCATTCGTCCACTTCAGAATGTATGTGTTAGACTAACACACACACACACATACACATCATATGTATGTATATACAGGATGTTGATGAATAACACAAACTTTCAGGTATTGTAGAGATTCTTAGATAAACAATTTGCGATATGCAACAGATAGTCTAGAAGTTCAGATTTGCAAGTTATAATAATAAATGTGTTAGGAGCCAGTACGCCATTGAAAATATTTCGAAGATTTCATTGACAAGCTGTTACATAGTGCAGCCTTCTTTTGCGCGTTGACTTACTGAGACCATTTAGCTCAGTGATATCGTAGCGGGTATAAAATATCGTTCGTTGGGAATATGATATACAAGGTTCAATCCTCAGACATGCTGACCTTTTATTTTTATATTATTTCTTTCGTGTGTATGATGCTTGGAAATTTAGTACAAAATACTGTAGAATTTATTTCATTATGATGCAGTATAGTAATAAATGGCAATATTCTGTACTAGTGTAAAGGAAGGAATACTGCAAAGCACACTAGTTAACTTCGGTACAGTAAGTATTCGTAAGTGAAAATCGCATGGTTCAGGCTAGCTATTTGTGCATTAGCGTAACCATTACTTCAGGTTAAAATAATACTGTATGAATATAGCATCAAGTATTATGACACGAAACGTAGCACAAACATGAAGGAAAGGCATAACAAAATTAATAATTAAATTAAGGTCTACTATTGTTTGACTTGCCAGTGGACAAATAGTGCAGGAAGACAAATTCCTATTCATATTTTATTTTAAAGTAAATATGTTAACATTTAACATTCAGGAATAATAATAATAATAATAATAATAATAATAATAATAATAATAATAATAATAATAATAATAATAACAATAATAATAATAAATGAAAACCAACTTGTTATATTACAGTACACTTAGTAAGGGAGGCACGGTTTAAGCATACAAAATAATAAAATCACCTTATTCATGTTTGCTTCAAAAACAGGATCACTGGTACTGTTCTAAATGTTCCCTTGATGGAGTAAGTACAAATTTCATATGCGCAGAAATGATGCTCACACTCCTTCAAAGATTCCTGGAGTATTTCTGATTTCGTCACAGGAAGTCAAAATTCTCGCCAGTTATTGCTCATCTGAGTCGACTGGAGTCTGATACACAAGGCTCTTAAGGTGTCCCCATAGGAAGAAATCTGGATCAGTGAGATCAGGTGAACGTGGAGGACGTGCTACAGAACCGCCGCGACTGATCCATCGTACAGGCAAGACGTTATCCAGATGGTTCCTTACATTCCTGTCAAAGTGAGAAGGTGATCCGTCGTGCTGGATCAACATCTGACGTCGGATATCCAGATGGACTTCTTCCAGGAGTACATGAAGCACGTTTGTACACATTGCCATTTAACCGTGGGGGCAGAAGATAAGGACCAATGATGTAATTGGTAATTATACCAGCCCATATGTTAACGGTGAACCTGTATTGGTCGTGTCTCTCTACAATGGCAAATGGATGTCCATGTTCCCAAATGTGGCTGTTTCTCTGGTTTACAACATCCCCTTCTATGTAAAATAAGGCTACTCGGAGAAAAGCACTTTTGAAAAGAAATCAGGCTGTTCAACCAGCCGCTCATTAACCCAGTTACAAAACAGCACGCGAGGTCTGAAGTAAAACGGTGTCAAGCACTGTACCTTCAAATAGTGGAAGGGGCGGAGTCCTTCTTCTTGCAAGACCTGCCACACGCTGACGTGGTTTGTACTCATGGCACGTGCAATTTCTCGTGCACTGGTAGAAGAATTCTCTTGAATCCTGTCGAGCACCCCTTGTTCAAAATCCAGAGTACGAAGAGTTCGTCTTGCGCTGGAATCAGGTTTATCCACCACCAGGGTTCCAGTTTCCCGTAGACGCCGGTGGATGGTTTGGAAAATTTAATAATGAGGATGTTGTCAGCCAGGATATCTTTCTCTCTACATTTTTGCAGATGCTTGCGCATTTCCTCTTGCCTCAACATAAACATAATGCATATCTGCTAATTCATTGAAGAGTAAACATTAGCCATAACGTTCATGTTAATGTTTCTCCTACAAGTTTCAAAACAGTAGTGAAACAGACTGGTATCAGTCGTTAGTATCATGGGTACGCGCATGAGCATTTGGTATAAATGTACAATTAAAAAAAAAAACTGTGCTTTTCATGTAAACAAATCGTGCAACCAGTTTAATTAAAAACAAATACTAAAGCTTAAACAGAATTTTAGAAAGTCAATTAAGTAACTACAAACGCAATATCCTCCTCTGAATAAAAATATAAAAATTGGAAGTAAATACAAAAACCAAAAAAAGGGAGATTTGAACCCACCATTACAACATTCAATGATGAGCATGTTACCCGCTCAGCTATTATTGCGAACGACGTTTGAACTACCAGACATCTAATACATACGATTGCATGACAGGGCACGAAATACAGGCTGTCATTGACGTTTTTGGCTCTTGCCGAAAGACGAAATGTCCATAACTTCATGGCTCCAAAATTTTGAAAATTCTGCTTTATTTGCAATTAAAACTAGGATTATCCTACAATTGGAGCAGAACTGAAGTATTCCCAAGACAAACTATATTCATAGTTTTCTTCATTGTTGATTAATGAGTAACGAACTCCAGTTTATTAAAGTCATATAACTTCAATATTTGGCTTTACACACCCCACGTTCGGTATCTGAATTTGTTCGTCTAACTCTCCTCTACAATACCAAAACGTTTGTCGGTGTTATTCATTAACACCATGTATATATCTCAAAACTATTTTTTATAAAACTGACATAATTGTAGTTGCTTAAAATTAGTTTTCCTTCCATCTAAAAAAAATAATCGTAATTTCACTCATGAGAGTACAATCGTTATTTTTCTCCATTTCAGTTCCGGCAGGATATCGTCTGGAACACTTAAACATTTCTTAAAGCATTACAATCAATATTTTCCTGGAAAACGGTCAATAATATTTTTCTCTGAAAGTTAGCTTTAGATGTCTAGCGGGGCGGTAGATGAGACTTCAGGGTTTCTATTTCTAGAATAAAATCCGTTACTCTATTCTAGAATGAATTGGAGAATGGTTTATTTATACAGTGTAAAATACTTCGATTACAAGATTTAATAATGAGTTGAGGTCGTCAATAATACTGTTCACTGTAATGCCACGCGCTTGCTAATGTAATTTTCTTTACTAATCGCGTGCTTAAAGTTTGTTCAATCGCGTGTTCAATTAGTATCTCTTTAATTTAGGGTTCACTCTTTTCGTACTTGAGCTGTATTTACTTTAGTTATTATTTTTTAAGGTCAATATTTTTTATGTAACAATGTAATTAATTTGTGTTACCTTTAAACCGCGTATAAGATGAAGAACGCTCGAAAAACACTACACGTTTTAAACGGTCGACGAGCACTTGATGATTTAAAACGGTCGAGGAGTCGTAGGCAACTGAGAGCTGACGACAGTCACTAGCACTTGATGATTTAAAACGGTCGAGGAGTCGTAGGCAACTGAGAGCTGACGACAGTCACTAGCACTTGATGATTTAAAACGGTCGAGGAGTCGTAGGCAACTGAGAGCTGACGACAGTCACTAGCACTTGATGATTTAAAACGGTCGAGGAGTCGTAGGCAACTGAGAGCTGACGACAGTCACTAGCACTTGATGATTTAAAACGGTCGAGGAGTCGTAGGCAACTGAGAGCTGACGACAGTCACTAGCACTTGATGATTTAAAACGGTCGAGGAGTCGTAGGCAACTGAGAGCTGACGACAGTCACTAGCACTTGATGATTTAAAACGGTCGAGGAGTCGTAGGCAACTGAGAGCTGACGACAGTCACTAGCACTTGATGATTTAAAACGGTCGAGGAGTCGTAGGCAACTGAGAGCTGACGACAGTCACTAGCACTTGATGATTTAAAACGGTCGAGGAGTCGTAGGCAACTGAGAGCTGACGACAGTCACTAGCACTTGATGATTTAAAACGGTCGAGGAGTCGTAGGCAACTGAGAGCTGACGACAGTCACTAGCACTTGATGATTTAAAACGGTCGAGGAGTCGTAGGCAACTGAGAGCTGACGACAGTCACTAGCACTTGATGATTTAAAACGGTCGAGGAGTCGTAGGCAACTGAGAGCTGACGACAGTCACTAGCACTTGATGATTTAAAACGGTCGAGAGTCGTAGGCAACTGAGAGCTGACGACAGTCACTAGCACTTGATGATTTAAAACGGTCGAGGAGTCGTAGGCAACTGAGAGCTGACGACAGTCACTAGCACTTGATGATTTAAAACGGTCGAGGAGTCGTAGGCAACTGAGAGCTGGCGACAGTCACTAGCACTTGATGATTTAAACGGTCGAGGAGTCGTAGGCAACTGAGAGCTGACGACAGTCACTAGCACTTGATGATTTAAAACGGTCGAGGAGTCGTAGGCAACTGAGAGCTGACGACAGTCACTAGCACTTGATGATTTAAAAAACGGTCGAGGAGTCGTAGGCAACTGAGAGCTGACGACAGTCACTAGCACTTGATGATTTAAAACGGTCGAGGAGTCGTAGGCAACTGAGAGCTGACGACAGTCACTAGCACTTGATGATTTAAAACGGTCGAGGAGTCGTAGGCAACTGAGAGCTGACGACAGTCACTAGCACTTGATGATTTAAAACGGTCGAGGAGTCGTAGGCAACTGAGAGCTGACGACAGTCACTAGACGATTGAGAGTGAGTAGATAAGATAAGATAATGTGTGTGGAAGTGCAGGACCGTCCTCTCAACCAGCCAAGCAAGCACCCGGCTTCCCGGGAGCCTACTTGGCAGCCGAGGGTTCGCAGGTCGGAACCTAGCACTTCCGGCTGCTATAGGGTCTTACATGCCCTCTTCAGCCCTGTGTTTTTTAGTCGTCGATGTTTGAGCGATTATCCACCGCCGTTCCCAACTAGCCGTAGATCGGTCGGCAAAGGTCCGATTGTCGGGCATCACCAAGCCTCGCAGACGCTGGTTGATTCCTATGATCTAGTTGTTCGCCGATCACGCCACCGGTAGGAAGACTGCAACAGCCGCGGCAGCCGCCAAGCCGCGAAAGGGCAACAACGGGAGGGCAATCTGTCATTCCAATCAGAAACGGCTACCTCAGGATTTAGCTGATCTGATTTATAATTTTGAAAAATGTTTACTGGTGGACTCAAAGGGACCACTCCGACATTTGTCTTGACGCCAAGGGAAACCACCGAAAACCTTGGCAGTGTGGCTTGAATTTAATTAAAGCAAAGCCAAATTGATCAGCGTTGTTATTGGCTCCAAGGCAATTTACCAGTAGGAGGCATATTTATCAGGAGGGCTGAAGCTCTTCCTGTCTGCATATGTTTCAAGAGGGCTGGCGCTCATCCTGTCTTCGTCATGGGCTGACGTACACTCTACTAATAAAGTACGTTTTGCATGATCAAGTTTTGCATGATCAAGTTCTATGCATATTAGCAGCGAATCTGGATCAGTTTCTAGTTCCTCAACTAGTTTGTCTATCACTTCATTTGTGATTAGACCATTCCTTTTAGAGGGGTTGGTTTGCACCGACCTACTCTTTTTTAACGGATCCATGGTCGTTTGAGTGCCAATGGTCACGTTTTTGGTTCGGGTGAGATTATGGACTCACCCAAGGCCTTGATTTGCAAGGTCTTTTTCTTCCCGAGCCTTCTTGGTCCCGGTACGTTTTCTTTTTCGCTTAGTGCCAGTTGTAGCGCTAAGATTTGCGTTCTGGACGGGCTCAGGTCGAAGAGCAGCTGGCTCTGTTCTGATCTGAGTTGTTGGGTAAGACAGTGGGATCAACTTCCACCAAATCTGTCTTATTATTGGTAGCAGGTGTGACCTGTACTACCTTCTTTGGCAGTCGTCGATATGGCTCGATTTTAACTTTGTAGTGAAGGAGACTACGGAGCTGCAGCAGATCTGTGATCTTTGGGCCATCCTTCAGAGTGACCACAAACATGGGCAGTGGGCTCTTGGTCTTTCCGGACGTCATGTTGACAACCGTCAAGGCCTCGAACCCATTGGCATTCAAGTCACTCCGAATGAGGGATGGATCAATGATTTGATCTATTCCTTTGATGACTACTCTCCTTGTAGCCTGGTGTTTTTCTTCCGTCCGGAAGGGGATATTATGTTGCTTCAGCAGTTGCTGGTACTTGTTGTAGGCTGAAACTGAATTCAGCCTGACCCTTGTACCGAACCTGGTATTCTCACAAATGAATGTGAGAGGTTCGGATTTGTGGAATTCCTCGTTCGCTTTTGCCAGTAGACAGGTATAGACCCGAAGTACCAGCAGGGAAGAGGTCCTTGTTTTTATTGGGAGCGAGTCCTTCGACTTCAAGCCTCCACAGGCCCCTTCATTATGAGATGATGAGTCCTCTGGGGGCAAGGAGACGACAAGATGGGACTCGACTTTTTCAACAGCCGTGGCTGATGATTTTGCTGACAGAGCGGCTTCCCATGTTAGATTTGTGTATCGTTGGTAGTCCTCCTGATGGTGTTTTGGAGATTCTTTGCTGCTTTTATACTTACCGAACTTGGGTATCTTGTTTGCGTAGCTTGAAGACTGCTGACCAATCAGGTGTTGTTATGATGCTGGCTTATATACTGCGTAGAAGCTCTTGTAGCACGCTGGCCAATCAGGAAGAGCCGATGGTTACTGGCTGTTTTACAGTCCAGCAGTTGTTCAACAGACCGTTGCCTGGGCTCTGGTCGTTGGTTTATGAAGGAAGATTCCTGAAGATTCTTCTTCTTCTTCTTCTTTTCTTCTTGGGAGCTCCAGAAGAATCTGCCTCGAGAGTGAGTTGAGGTGTGCTATCATTTATAAAGGCGTCAGCCCCACCTCTGTCGACCCCACTCTACAATTTTGGAAATACATATTTCTGAAATGCTATTCGCTGATCATTTGTTCTTATAGGGTTATGTGGTATTCGTATATGTACCACGTGTTTATTGTTAAAATTAAAACGAAAACGTAGTTATCGATTCTAGGGGACTTGTTTCTGATGAGTGCTTGACGTGTTAGTTGTTAGAAATTGCAAGTCTAGCGGTACAATGAATACTGTCTGCATATTTTAGGTCAGGTACTTTTAATATATTTTCAGGATGACCTTCCTCAATTTCTATCATATGCTAAGTGTGGCTATAATATTTTGATAATTTTGTTAGAGTTTTATTTTATTCTCAGGGATTTTAAATGTAATTTTATGTTAGGTTAGTATTTAATTTTTATATTCATCATATATTTGCCACAGATGTTAATATCAATGCAATGTATTCTCAGTTATTTATGTAGTATTCCATAACTTTCTAAGTAGTTGTTACACTGCTTAGTAGATTAGTCCAGTCAGAATTTTACTTCAAGATGATTTTTGAACTCAAATCAATAACATCGCAATTCAAATATAAACATTACAATTTTAATCAAATGCCAGTTAATTAACACTGGTTTATTTAATTGCTTAATTCCTCTAAAGAGGATCCAAGGATTTAAATCTGTTGCATTAGAAGAATCCTAAACCTCGGATCCGGAGGTGTGCATAGTAATCAGTATCCTATAAGGACTTATTAACCTTTTGACCGCCGAGTTTCCCTTTTGCCAGCTGGACTGTGGGTGCCAGGTTTTTTAAATTTAAAGTACTACGCCATACTATATAATATTAACGTATATAAAGTAAAATTAACTATCTACATGCCATGCTAAATTGAATTTAAACTCACTATTATACATTTATTTGATGGTTAGACGGTGTTGCTTCCACTCGTAAAGATCCCAGGTTCGAATTCAGCACGGCGTCTTTATTGGAATTTGTTATCACTATCACTAAAACATTTTTCCTATTGAATAATTTTGATGGCATTATCACTAAACACTTATAATATTCAAATTGTTGAACATTTTTTACGGTCCTGGGTTCGAATCAATTCCAGTCAAACAGCTGTTTTATGCCACGTGTTTCGTCTGGCGCGACACGCCCACCACTGTCACTCACACCCAGTTCATTTAGGTCTACATTACTTGCTTTACTATTTATTGGCTTAGATTGTAATAATATTCTCTTAGAAACAGGACTAGTATCACATTCGTCAAACGAGTAACCATTTGATGACCTGTTACTGTCACTCTCGTCTTCTGAAAAACTGACACAATAAACTCGCGTATTGTATTTTCGTCAACTTTCAGATATGAATCACTGTGTTTCACTGCACCATCTACCCCTTGGCCAGGTATATTTTCAACTAAAAATAAAATAAATAAAGAGAAAATCATGAAATTGCAACATTTCATAGCAAAAAAAAGGCCTTGTAACATGAATATACACCCTCCTTTAGAAAATCCATTTACAACTAGCCTGTACCGTTATTCTGTAAGGGATGTGCAAAGTATTGCTAAGAAAGGATGTACAAACACAGAACGAAAAATAATTTTAGTTTATTAAAGTAAAAACTTCAGGAAAAAAATATTAAAAATAATAAGATTGAAAACCGGAGCCTGCCGGGCGTGGCGTACAGCTGTACACACACTTTCACCGGCGCACGCCGTGCATGGCGTTCAAAAGGTTAAGAACGTGGATCGCTCTAAAGAAAGATAAAATTAATATTAATAAGAGAAAGAATTTTCATCCAACTATTCTGTTCAATATATCTAATTTGTATATCCTCTCGGTTGAGGATCGCAGTTTCTAGGTAATTATAATGCTACAGAATTCTTGGTTACATCCTGTTACTGTTATTAATATACTGACCATTAATATTAAACTGTAATTTAAAGTATGTGGTGTTACTATTTTCAGGCATGTGGAAGAGATCTACATATTCAACTAATAAATGATGTACCAAAGTGTATCGCACGTATATGCGAACATTACTTCAAAACTGATGGAATATTGTAGTATGGACACTTATAGAGAATTATGTAAATTACAAACTGGAAACAAGTTCTAGAACTAAACGTTCATTTTATAATGGATCTTCTTCTTGCTACAAATCAAATTTAACAAATTTTCGAAGTTTGGATTTCAGCATAATCGAGGGTATATACCAATACAGGAATGAATATTACAACTGAAATGCGATTTGATATATCCTCCAAATAGATACACGAGTGTGACCGAAAATATAATATTGAAATACATTCATGAAATTTCGTTATTCACATTTACAGTGATTGATTATACTTCCGGATGCAAAAGTTCCAATAAGAAAATAGATGGTTTTATTGCTATTATTGATGCCAAAAATCGTTTTAGTAATCATAGCTCTAAACTCGTGATGTCAGATTATGGTATCCAAAATTCGAAAGCAATTATAATTATTTTAGGACATAGAATTTACACTGATGGAGTAATCGAAACTTTAAAAAATAAATTGCCATACAAATCATTAATACTCAAACAGGAAGATAACTCAAATATCGTAATATTATCATGCAATTATGACGAATGTGGAAATTTTAAAGATTTTGAATATTTGGGAAATTGTAATGAATTCAATATCTCTGCAAAATTGTTTCACCACCACCAACAAGTTCTAACGCAGTTAAAAATTGCTATTTTTAACACTTTGACGTTAGGAAATGAAGATTATATGCGAGAAGGTGGCACTGAGTTCAAACTAATTAACATCATTTCATCGCATTTAAACATGGAAGTTAAACAGGATGTAACATCTTATTCCCGTAATACATTTTATTTGGGACATTCTAACTTCTTTGACTATTCTTATTATCTTAAATACATGTCCACTTACTATACAGTGAGTTACATTTTGATTGTTCCTCGTGCACAATCCATCCCACATTGGTCAAGTTTAACTTATGTGTTTAACACAGATATATGGCTTTGTGTTGTAGTGAGTCTAATTGTAGTGTCACTTACACTTCAATATCTGGGTTATCTGAAAGGCGCAGAAACCCAGAAATGTGTTTTAAACGCATGGGCTGTTATACTCAATACTTCTGCCAACGACATTCCTCAAAATACGCGTCTGCGAATTCTATTTTTTCTTGGGTGTTGTTTTCTATTTGTATCACCACTGTGTTTCAAGCTTTCATGACAAGTTTCTACACAGAACCAGGTAGACAACATCAAATTAACACCATTGAAGAACTAGACAATTCCGATCTGGATCTGATAATATCATATGATTCTGTACTTCATTTTCCGTTCAGCATGTTAAACCTGAATAAAAAAACCAACACTTTTTGTGTTTTCTGAACATATCCCAATGATAGAATTTTATTTTCGCAATTCAAACGTAGCTGCAGTAACATTAGAGCATGCGGTTATGTATTATTCTCGTTTATGTTTCAAGAACATATCTCGTCAATTCCACAAGATCAGTGATGGTGGAGATGGGATTCTCAGAAGTTTACCGTTGTCTGTAAACAGTCAATTTGTCCACTTAGTGAATCAAATAACATCGCGTCTCCTGGAGTCAGGGATAGTAGATAAAATTTATGGCGATTTCATGGATCCGTCTGGATGGTCGCGAGGTTTAACGCTGGGCAAATCTTATACCAGCAACTATGAACCTATCGCTATGTTACATATGACATCTTCATTTCTCTATCTCATTTTTGGTTATACTTTGAGCGCTTGTGTATTTATTGCAGAGATACTAGTTTATAAAATATATAGTGTTAGTCAACGTGTTGTACCGTGTTAGGGTTTTAAATTATTTTGTGATAAATTGGTCATTCAATTTGAAATACATTCCCTTAAACTGCAAAGATTCTCCTGCGGATACTGAATCGACGATTACTTTGTACGATGGAAAGCGAACTGGAAGAAGAACAGTTTCGCTTCTGGAAGGGAAAGGGTACAAGAGATGCAATTGGATTGATACGAACAATATGAGAAAGATATATATAAAAAGATAAAGACTTTTATGCAGTATTTGTTGACCTGAAAAAGGCCTTTGACAGAGTAAATTGGAATAAACTCCTAAAGATCTTGAAGAACATTGGCGTGAACTGGATGGAGGGGAGGCTCATAAGTAGTCTTTATATGAAACAGCGAATAAAAGTGAAGATAGGAGAAGAAATGTCAGAGGGAAGAGAAATTGGAAGGGGATAAGGCAAGGATTTCCTCTATCACCTACTCTTTTTAACAGCTTCAGCAATAGGGGAGGCGTAAACATGGGAGGAAGAAGAATAAATTGCATAAGATTTGCTGATGATATGGCTTAGCAGAAGATTGCAATGACACTGAGGAACATGCTGATGGAGCTATATGATACGTGCGAGGATTGTGGGATGAAGATAAATATAAATAAGACGAAAGTCATGTCTATAGGAAAGAAACCAAGGAAGATAAACATGAGGATTAAAGATGAGGCCATTGAACAAGTGGAGAGCTTCAAATACTTGGGTTGTACTATCTGTAGTAACATGAACTGCGGTCAAGAAGTAAAGCAGAGGATAGCAATGGCAAAAGAAGCCTTTAACAAGAAGATAAGCATTTTCTGCGGACCTTTGGAAACAGAATTAAGGAAGAGGCTAGTAAAGTGCTTTGTGTGGAATGTAGCAGTGTATGGTGCAGAGACTTGGATATTACGACGGAATGAGGAAAAGCGACTGGGAGCTGTTGAGATCTGGATATGGAGAAGAATGGAACGTATAAAATGGACAGACAAAGTAAGAAATGAAGATGTGCTAGACAGAGTGGGTGAAAGAAGAACAATGCTGGAACTCATAAGAAGAGGAAAAGAAATTGGATTGGGCACTGGCTAAGAAGAAACTGCCTGCTGAAGGATGCTCTAGAATGAATGGTCAACGAAAGGAAGTTAGAGGCAGAAAAAGACATCAGATGATAGACAATATTCAAATAAATGGTTTGTATGCAGATACAAAGAGGAAAGCTGAGTTAAGGAAGAGTGGAGAATGCTGAGTTTGCAGTAAAAGACCTGCTCTTGAGCAGAACGCTATGAACGAATGAAACTGAATTATGACGTCTAAAATATTCTAAATAAAAATACAATGATTTAACTAAGCATTTCCAACATTTAACGAAAAGTAATTAACTCATTTCTGTTATCGAATACAGAAGTTCATGGAAGCACGGAAATAAGCTGTCCCGGCATATTTACCTATCCTTAGCTACTATTTTTCAATAATTCCCTGTATAATTTACCTGCCTCTAATTATGGTTAATGTATTCTCTCACCTCATTCTTGCCCTACAGAATAGATTTCCTTACAAACATTTTCTATGCTCCTATCTAATTCTTAATAAATATGTGAGACCAATAGGACATGCTGTACAGATTTCCTAAGAATTGGAAAGGTACTACAAAAATCCTCCAGGCATAATTTAAATCAGCTTCAGATAACAGAAGACGTTTATTAGCAATGGAATAAGGTGCTAAGAAAGGTCTACTTTCCAAGAAGAAGCAACAGTAATGGTGTGGAATGTGGAAGGAGTAAGAAATATAAAATCAACACCACACAACATTTTCCATGATGATATTATAAAATTAACTAAAACATTTCTTCAGGAACTATTACACATAAATTGATACTATAGCAACCACAGCTTAACAACAAAAGAACCTGAAAGGTGGAATATTATGCTACTACGTCTGACTATGGTTAGTGCCAATAAAAAGTCTAAGTGGAGGCAAGAACATAGCCATCATTAACACGAGAGTAATGACAATACACTTCCATCCAGATTCATCAGCGGGTCAAATCATCGGTACAGTAAGTGTCTCAATTAGCTTAGTTACCAAAAATGATCCAGTAATACTGGCAGGATACCTAAACTGGCGTATTGATAAGATGAATGTTAAACCAAGCTGGTAGTCAAATTCTTACAAACAGAAGATCTAAACCTCTTAAAAAGCCCTGAGGATTCACATACACAGCTCATAATGCAACAAGTACAATTGACATGCTTTATAAACAATAAAGTCAAAGAAACAAATCAAAGGATCCTATCCACAATCACTGTAACTCCAATTAAAAACTGGGATTTTACTTAGATTCTAATTTAAATTGGCATGTGCAAGTAAAACAAACATCTAAAAGGATCTTCTCCATAATGCATTCCCTAAAGCGACTTAAACATTTTCTTCCTACAGATCTTAAAAGAATTTTAATCCAAACTTTAGTGATGCCGCATTTTGACTACTGTGACGTTCTACTAACTGATACAAGTGACGGATTGTCCGACAAACTGCAGCGTGTCCATAATATGTGTATCAGATTCATATTTAATGTTTCGAAAATACGATCACATTTCTCCATTATTTCCACGAATTGGTCATGGCTACATCTAAAAGAGAGAGGAGAAATCGCAACTGTCTAATTCTCCTATTTATACTCCTCGATTCCCAATTATTTATCATCCCGGTTCCAGTTATCTATCCTCCAACCATAACGGTAAACAACAAGATCCACAACCTATTCTCTTACTTAATAGACCGCCACATAGGACAATCACAACACTCCATGTCATATACCATCTTCACTGTCTCCGCAACTGGAAATTCCCTACCACAAGAAATAAGGGGCTTCCGGACATTGGCATCTGTTTAAAGAAAGCTAAATTTATATTTGCTCTAAACTCGACCTTCATTATTATCCCAGTGTAAGGTATATATAGTAAGTGGTGTTTCCCCGTATAACGTCTCATATTTATATTATTATGATTCTTATTATTATTATTATTATTATTATTATTCTTATCGTATCATTATTGTTATTACCTCTATAAAATGTGTTTTGTACGTGACATTGTACATTGCTACATTTATTGTATCATTAACGGTTTTATAATTAGTATCGTATATATCTATAGTTGACAAATAAGTATTTGTATTTGTTCTGGGTTTAAGTGGAAGAGACGGTCCTGGCCTTATGGGCTTAACTCTGCCAGAATAAGAACAAGTATTATTATTATTAGTTATTATTATTATTATTATTATTCTATTATTATTATTATTATTATTATTATTATTATTATTCTTATTATTAAGGCAACACCAGTACTAACAGAATTGAGACTAAAATAACTACACATGCAGACAGTAAGAGGCCTCAGAGAAATTTAAGAAAAGATGCCCCCATGTTTTCCATTGTAAAAACAATCATTCAGAATATATATTACGTCACGTATTATTCAATTTCAAGGCATTTTTCCCATTAGAGGGGGGGGGGAAGGTCAACATACAGGTCAACAACTTCATCAGGTAATTATTCACATATAGCTAACTGCAACAATGTGTTGTAGATTTTGGCGATTTATCTAGGTAGACTCTCTCCCGACATAGAAACTCCTTAAATTCTTCTGAAGTAATTTACCTTCATCACAACTGTATATTTGTTAATATTGGGTTGTTGAAGTCTGCATTTAAGTTATAAACAATGCAGTGTACACAGATACACTACCTACTTCATCGTCGAAGTATTTTAATTAAACAGACCGTGTACATGGCTCACTTTAATGTACACGAATTAGTCTTCAAATATTAAACTATTTACTTTCTTCAAGTCGCTCACTATAGAATATACTAAGAAGAACTGTTAACGATATCTCACCGAATAAAACTAAATATATGGTATCACACAAGAAATTCGTTATATAATGTAAATGTGGAGTTAATGACAAATGAGAGAAATTTTGAAGAAGTGACTGAATTAAAATTACTAGAAACAATAATTACAAACAGGAACGAGGTATAGAAATAAATTAAATTAGTGGCGGTTCCTAGGTGTACGAATAATCACATTCTATGTTATAATATAGAAAACGTTTGTAAAAGTGTTTTCCATGACATTGCTTTGCTTTTATCGTCTATGGTAGTTTTCATGAAGTGTGCTATAATTGTCTGAACAATGTCTTCGCTTTACAAACTGTAATCATATGTATTCTAAATAACATCGCCTGTTTAAGTGTACCACCTTCTGCAGAAGCGCTTTTGACAGAAAATAAGTGCAGACTTTCTAATGGTTTTATTAATTAAATTATATAACGACTCACAACTTTGATACAAACTATAGCCTTAAGGTATCTTAGAGAAAATAGATTCTATAAATTTGGGATATTAAACGAGGCGGATGATTCCAAAACTTTGCCTTATCCATTTTTTACAGATATTGAGTTGGTAGTACCCAAGCATTCCTTGTTTTGCGTGCAATTTTTCTATCTAAGAAACTGTACCAAAAGTGATATTTTTCAGTAGAAATCTGCATCGGTAAATGTAGTGTTGTTCCATAAGTTGCCCTTTATCCATTGTACTTGTTCCAGAACTTGCCTAATAGAATTAACCAATACATTACAGACTTTGTGACACGTGGTATGACGTCACATGTTTTCCTGAAGTTTTTTCCAATTCTACCTCTAAGGTTATCACAGCGTTTTACGTGATGTAATAAGAGTAGCAAGTGCATCAAATATATAATATTGTGTTTGTTTGATAGATAATATTACTCCTGCTTCTAAAGGCAAAGTCAATCAATGGAAAAGCGATCCAGTTTTCCTGGATAAAGAACCAGAAGAAGAATCGGAGTAGTCCTACGCACCGCTAAAGTGAAGGATGTAAAGAATTCGCTAGCAAAACATTTTGGGATAAGCTGGGAAAGAAATTATTTGCTTCATTTGTATTAGAACGTATTCGAAAGAGTTTGAGCCGAGAATGGTAGCATTTTTCTTGAAGGAGAAATTCTTTGTGAAGGATGTGACGATCAGGAATTACATTTAAGAGTGTAATTCAGATTAAGACTGTAACGGTTGTCTGGGAAATTGTAGACTAGTAATTAAATTAATAATTTTGAGTATCGCGTGAAACAGTTTGTCTACTTTGATTGCTTGAAACCTCGTGTAATAATGGTTATATACTGTGTTTTGTAAGACTTTTCTTTAAATTCTATTATATTGTTTCATATTGTGAGATAAAATAATAATGTTAATAAATAAGACGAGTGTGTAGCATCTTACCTCTCAAACGTCCTTATTTATTAATAGGGACCTCACAATGTTACTTCATGTTATAATTATATTAGAATATTGCATTTAGTTTTTGTTCATGTGGTTAAAACTTGAAAATTCATAAGGCTAAAGAGCCTAATTCGTATTTATTTTCTCTTTGAGGTCTGCCTAATAAAGTTATGTAAAGTAATATCAGTAAAATGTCGTTGTTTTCAAGCTGAAATGTTGATAGGCCTAAAAACGCCCAAATAGACCTAGTTATATTTTTGTTGCCTTTGTGGCTCTAAAATGAATCAATTTCTGTTCTCTTGCTAAAAAATTAGTCTTTTCCAAAACAAAAAGTATTATAACTAACCATCTGTTGGTAATATTCACGTTTTACTGCAAGGATTAACTGTAACTCAAAGTACGAACTATTAGTAAAAAATGAAGATGTCTGACTCAGTATTGTAAGAATTAAGTGTTTTTCGCTTTTCCTTTAAATTGACTTATAGTGGTTAAGGCAAGTTCTGGAATGACCCAGAAAAAATAATAATTATTACCTCCTATATGCGAGTGTATCCTTGAAACCCGATCGCTGATTGGTCTTTTTTGGAGGCGAGTATTTCGCAGCTGATGCTGCTAGCATTGCCCGAGATTTGTACATTTGATAACCATTTTAGGGCTAAGACTTATGTAGTGTCCTTAATATGTCAGTTCAACAAATGCCAACATCAATATTTTATTTTCTGAAATTTGTTACGTACACATTGAAAAAGTAATAAATAAATGAATAAGATCCTATGAACAAGGTCGGCTGAAGAGGTTGTCTGGTTGGTTAATAAAACACACATTGGAGGGAGTAAAATGGTTAGCATGACCCTTTCCCTTAACCCTAGTTAACCCACATCTCACATTAAGTTAGGTTCTAATTTATCCTTCTAGATAAATACAGATTCTATACAGAAATAAAATTTATTTTGCATAGCCGAGTATCGGTCAGTATCACTGGACGTGGGTTGACTCCCTGACACGTTACACCATAGACGCGGTCATGAAATAAACATATTTGTGTTTCATCCATGGTAATTTCAAGCCTAACAAATTTTGAAACTGATAATGCACACCCAAACACAAAATGTAGAAGCTGCCACTGAATTCAATTCCGGAAAAGCATGCTATTATGCACTAGGCCTACAGGGACTTTTGTCATCCCATCTGCAAAAATATATATATACAATAAAAGTTAAACTGAAAATATATGTATTAGGGAATAAAGTTCTTAGGAATATTTTTGGATAAAAGACGAACAGACGGTGATTAGAGAGGACTACTTAAAAGTGATATACTGTACATGATCATTATGCGATGCCAGATGTACGGTAGTAAGAACAGTCAAGTCTTGTACACTGCGATGAGGAAGACATGTGGCTCTAATGAGGAATGAAAGAGGGGCATGAAAACAACCAGAAAATAAGCATAAAATGAGATTGGAGGTAAATTATACAGAAGATGAATGCAAAACATTAGCTCAGTACAGGGATGTATGAAGAGCTTATGTCCGCGCAGGGATGAACCTACGGTTTCGTTATTGATGTATGTTACAATTTGTCACTAATCCACGCTATTGTGGCCAGCGATAACTCACTATTGTGGCCATCGCTGATTGTGACCATATTTTGACATTTGGCAATGCAAGGTACAATGCCACAACAGTAATGTTGCAAGAAGCCGTGAACAAGCGTATCATTAAGATTGCAGTGAAATAGTTTTGTGATTTACTGTAATTTTTTCTAATATCATTTATTTTTATATATAACATCAGCATATTAAAGTTAAAAAACTATTTTGTTTTTTTATTTGATACCCATTTGAAGAATATACATAAAATCGCCAAACCTTTAGGATCATTAAAATAATAATCATAAAAATTGTAATATCCATCATATAAGTTACGAACATATTTCCAGCACAAAGGATACAAAAAGAAATTATAACAATCAGATTTCCAAAAAAAAGTTATTCACGGTGGGCAATTCATTGGAAGCACTAGTGTTACAGGTTAGCATAGCGAAATACATTTATGTGAATTTATCACTTCACCTCATACTCAGCAGTGCATTAATACGACAGAACAACGGTCGTGAAAATACTGAAGAAGAAACCAGTGTGGTCCCGAAACCGGTCTAAATAAAATACGGAGCATGACCTGAGGTGATATATATGTATTTTTTTTAAATTTCATATATACCCCATTGGGCTGTGGTACGTTTTTTTGGCGGACACAATTCTACACTTACATCCTTATGCCATTACGCACTAAACACGTTTCGTACTATTTTAAACATTTTGGAACCATTTTATAAACATTTATTACGATTATTAAATATTTATAAATTACGCGAAATTTGTGATCGGGTTCTAGAGACGCGGAAATGTTTCATGTAACATCCGCTAGGTGACTCTCAAATCGGAGTGACCAACATTTGAAAATAATTTCAAACCATATTTAGTGTTAGTGTACGTAAAATTAGTTTATAATGTATTTAATAATACGCATGTAAATTGTTTTGTTGGGTTAGGAAATGGGAAGTTGGGTTACGTCCATTTTTTTAGCATTTGGGAATAAATAATATGCATGTAAATTGTTTTCTTTGGTTAGGAAATGGCAAGTTAGTTTATGTCCATTGTTTTTTAGCATTTGGGAATTTATTCCCAAAGTTGGTATCGCCGACTGCAGAGCCATCTACCGGAGGCTACATTAACCATTACAGCAACTCGCACATGTGCACTATAATTCTGTGGAACTTAGAAGAATTTGTGTCTGCCAAATAACCGACTTTTTTCCCCCATTGTGTAATTCCTATAAATTTCAACATTCATGTGATTTATTTTCTATTTCACTCCCTAATACACCTTTATCAGTGTACCAGAAGCAATACATTAATGTACTAGAAGACTACATATTGTCCAATACTTATATCAGAATGTTTTATTTCTCTTAACAAAACTCTAATACATATGTACACACATCGATTCTAACAAGCAATATATATATATATATAAGTAAAGAACAATGGATATAGAGATTTGTTGTCTAAGCTCCCTTGGTCTCATGTTATGAATCTGAAACACTGAAAGATATTTGAGGACTACTCAAATAATATTCTGCAAACACTGCAATACTAAGGCATTGCATTGTGTAGAATAATTCTGCAAGCACTGCAAAACTCAGGCATTCCATTATGTAGAATAATTCAGCAAGCACTGCAAAACTAAGGCATTGCATTGTGTAGAATAAATGAAGAGTAATAATGTAGCATTGTGGTTATAACAGTGACTTTTACAAGCTTATTATATGGATGCAGATTTCACATGCAGTAGATGTTTAAATGGTAGGCCTACATTTTTCACTTTTAAAATTCAAAATCTATAATGATAGTAATATAAATAATTATTATATTTATTTATTTAACAGGCTACACTACTTCTTTTTATTTGTTGTCATTTTCTGCACATTTTTCTGTTATTCCATTATTCATTGTTCAATCATTTCTCCTTCATGCTACTTGAAACATCATCATTACACAATTTTATTTTTTTAGCTGCCTTCTTCTTTTTATGTATACAGCCGTGGTCTCAAGGTAGCACCCTACTTTGCCATGCAGCGGGCCCAGATTTGATTCCCGATTGGGACAGGCTCCTAGGTGAGGTATTTTTTCGGGGTTTTTCCTCATCTGTTAGACAAATGTCAGGAAGCTTAGGGCCCTATGGTCCCCTAAAATAATCCGGCCATGATCATCATCTTTCAGTGGTGTGGAAAGCAATGTGAAGCTACCACACATATAATTTCGTAGTAAAGCTGCAAAGCATAGCATAAATTACTGTGATTGCAATGAAAGACCTGCCTTTGGTAGAACACTATACATAGAAAGATTCTTTTTATGTGCCCTTACCATTTTAATTATTATTTCTTAAACCCACAATTGTAGTTGAACTTCATATGTTTTTTTATTTAAAGTACTTTTTTTATTTTGTTTTCTCAAAACACAAACTGAGAACCTTCAAAAATCCATTTCTGTAGAATTTAATGTACTTACTGTTCCGGATTTTGAATTCCCAAACTTCTTGCAAATACATTGTTGTACTCCTTATTATTGTATTAAATGTTTTTTGTTTTTTTTTTTAAACTTATATTCTGATCAGATAAAACACCATTTCATTTTATATTACATATTTACTCTTTTATCCTCATTAATGCCAGCATTTTGACATCTGTCTGCAATCATATTTGACCCTATGTGTACATATTTGTCACATCTTTAATTTTTCCAAGTCAGTCTTCTAAAATTATTTCTTTTTATTTATTCCCTATTATTGTATATACCGGTATTGTTTTAACAATTATCATTAATACCCATTTTTCATATTCTTCCTTCAGTTTTCTTATCATAATAGGCCTACTCAAATTCTTGTACATAATCTTCTGTCATTAGTTGTAGAACATCAGCAATTAGAAACAAATAAACTGTAATAAAATTGTTATTATAATACAAAAATCATAACAATAATAGCTTTACATAACATGGGAAAGTTAAAATTTTAAGGTCATGTATACAACTGAGACAGGTTAAATTTAATTTACTATAATTACACCTGGGGGCACGCCGTAGCGTAGTGGTTAAGGCACTGAGCTACAAGCCGGAGGGTCGAGGATTCAAATCCATTGGGGTCAGGACTTTTAAACTGACTCAAACCCTCTGGCGGCACTATGGCCCTAGGGTCGACTCAGCCTCTAACGGAAATGAGTACCAGACGCTTGTTCTGGGGTAAAGGCGGCCGTCACGCAGGGCTGACCATCCGGCTGACATCAAGTGCCGATTGTCTAGAAAAAGTGGGAGCCTTAACCTCCTACTACCCCAAAGGCCTCCTGAGGCCTGTTGTGGGATCACTTTTATAATTACACCTATATCTAAGTTACAACAATAATAATAAAATATTACATAGTATGCTCACCAAATAATTACATAATGCTATAGACTATAAAATTTGTCAACTATTCTAAATTGAATGAATAAATCATGAAAAAAGATAACAGAATGATTTAAATGCAAATAAAACTATTCTAATTCAGAGCTGAGATCCAGTTATATTTTAAAGAAACTTGCTTAAGATATTACTTCATCTATTGGGTGTTACCTGCCATACGACTGAATTGTGTCCGGAACTGTCATTGATAGAAACATTGTTCTTAGGCAACATCATACTTTACGGGAAATAAGACTGAATGCAAGGTTAGATGATACCAATAATTAGGAACTCCCTCCATTTATGATTTATGTATGACAAAAAATTATATGTATATGGACCTACCTATTCAGATGTTTATGCTTTTTCATTATGTCAATAGGTATAATTTATTTGCATTTCAAATTTCATTACGAACAGAATATATGCTCCATGCTGACTCACCTGTAATTTCTGCTCTCATTTTCACCACGTCCTCGATGACTAATGTGGGATATTTGTCACTAAACTGTTTGGAAACTTTCAAAATAATTTGTTTCTTTCCACTCTTCAAATTGTTTAATTTCTAATGCTTTATGAAATTTTACAGATAGCAGCCATTTTAAAACAACTGTAATCCCAGTGTATTCTAAATTGCACATGCGTAAGAATAAAACAATACTTATTTAATCTATTCAAATTGTAATTATATATTTTAAGAAACTTCCATATAACATACATAGACATGTGCTAGATAATATATATTTTTGTTATATTTTATTTCCTTTATTTCGAGCGTTAGAGAGGGAACTACATTTTCTTATACACTAAAGGTAAAACCATTATTTGACCATGAAATGCAGTCATACATCTGTTTTGTTTACGTTACAACTGGAACTTTGCTTGGAAGAAGTATAGTAGTGACAGTAGATATTACTTTCTTTAATGATAGTATTTAACAACTCAGGACATTGGTTTTGCAATTCAAATATGGGAACATAACAATGTTGGCACTTTGATATTTTGAGGATTGAGGTTCTTTTGATTAACATCAGTACGTATAAGACAGGTTTCATAACATTCATTCCTTCCATAGAATGCTACTTAAATATATTTACACCCTTAAGTACTCAAAGACCCCAACACCTGTGTGAACCAACAAACCTCACAATCATAGACCAGTATGATAACCACCAGTTCGATCTACAGGGTGTGTCAAAAAGGCCGGCGCAAACTTACATGGTTGAAAGTACACGATAATAGAAGCAACAATGTCCCAGTAAACATGGGTCCGCAAACGAGCCGTTTGCGAGATAATTACGAATGTATGGTTACAAGCCGCCACTGACTTCATTGTAAACATCGTCCTAGTTAGTACAAATTAATTTGAATGTAGACTTTACTATTAATTTTTCATCTCATTTAGTTCACATTTCACAGTTCACTTCACTTATGGGTTACCTGTTAAGGAGATGTTCGAAGTGTCTTCCTTGTATCTTGATGCAATACTGAGCTCGTCTCTGCAATGAATGTTGAATTCTTTCGAAAACCCCTGGATCATTTCTGAATTCTTGACAAGCATGTACAACTCTCTGCTCCAGGTCTTCTACCGTGTTAATGGGTGTGCTGTACACTTAGCTTTTGAGGTGACCTCACACACAAAAATCCAAAGGATTTAGATCAGGTGATCTTGGAGGCCAAGGTACAGATCCGCCTCGACCTCTCCATCTTTGGCCGTATCTCCACGTTAGATGCCGTCTCACGGCAGCAGCAAAATATGCCGGAACTCCATCATGCATGTACTACAAACTCCGACATTGCTGAAGGAGAACATCCTCAAGCAATCCTGGAAGATGACGCCGCAGAAACCTAAGGTACCTCTGTCCATTAAGTTTTCGTGGAAGAATGTGTGGCCCAATGAGATGATCACCTAGTATCCCTAACCACACATTCAGTGAGAAACGGTGCTGATGTGGTGACTCATGAACAGCATGTGGGTTTATTTCACAACAAAATTGTGTATTATGATAATTAAAATCACCATCGCGTGTGAATCCTGCTTCGTCTGTAAATAAAATGTTACATGCGAAACGAGGGTTGACTACAGTCTGTTGTTACATCCACTGACAAAACATCACTCTAGGAACAAAGTTCGCATCATTGAGACATTGAACTCGTTGGAGGTGTAAGCGTACAGTAAATTGCGCTGTATAATTCTCCATACACTACTGAGGCTTAGTACAGGCACTTGTGTGGCAATTCTGCTCGTCGAGGTTCCTGGAGAGTGCTGTACTGCTTCCAACACCATATCCTAAACCTCAGGCGTAATGCGAGCAGGCCTACCTACTGCTCTCTTATGTACAAAACCCCCGTTTTCTCTGAGGCGCTGATGGTCCCTTATAAATGTACGACTTTCGGGGTGTCTACGATCAGGATATGTTTCTCGGTACAAGCGTGCAGCCTCCCGTGCATTGCCATTAGCCTATCGTACATGAAATGCATATCCGCATACTCTTCGTTACTGTAAGGTTCCATTGTAAATACAACACAGCACAAGTGGCACTCCTCAGACAAAGACTGATACCTTTTGAGACTGTGTACTGTATCCGTCCTGTACGTTCTGCGTGTATGGTTTGATTACAACTCCACCACTCGGCAATGTCCAGTTTTGTAAACAAAAACACAGGACGGCTTCAAGTGCGCAAGGAGTAAACCGTACGATGTTACAAACACTGACGTCAGTGGCGGCTTGTAAGCATACATTCGTAATTATCTCGTAAACGGCTCATTTGCGGACCCATGTTTACTGGGACATTGTTGCTTCTATTATTGTGTACTTTCAATCATGTAAGTTTGCACCCTGCTTTTTGATACACTCTGTATATCTTTGTATATCACTTAAAAACCACAATAAAAGTGTTTCTCTATACATTAGAAAATGTATCTATTGAAGTAAATAGGTACAACCATCAGTGATAAATTTGAGCTAACAAAAATCATTCAACGAATCCTTGAATTTGAAGTTATTTTCTATTAAAAGTTACTGGTTAGTTCACATTTAGTCTAGTTTTATTATACCTTACTCTTAAACTTAATAGTTAATTTTTGTATCAAATAGCTGTAGAAGTCATAACTTATGTGTTTTTTTCATCATTATAAATGTATTACTACATACTCTTGTTCGCTGTTACCTTTCTTGCAACAATAGATTTTCTAACTTGATTCTTCCCTGTCACAGCCTTTGTTAAATGTGTTCCTTTAAATGCTCTTTAAACCTCTCTTGATATTTTTTTTTGTTTGAAATGTTCACTTCTTGCTATCCTCACTTCTAGGCAATTTTGAAATGTCTTTGCTGAGGAAATCTGTAGGAAACAAATATACACTGTTGTATATTGGTTCAATACATTGTTTTTCCGGGTAGAAAAAGGTTTATCTCAGAGGAATAGTCAAAGTAATATCCTAAACAAACAAATTAAAGAAATAAAACCTACATTCAAATATGCATTATTAAATATACTATTACTGTAAAAAATATCTTAAGAATAAAATTAATCAAAGTGTATATTCTCATTTTCAAATGTAAAAATAAAATTAGTACTGTTGAGCAAAAAAAAAATTATATGATGTTAAACATTTTATTATTTATCAGCAGTCATAATGAATAACCTCTTTTGAGTAAAAAAAAAAAACAGCCATTTGGACAATCTTTAAGTTGGTTTTGGGAAACGATTAGGAGCTAATGTTACAATGGATAGAGAAATTTCCCTCCTTTTCCTTTCAGCTGAAAAATTTGCATATTTTCTTTTACATCCATCCCCTGGTACAAAACTTTCCCAAATATTCAGCATCAAGAATACTATACAATAATAACTTTTAAGGTCTTGAGTTAATGTTTGACAGCCATCATTCCATTTACACATCCTGCAATAAAGCAAATATGCTTGTTTACCATGACATGAGATGCAAACACAATTCATAAATGTATTTCTTATCAGTAAACATAATGTTTTTAAATTCCTGTTGTATCACATTTCAGTAAGTGTGTGTAATTTATTAATAAGCTGACGTCATATACTAAATTTATAATCTTGAAGGTGTAGACATATCAATGATATAACATGTGCTATTGCATATAAGTTTCATAAAATATAGCCTACATTATAAACAAGAGATGAAAGCAAGCAAGCTTCTGCAAATTTTCTGTTTACTGAACAAATAAAAGTTATATTATTTGAATTTAATATTGTGATGACCTTGTTAATAATACTGGCATTATTCTATTGCAAGAAAATCAATTTCAACAATGCGTTTGTTATTTGATACCAATGTATAGGAGTTTCTTATGAAAATGGGTGGATTTCTTGTAAATTTTATAAACAAGCAGCCAGCAATATGAAGTGAACACATTTAGTTGTGATATTAAATACAAAAATCTAGAAGTAATTATTCAAATGTTTGTTACAAGCATGACATGGAACACAATTAATATCTTAGTAGGTTTACAATTAAAATTAAGAGAAAGCTATTCTATAAAAATAATAACAAATATTTAGCTTTGAAGTATGTTCGGTGCAATGCCACTGCCATTCAGTATTCTCCCCTATGTTAAAAAATATGCCTCCGATCACATTTTCTGAAAACACAATTTCTGCTAGATTGATTGTTTTTATCCATTTTAAAATACAATAGGAAGTAACATTAAGAGGCTTGTTTAATAATTAAAACATTTTGTCTGCTCATTCTTAACTCTTAGAGTTGTTTTTGTCGAACATATGTTTCAGAGCTTCTTATCCCCATCATCAGCGATTACAGACTATAATTTCAGAGTCTGTAATCGCTGACAATGGGGGCTAAGAAACTCTGAAACATATGTTCGACAAAAACAACTCTAAGAGTTAAGAATGAGCAGACAAAATGTTTTAATTATGTTTTTATCCACTCTAGTATAGTTTCTAGTACATCTAAGAAACTATCCAAATTCTGGAACAGTGCAGTTATCTAATTCATAAGACAGACATATGCACTGGATATTTGGCATTTTATGTTATATTTATGATAATGCTTCCATAGCTTTTTCTAATTGAATATTCATTTTGATTTATTGAGTTTATATCTGAATTCAAGTTCACCAGTCAGTGCCAAAAGATTATGTTTTCCTCCCATTTTTATGACAGTTTCAAATTCAGAATCCTAGTGTGAATACTGACTCTATAAGAGTCCATGTGATTGTAGCATCCTTAAACTTAGCAAACTTGGGTGACACTGTTGTGTTCCCAGGAATTCTTTCCCAGAAGTAATTTTACAAATTACTGTAATTTGGTTACACTTTTAAAAGCATCACCATTTTTTCTGGTCCAAAATGTATAAATTCAACAAATCTACATTTCCTTCTGTAAAGTGTATGTACTTCTTAAGTAAAATGTCCTTAGGAGCGCCCTGGGGTAGTAGAAGTTTAAGGCTTCCATCATTTTAGATAATCGGCATGAAATGTTATCCAGGTTATCAGCTCTGTATGGTACCGGTACCTGCTTTATCCCTCAAATCAAACGTCTTGTGGTCATTGTTAGATTCAAGAGCAGAACCACAGTGCAGGCAGATTTAGGCCATTTAAAAGTATTGTCCTCATTTGTACACTACATTCTAGTTTATGGCATTCAGGATGTTTTATGTCTTTACAATCAAGCAGTCTAGTCCCTGTCAGTTATTTCATATTATGGTAAATATGTAGAATCTGTCAATCTAACTTATGTCACTTTTCCATTAAACTTTTGCTGAGCTGCTTAAAAATTATGTTCAGATGTCACTTTCTCTATCTTGTCTTTCTTCCATTCACTGCACTGTTGTCATTGTATGAATTTACTGCTTATTCTGTCATTGACAGTTTCAGATTCTTGGATTATAATGAGTTTCCAGTGTGATATTAAACATGAAGATCCTCTGTCAGATATTAAAACTAAATCAGAAGTAAGTTATTTTGGAATTGTAGCTCTCTGTCATCATTAGAGCTCTGGTTTGATATATTGATATGTTGTGATTTTTCATTTTACAGGTGATAAAAGTGGATGTAAAATCTGAAGTAGAAGAACAAAGTGAAAATTTTGATATTAATTATGAGGAAACAAAAATTGAGGTAACATTTATATAATAAATTAATGAGTCATTTTAACATCTTACCTCATATTTCATGTTTTTCAAACACGGTAACTATAGTTTTCAAATGATCTTGTCATTCATTTTCAACCGCCATTATGACCCAATTTTAACTTTGAATAACATTTATATGTTTAGAAATATAAGCTTAATATTAGAACTGCTACAGTGTAGAAGGGACATCATACTCACTTGAGTTATTTTAAGAGATGGACCCAGTATAGTGGTTCCTTGTGTTCAGCATGTTGGGACTCCAAACCATTCAAATGGGTGTCTCAGCCTATAATCGCTATTTATAGTAGTCAATATTTTTTATAATGCTGTGTGATGTTAGGTTCTGCATCCTTTTCAAAATTCCATCAGAAGTATAGGAATAAAGTAGAGTGAAATATATATCGACATTACGTTGGTGGTAGAGGCTAAATATTATAGGTAGATTGTTAGACCTATGAGATTCCTACAATCCTCGTTCACTTATAGAGAATATTAATGATAAATGTATCAAGTTACAGATGTTGAATGTTTATGAGAACTTTAAATGGATTTTACATATTTTTACTATTTAGTCTCTTATATTTAAACAATTATCAATTAAATGTATTAAACCCTAAAACAAAAAGAATTGTCATGTCTCCAATAAAGTTAATTCATTGTCTCTATAATTCATATCATTTTTCAGGATTAATGAAGAGTTAATCATATTAATAAACTCTCTCAGACCTTTGAACAAATAATAAAATACAGGATAGTAATTTGTTGATTGATAGTATCCCAATAAATTAAATATTTTAAATATATTTTAAACTAGCCATCCATCATTTGTCAGATTGAAATTAATGATGGGAGAATTGTCCAATGGAACAAATTCAGAGGATTCTATGCCGCCTTGCCACCAAAATAAATTCAGATAAAAAAAAAAACGCAAGGACACACAATTTTTTTGTTATAATATAATAATTACCTGAGAGAAATATATATTGATTTTTTCCCAAAAAAAGAAAATGACTAAAAATAGTGAGAAATTGAGCTCAAAGTAACCTAAAATCAGCATATTTGCAATGTATAATGTTCATTAGTTATTCCTAAGAGAGTTCATCATTGTGTCACAAAAACTTGTTACAAACAAATGAATACTAAACTAATCTAGTGTACTAACTCACCCATTTTCTCACCCTAACCTGCCCAAACTAACACTAACTTGCCCACCTAACACCAGCTTGCCCGTTTTCTCACCCTAACTGGATCACTAATGTAGGTGGATTTTTCGGATAAAATTCCCTTATATGTGAGCAAACATGTTTACAAATTGCTCCAATGGGAACAGGTATTTTCACTTGACCAACACAACACTAAAAGCCACTTCTTGCCCTATTGAATGTTCATTGTAAATACGTAATTGCTACTTGTAGTTTTCACAACATTTTTCACAATCTTGTATAATGTTTGGTCTTGTAGCCTCTTAAAAATTCCATCAGAAGTATATAAATGAAGCGAAATATATATTGGCATTATGTTGCTTTTAACTGTTGAGGCTCGCTTATGGAGGATATTAATGTTAGTCCTTAAAATATTAATCATAAGTATTGTCTCACTTTTTCTTTTATTTCTTTGAATCCAACCATCATCCCATAATATTTAAGGGGGTAGACAGGTAACTTTGGAATCTATAAGATACATAAATTTTCTTTTCTTCATCTTAATCTCTTGCTGTATGAACTCAATATTTTATGATTAATTTGCTATTATTCTGTTGTTATATGATGTCACCTGTTATTTACTAGTTTTGGGAATTCATATTTAAATTGAAACCTAAAAAATATGTTGTGTCGCATATCCCTCATAATTTCTACAGTATTTTTTAATGATTTCTTTTATATTCTGTTCATGACTAATATAAGTATAGGTTGTAGCAAATTCTTTTAGGTAACTGCATGCTGATTATATATATACTTTTTTAATATTGTTATGATTTGAAGAATTTTTATTTTTCAGGTTAATAAAAAATTATTTATTATGTAAAATATACAGGTTAGTAGAATGGTTCTGCTCCATTCTCCTTATCTATAAGTCATATATATATACTTGGAAAATGTTATTAAATCATCTCATACAGTTTTTAAGTTATTAAGGAAACAGCATTGTACAGTACATATTGTGGAGAGTCACTTACCTGTACGTACATGTTGCAAAATATTTACCAGATGCAAAGATGGACCCTCATTCTGAGTATCTCTTGTGCCCTTTCATTGTTAATCTTATACTTTTTTTGCCCTGTGCCATTTCTGACTTCATGCAGTATTTTCTAGGCACACCTTCAGTTTTTCAAAACCATGATTCTGGATGCATTTCATTGTTTAATGCCATCATTGCATAATTACCACTTATTTCCCAAACTTAGTTCCAGTATAACCAATTGTGGGACAAATTCTCCACACTTTTGAATTGAAAATACAGTTGAAGTAAAATTTTATCAACTTACCTCATATTCTTCTTTTTTTTAGACCAGTTCTGGATCTTTCTTTTTCAGTTCCATTCTTAGTATTTTCATGACCATTGTTTTGTCATCTTGAAAAGCCACTTACTGCTACCTCTTTTGGTACCTGAATGTACCTTGAAATCATATAATTTACCCCAGTATTTTCAGAGTTCATTAACTACTTTCCATTTTTTTGGATGTAGAATTTTTACCCACACAGTGAGTTATTTCTATGTGTTTTAATAATTTTGCCTTTCTTTCGATAAGATGTTTTTCTTACCATGCATGGGATGCTACTGCAGATTTTCCTATTTCCCCATTCTTGACATTCCTGAGATGTTCATTCATTCTGGTTTTCAAATTTCGCTTTGTGAAAAAACATCTCAGAATGTCAAGAATGGGGAAATAGAAAAATATGCAGTAGCAGATATGTGTTATATGTCAGCAAGCATGTTGGCCAGCACTATGCTAAAAGTCACTTAGATATGTCATAATGTAGTTGTTAATAGTTTCTAATTTTAAATTTTCTTAATACAGTGAATCTATTCATATGATGTGAGTAAAGTTCCTGCATTGTACTCTGCTACCAGCCAACCAAATCATTTGCTTCCAGCTTTTCCCTCTTTTCTTTGGTTTGTTCTCTACTGATCGCTTCCATGTTTTCCTAGGTCGTCCCCTCTTTCATACTCCTTGCGGGACATTTCAACATCCTGATCAATTAAACTTACTTTCATAAAAAAAATTCAGAGACAAAGAATTTTCTTTCATCTGGAATGTGAAATGAGGTACTAATTTTGAGGCATTAAAAATGTCATATTACCAATAATAATCATTAATATAGCTCCAAATCTTGGAGTGGCAAAATAACCTATCTAATTCTCGGAATGATAATGTTATTCCTACTACTATTATTATTGCCTCTCTTTATTGTTGAGAGGTTTCTTTTGATGTTGTGGTCTATAAATTATGTTCAGTATTATTTGCATTGTTATTACGTGTAATGAGAGAAATGATACTATAAAATTAAAAAAAAAAAGAATTTAAAGAGATTTTGATGGTCCAGAATTTCACATTGTTAGAGACATATGGTTTCTATAAATCAGAGTGAAGGGTACTAAATTTTGTTTTAGTTTGATGTTATGTTTTGCATTTTCAGGGGTACCAGAGTGAGGAAAACCTTTCTGGAATGCACAGCACGAACAAGTGTTCACCAACAGAAGATGGAGTTTTTACATCTACATCTTTAAAACCTTCCGTTTCTTATATGCCATTTATTCAGAAGTCAAGCCAGAATGCAAATATATCCTTAAACAGTAATGAGAAGGCATTCACATGTCCTATGTGTAATAAGTCATTCAATCGCAATTCCATTCTTAAAACGCATTTTCGTTTATTACACGGTAATCAGAATCCAGTCATATGTTCTCTATGTAATAAGTCTTTTTCTCGAAAACGCAATCTGGTTACACACCTTCGTGTACATAGTAATGAAAAACCATTCCAATGTAGCATTTGTGGCAAGCAATTTTCTCGGAAAGATCACCTTAATGCACATTTACATTTGCATAGTAATGACAAACCTTACAAATGCAATTATTGTTATAAGAGTTTTACTCAGAAAGGTAAACTTGTTGTTCATGTACGTTTGCATTGTGATGACAAACCATTCAAATGCTCAATTTGTCAGAAGTCATTTATTAGCAAGTCCACTCATGATAAACATTTATTTTTGCATCGTACTGAGAAAGCTTTCGAATGTTCATTTTGTAATAGAACATTTACTCAAAAGTACAGACTTGTTATACATTTACATATGCATAATAATGACAAACCATTCAAATGTTCTATTTGTAATAAATCTTTTATTGAGAAAGCGCATCTTATTACACATTTACGTATGCATAATAATGAGAAACCATTCAAATGTTCCTATTGCGAGAAGTCATTTACTCAAGTGTCAAACCGTAATACACATTTACTTTTGCATACTAAAGAGAAACCGTTTACATGTTCACTTTGTAATAAATCATTTAATCAAGTTTCCAATCTTAATAAACATTTACGTACGCATAGTAATGACAAACCTTATAAATGTGCTGTTTGTATGAAGTCGTTTGCTCAAAAGTCATATCTTGTAATACATATACGTTTACATACTAATGAGAAACCATTTGAATGCAAAATTTGTAATAAATTATTTACTCAAAAACCACATCTTGTTGCACATTTACGTGTGCATAATTGAGAAATCATGAAATATTCTGTTGGTAGTAAGTTATTTACTCAAGTGTCTTAACTTTATAAACATTTTTACTGTCGCATAGTAATTGGTAACCATTCAAATGTCAATACTGTAATTATTAGTTTAGTTTGAATAATTGTCATTTAAGATTGTATAGCATTGAGTATTCAATAAATTGGTAAAGGATATGTTGAGTTGGCTACATTTGCACAAACACACTTATATATATATATACTAATGAATTCGCTTATTTAGTCTTCAAATAAAATGTCTGTCTGTATTGATGACAAATAATTTATACAAATAGTGTATTTTTCATTAATTATTTCTTCACAAGCCCAAACTTGTCACATATTTACATATGCTAAGTAAAGAGAAGATATTGAGTTTCTCACAAACAATTGAGTAGAAATCTCATGATTTATCATTAATGCATTTTTTCCTGCTTGTTTGATACTAGTACTTGTATGAAAACTAACTCACTCACTGGCACTATTGATCCCATAGGTTCATGTTCGCGCGGACATAAGATCTCCTCAGCTAATGTTTTCCAATATTCCCTTTAGAATATACTTACCTCAAATCACGGTTAATGTTATTCTCCCACCTCATTCTTGGTCTACCAACTGGGCGTTTTTCCTCTGGTTTTCCTACAAGAAGCTTCCATGCACGTCTTATTTCCCCATTCATGTCATATGTCCTGCCCATCGTAGTTTACGAGACTTAACTGTTATTATATTTGGCTTCCTAAAAACACCATGTAGTTCACTGTTATATAGTCTTCTCCATTCAAGTATCTTTGATCCAAAAATTTTCCTAAGAACTTTATTCTCAAATACTAGTAATCTCCTTTCCTTCGTTAAAGTAATAGTCCATGTTTCACATTCACATAACTTTTTATATATTTTCAGTTTAACATGTTTTGAAACGAGTAGGGACGTCAAAAGTCCCTGTAATTTCCAGAATTGAGCCTATGTTTAATTTCTTTCTGCACCTCGTTCCTATTTGTGTTTATTGTTCATAGGTATTGGAATTCAGCCACTTCCTCAAAATTTTCCTCATTTGTCATTAGCTGTCCATTTCCATTATATGATATATTTCTATGTATGGCCGTATATTTATTTTCATTGATATTTACTTCCAGTCCCAATTTCTTAGTGTTACACAATAGTGTGTGCATGTTGGCGTTTAGTATCTCCTCGCTA
This sequence comes from Diploptera punctata, assembly GCA_030220185.1. Lineage (NCBI taxonomy): Eukaryota > Metazoa > Arthropoda > Insecta > Blattodea > Blaberidae > Diploptera > Diploptera punctata. The sequence continues at coordinate 556,774 of JASPKZ010010244.1, forward strand.
TCGCCCAATATTACTACATCATCAGCATAAACTAACAGCTTATTAATACCATTGAGTTGTAGACTTTCTTCATCCTCCAAAGACTTGATAGCATGCACTAGTGCAAAATTAAATAGGAGAGGGGATAGTGCATCTCCTTGCTTTAACCCATTGTGGATTTCAAAAGTATCCGAAAACTTTTCGCCTGTATGCACCATACTCCTTGTGCTATTTAGACACATTCGTATAACTTTTTGGAATTCCAGACTCCAGCAGATACTATATAAGTTCTTCCTCTTAATTAAATTGTACGTCTTTTTATGTATGATAAATATGATACTTTATTTTGAATGTAGAACAACTGTAATCTGAATTACTAAAATAATAGCATTTCACTGTAGTTTGATTTAATGTTAAATAAAGCATTAATTAGGTTTCTAATTTAGTTATTACAATTTATTTATCATTCTCTGAAAAAAAATGCTATTGGTGTACCAAAATAAAGTAATATTGCATCAATAGCACACCCAGAAGCATCTGTTTTTCAATTTAATAATATTTAGACTATTGGAATTACTATTGAACCTGCTATGTGAAGTTACAGTTTTTAACTTATGCCCGTGTGGCTATGAACCTAGGCGTTCGATAGTGCCAGTGAGTAAGAGTAAGTATTATATATATATATATATATATATATATATATATATAGCAAGTTGAATACATATCGTCATCCGAATTTTGACGGATGTATATGTTAATTTGAGTTTAATTAATTACAATTATTAAAAGGAAGGCATTTTATTAATATCGACTGCGGTGAACCAGTGGTTATGTTTCTTGCCCCGAGGGTCGAGGTTCAAACCCGGCCGGTGTCGATGGATTTTTATGGACGGAAAAACGCAAGTAACACGTCCTGCGGGAGGGACTTTAAACCATCTGAAAATGTTTAGGCTCATAGAAGATCCTTCAGCTATGAATAAAGAGGCCTCAAAGCAAAATTAACTACCTCAACATCCTAGTAATACCTTCGTTGCCTGTTAGATGTCTCATTGAGTCGGTGTGTAGACTGTATGCCATCCATGACATCTATTGGCAAATAAGGAACTAAAAATTAGCTTGGTCTAGTAACTCCTAACAAAGTAGAGTCGTGACTTGATATAGGACTACGCCATTAATAATAAAAATAAATGTTATTAGCATTTTACAACATTAAATTAAATACGAAATTAAAAAGTCTTTTTAAAACAAATCACGGATTAGTTATTTCGTTACCGTTGTCCACTTGTGGAATTGCTGGCAGATGCACTCACCGATGGTTATTTTTACTGCCTCAAAGTATTGTCTAATTGAGACTTCATAATGTACAACTCTACAGGTGGTTTTCTCAACCGAAGTCTAATCCACGACCACGGTTCTTTCCATAACACTTTTAAACATTACTGAAAATTCAGAGAAGTTGTTATGAAACCATAGAAATGATTCAGACATTTATTTGTGTAATTAACAGCCGTAGATTTTCAGTTGTTATGGTTGTTATGGAAACAATAAAAGATCGGAAAACCACGGTCATGGTTTAGACTTCGGTTGAGAAATCCACCCAATATGTTTTTCATTGTGCTAGGAAATTATATGTTATATATATATATATATATATATATATATATATACACACATATATTGAGGATGGCTTCTAGAGAAACTATTTTACCTTCACATATATGAAAGTTTTATGTTGTTAGAAGCTACAGTTCCAGCCTTTTTTATATTAAAAAAGGACTTTTACAGCATTTTTAATGTTATGTAGTAAGAGAGTGATTTGAGGAATAAAATATATTTTGCCTTAAAATCGAACTTTATTTCACAATAGATATGTCTGCATATTATTGGATTAAGTCTAAATTTAGAGATAACGTGTGGGGGAAACCTCAAAGATTGTGAATATAAATAATTAATTTGCACTAATGCATCTCCAAGCGCGCGACAAGCCAACAAGGCTGCTGGCCTCACATCCACGTGTGTTAATCACAGAGGTAGACGATAATCGAGCCAGTGTAGGGGTGACCCGTGGTCAGTATGTCGGATCCCCCAGTCGTTTTAGCTGATCTTGTTAACCTGGAGTAGCTTCTTATTGTAGCTACCCAAATGCCTCACGATGCTATGAGTCCCATCCTGGCCGAAATTCCACGAGAAAATTTCCATGGGGACTCGATCCATTGCAAGTCCCGTAGCTCTGCGCCAAGGCTTCTGGCATTAACCACTCAGCTACGGCGCGGGACGCAGTAATGGATCTACCATTGAACAATCAATTCAGTATAGCGTTCAGCAGTCCTATCCTTGTGTATAAACAAAACAAACATGCAAGGCGAGTGGCAGATGCAAAATATATAATGTAAATCAGTAAGTTTTTACACAACGACTGAAGTTTCTACATGTCATGCATGTAGTACGAATTTCAAGGATCTCACGACCAATATTTTACTTAGATGAGATTTGGGTTAACCCAAACCATAATTTTAAATGTATATGAAAATATTTTTAAAAATGAGGGACATAAAGCTCCGGTGGAAGAAGTGGTAGTAGTATTAGTCCTGGTCATATCACTGGGAAGCATAAGGCCTTGATAAAAGCTCACCAAAGCACTCTGTTGGTTTGCCAATGCCCTAATTTTATTTCAACTCACCCCTGTCTGTTCAGCTTCATCCTTGATGGTATTACTCCATGTTGCCCTAGTCTTCCTCTTCGCCTTCTCAGTCTTTGCGGATTCCAATTAAATATTATTTTTGTGACGTTATCGTACTCTCTTTTTAACATATGGCCAAACCATTTCCATTTTCTAAATTTAATTTCTTTACAAATTTGATTTTGATTCGTTCTTCTCCAAAGTTCTTTATTTGTTATAATCTCCGGCCACCATATACCCAAGATATTTCTCAGGCAACGATTTACAAAAGATTTGCAATTTCTTTGCAATTTGTTTTGTAGCCTTCCACGTTTCACAGCCGTATAATAAAATCGATTTCACATTTGAATTAAGTAATTTTAGTATAAGTCTTAAGGAGATTTGTTTCCACTTCCAATTTGAATGTAAGCATATCTTGCATTCGTTAATCTGGCATCTGAGACACCATTCACAGATGCGGGTATTGTACTACCGAGATAAAAAAAATAGGAAAAGTGGGAAAAGGGAATTGGTTGATTGTGTGTCATGTTGCAGATCAACTCAAATACGTTTTTTTTTTCCAGAGATTTCCGTTCAGATTACTTATTATGATTGCTTACTATGTTATACATGCCACACGCCACCCGGGCCTTACAATGGCACGACTTGTAGGAAAGGGATACTTTTATGACCACACAGGATATGGACGGCCTCTTCGAATGAGTGATCAGCCCAATACCAGGGCCTCCTCCGTGACAACACAACAGGAAGAGGATACACGCCATTCACACACTTTCATACGATACATGGCGAATATGATAATGGTCATTGTAATAGCCTGATGATGTTAGGAGATCGTTTGGGCCTTAAAGTTTCCTGACATTGTCTTACAGGTAAGGAAAAATACCGAGAAAAACATCACCGAAGAAATTTGTCCCGACCGGAGATCGAAACCGGGAAAGTTGCGCACGACGCAGCGATGTCATCCCGAGACCACAGCCGTAGACGTATTCCAGGGAGTAGGTGGATACTCAGACAAAAAAAAGAAAAAAAGCCTCACAATATCTAAAAAAATTACAAAAAAATAGTTCAAAGAAGACTGGTATTTAACAGCTTCGCAAATGTATTGGAAGACGTAGTTCCGTTGTATGGACAATGCCAGTTACCATTCTGTTGCGACAAAGTACCAAATACATCTAAACCAAGACTAGGAATTATAAAATGGCTAGATAGAAACAATATCGCCCAGTCAATAAAAGAGAGAGAGAGCATAACCTTTAACTCTTGTAGAACCCTACAAAACCCAATCAAAACAATAGAGAGTTATACATTTCATCTAATGAAAGAGCACACCAGGTGATTAGACTTACAAGGGAACTGTCGTCCACTGCGGGCCGAAAACTACATTGAAATTTCTTGCAGAGAAGCGTTCTGATATACAGCCTTTGAAAAAAATGATGGCGCAACTCTTGATGGTGGAAAGTTAAAAGTTTTGAAGAACGATTCACACGAGTAAGTTGTTACGTGTGCTGTCTCCTTTGAGATCAAATCCGGTGGCACAAGGGGACAATCATAGATTTATACTAATAGTTATTGAAAGAATTTTAACAAATAAATGTATTAATTAAATTTATAACTTAAGAGAGTTATCACATGACTGAAAGCAAGTAATGGTCTCTTAAACCAATCAATAGTAAATTAGCGCTTTCTTCTGTTGCAGTATTTGTATCGTTCGCTTCAGTAGAGCAGTTGGTAAGATGCTTTCTTGCGACGACGCAGGCCCAGGTTCGATCCTGGTCAGGAATTGTTTAATAACATCGTTATTTTTTAATGCCTACACGTTACCAGGCCACATTATATAAATAAATTTGTATATATAGGGAAATCAATTAATTAAAGGAATCCAGCTCATATATAGGCTATATATATATATATATATATATATATATATATATATATAATGAATAACGATTGTAAAATCTCGTTACTTTGTTTAAAAACACAAGACATAACAAGATTGTTTATTTCCACTACTAATGTAAAATGCGTCTGATTAATTTAAATTAAGACAAGTTAGTATATAATTTCATTATACAAGTAAGTCCTGGAGTATTGCATTGCTTCATACAGACAGTTTGTAGCAGGGAACGGTTGTGGTCTAGTGGAAGGAGCTTCTATTTCCCATGCAGGAGGTCGCGTGTTCGATACCTCTGTCATGCTTCTCTTTCTCTCGTCCTTATCTCAATTTTCTTTGCTTTGTTTTATATATATAGGCCCTATATATATATATATATTTTTTTTTTGCTTTGTTTCATTTACAGCATTTACCGCACAACTTATATACGCAAAATTATTTTCTATTGCACGACACTCAACGAAATAGAACTGATTTTAGTTTCTGAAATAGTTGTATACTTGTGATCCAAATAACTGACTTCTGGTCATGCGCAGTAGCTTCGTTCTGGAACTTGAAAAATTACCTGTGTGCCAACAATTATTTCAAAGGCTGTAAAAAGATCGTGTCCAAAAACGATCTGCTTTTTATAGCTACAAGACACTAAAAACTAGCGCCAAATCTCTCATTTAACTTGTGTGTTGGCAGAGTGGAAAACCCTCGTCCATGCCGCGTCCCTCTATGTGCTTAACTCGTGCAGGGATGTACACTTAGCGACAAAAAGAATGAGCCGCTTCAAAAAGCAGAGCCCACTGCGCATGCTCGAAAAGCTGAAGCTGCGATTCACGAGGTAACGCACTATTAAATGTTTTTAATGCGCTGTATTTAGTTCTAATCGTCTTAAATAGTTAATGAAGAGTGAAGGAGACATGTTTCTAGATATTTACAAGTGTTCCACAAATGCAATATTACTCAAATTGCGACATTTCAAATAAAGATAAACTCTCGTTCATAGTGCAAAAGTACAAGACACCAATATTTAGACAACTAGTATCCGACGTTCGAGTAGTGCAGATTGTTAAACCACTTACAAGAAGATGAAATATTGTATGAAAGCCAGGGTTCGAAACCTTAAACAATGTTTTTTTTATTCATTTGTATTTTCGCAAAATAAATCTTATAAGTGCTATAACATTTAATTCCTGTCAAGTAATATTCGTCCCTTCGCAAACTCTATAACACTATTTAATTACCGATATAATTTAATTGTGTGTGCAGGACCACGTTTTAATTATACTGCTATAAATTTATGCAATAAATCATAATATAGCTCCATATATTTGTGTTTATTTATTTATTACGTATTAGTGAGGAAAAAGTTTCAACCTTCAATTAAAATATTTAGTTTATATATGTCAAGTCCAGCATAATAATAGCCCATAGATGATGGACAATAATAGAACAAATTATTATTATTATTATTATTATTATTATTATTATTATTATTATTATATTGACTTATGCTTTCACGGCCGGAGTTACTATGATGATTTTGTAGAAGATTCCCGGGTTGTTGGCCGTGGTCTTGAGGCCAACAGCCCGGAAATCTTCTACAAGATAATTATTATTATTATTATTATTATTATTATTATTGTTGTTGTTATTATACATCATACATAGTAAACATAATAATAATAATAATAATAATAATAATAATAATAATGCATGGATCAGAATGTTGGAAGATCACTAAAAGACAAGAACAAATATTGTAAACAGCTGAGATGCCATTTTTAAGAAATATAGCAGAATATACTCTGCTGAATAAGAAAAGAAAAGAAGATATAATAAAGGAACTAAATATTTTCAAACTTACAGACTGAATAATTAAATATAGGAACGACTGGAAAGAACATATTGATAGAATACCAGAAGGAAGATTTTCAAAATTATTGCTAAATTATAAACCGCACGGAAGGAGAAATGTTGGACGCCCACACAGAAAATGGTCTGAACAATTTTAACAATTCTAGCTTTCGTGAAACCGGAACGAGCCAACAGGCTTAATCCCAGGATGATGATGAATAATATTAATAATAACACTGGTCGACAAGGTTTTCTCACAAGAAATCTGATTAGCGAATCTAGTGCATTTTTTCATATTGAATTAAGATATGTAGTCAGAATTTTTCCATTAGGCATACTTTTTTTGTGACAGCTACTTTTTTAAAATTGTTTCTTTGTAGGCTTTGGAGGTTTGGCACGGGGACGACGGCAGCAGCTGTAAAAACCCGAAGATAGATAGATAGATATATTTTAGCATTCTCTTTGACCTATCATAGGTAACTTTGCCTTGTAAGTAGCGATTTTATTCTATCTGTATTTAAGGAAATTTGTGATGCTGAACCACCAAAAGACAAGACTGTGCAGATTCATGCGTGTTTTAACTTGCTCAGACCTGATAATCTGCATTGCACTGTGTCAGTATTGAGCTGACCGTGAGCTTGTTAGCACGAATATCACTAGTGAAAATATATTTCCTTCCTTTCTGTATAGAAGTGTATTGTGTGTGTAGTGTTTTAGAGTTTTCTTCTTTCATCATGCCACGAAAGTGTATAAATCATGCAGATAATTTCTGCTATATTTGTGGTGAGTTGGCCTTCAAGTCTCAGAGGCGAAATTTCACACCACTTTTGAAAGACTGTTATGAACTTTACTTTGGCTGTCAAGTGGGTGATTTTGATAACAGCTGGGCCCCAAATATATGCTGTAGTTCGTGTGTTAGACTGTTGATTGGGTGGAAAAATGGTATATATCATATGCCATTTGCAATACCATTGGAGGGAACCGAAGGATCATCTAACTGATTGTTATTTTTGTCTAACAAATATTAAATGAATCACATCTAAATCAAAATATACAGTTAAGTATCCGAATTTGCCATCTGCAATGAGGCCTGTCTTACACAATGAAGACAACCCTGTACCAGTATATGCAGATATGACCTTAACTCAGAACTCTGATTCTGACCTAGCTCAAACTGAAAATGATTCAGATGGAAATAAAAAAGATCTTACATATGAAGGCAGTAGCCGTTCGTCAGAACCATACTTTCCCAATCAACAAGACCTCAATGACCTGTTTCTGGATTTAAACCTGTCTAAACAGCAAGCTGAAGTTTTAACTTCCAGACTCAAAGGCTGGAATCTACTTCAAAAAGATGTAAGAATATTAGTTATCGTAGCCGCCATAGTGCTTTCAAAGACTGTTTCTCTGAAGAAAATGGTATTGTGTATTGCAATGATACTTTTTTGTTCTGTTATGGAAACGCTTGGACATTAACACCAGCCAAATGAGTGGCGACTGTTCATAGACTCCTCTAACGTTAGTTTCAAGGCTGTGTTGCTACATATTGGCAATGAACTTCCATCAATACCTGTAGCGCATGCCGCTGATATGAAAGAGACATATGAAAATATGAAACTGGTTTTAGAGAAAATCCAATATGAAAAATATAAATGGTATATCTGTGGTGATTTAAAGGTCATTGCTTTATTGTTCGGATTGCAACTTGGTTTCACCTAATTTTGCTGCTTTTTGTGCGAATGGGACAGCAGAAATAAGAAGTCTCACTACATTAGAAAATCATGGCCTAAATGCGAATCTCTTATCCCTGGCCAGAAAAACGTGTCACATATCCGTTTAGTGAATCCTGAAAAAAATTATTTACCTCAATTGCATATTAAATTAGGAGTAATGAATCAATTTGTCAAAGCTATGGATAAACTTTCTGATGCATTCTTGTATTTGAAATGGAAATTACCCAAAGTCAGTCATGCTAAACTGAAAGAAGGAATTTTTGTAGGGCCCCAAATACGGTCACCAATGGCTGATGAACATTTTGGTCTGTTAAAACCTCTGGAAAAAAGCAGCCTGGCAGTCTTTCAAAAATGTAAGTTGCAATTTCCTTGGAAACCATAAAGCAGAAAACTATCGTGACATAGTGGCTGATCTTATAAAGCTATGGGATGCAACATGTCCTTAAAAATGCACTTTTTGGACTCTCACTTGGGGCTGTCTCTGTTGAGCATGGTGAGCATTTTCATCAGCGAATTTCCACAATGGGAAAGAGGTACTAATGCAAGTGGAGTTCTAATATCCCGGCTGACGACTGTAGGAACAAGAAGAGAGATGTTCCAGATACAAAATATGCCCGAAAATTACTATGTACCACTTTCAAGGTAAGTCAGAATGGGTTAGAGTTAGATAGATTTTATTAAAAATTATAAAAAAATGTAAATGCATATCACAGAAAACTCTTGCCTGATAGGAAAAAACGGAAATGATATTTAAATTCAGGGCGAAATATACTTCTAAGATCTCGTATTTTTATTCTTGTGAAAGAAAAGAAGTTCATTTTAATCGACCAGTGCAATGGGATGTATCAAAGGACGTGAAGAATGTAATTAACTGGGGATCAAAATTAACTCTAAATTTATCCAAGAAAATGACATAAAATATAGAATTCAAAAAGGCAGATTAGTAATAACAATGTTAAACGACATTTTATGGGATAAGAACATATGAATGGATACCATATTAGAAATGTATAAATATATAATTCGAAGAACGCTAACATACGGTGCAGAAACTTGGCAGTTGAATAAAATTTTCAGTTTAAAGCTTATGTCTATTGAAATGGATTGTTTTAGACGCTCAACTAGACATTCTAAATTGGAGAATATCAGAAATACAATAATCAGACAGCAAATGAAAGTCCAAAATTCAATATTAGATTTTGTGATATACAGAGACTACATAGAATGGTATCGTCATACACGTAGGATGCCACAGAAAAGATTACCCAGACAACCTTTGGAATAGATTTCACCTGGAGAAGGAAACAGAGGTTCACCTAGATTTAAATGGATGGATGATGTAAGAAGAGGTATGAGGGAGCTAGGTCTGGAAGAATTGGAATGTGAAGATAGAGAAGAATGGAGAAAGAAGATCATTTAAATAGCTTTGGGCACAGGAAAATGTTTTATTACATTGTAAACCTGTTTATAATTAAATAAATAAATAATAACAAAAATAGTAATACTTCCAAATAGTTAGTACGTTTTTTTCTTAAAGAATGGAAAGATAGAATAAAATAGAAACCATTTTAACAATTAAACATTTAATTTCATCGGGAATCGAACCTATGACCTTTTACATACGAATCAAGCCACTAAGCACTGAGCTAATCGTACGCTGGCTAATTGCGCTTGAAAGAATACTCTTCAAAGGAAGAAGGAAAACATTGTAGCTCTACTGTGCAATTAATTTACTCGTATGAATCGCGCGTTGCAACTTAAAATATTCGAGATCAAGAGTCTGCCCATTCCTTTTGTCGCTAAGTGTACGTTAGTGGGCCGCCATTGCTGGATTCTGGCTTCGATTTCTGTATCTTGCACTTTAAAATGACAGATTTTTTTTTTAACATGGCCTTAATACATCACAACGTTTCTCAGGGAGAAATTTTAAGATAGGTTTCGGCATGCAATAGTTGAGAGTTCCCTTGTTAGAACCATTCAAAAACCAACCAAAATATATAGGTTAGAGTTATACATGTCAGCTAATGAAGAAAACGCCAGGTGATTAGACTGCCACTGCCAATATAATCTGTTACAACGATGACAACAATGTGACGGTTTGAGGAGATTACGAACCATATACTTACTTACTTACTCACTGGCACTATCGAACCCGCAGGTTCATGGCCGCGCGGACATAAGCTCTCCATACATCCCTATCCTGAGCTAATGCTTTCCAATCATTCCCTGTATAATCTACTTCCCTCAAATCATAGTTAATGTTATTCTCCCACCTCATTCTTGGTCTACCAACTGGACGTTTTCCCTCTGGCTTTCCTACAAGAAGCTTCCATGCAAGTCTTTCATTCCCCATACGTGCAACATGTCCCGCCCATCGCAGTCTACGAGACTTAACTGTTCTTATTATATCTGGCTTCCTATAAAGACCATGTAGTTCATTGTTATGTAATCTTCTCCATTCACCTGTCTGTTCATCTCTCTTTGGTCCAAAAATGTTCCTAAGTACTTTATTCTCAAATACTTGTAATCTCCCTTCCTCCCTTAAAGATTACGAACCTTATATGTTATATTTATTAGTTATTAAGTCCTTAAATTGATTTGTTCACCATAAATTCATTGTTTCAGAGGCTTTAGATTCGGTTTTTTAGCATTCTATGTTTTTTACGATGAGTGAGGAGCTGGTCCACATATCATCCTCTAACCTGAAGGATCGATGATTTTTTATCTTCCTTTAGCCTTTGATGAACCAACATCAAACTACAAGGTAGCAGTAACTGTTACCTCACAGAGTACTACCAGCCGAGCGTACTGAACCCTTTTTAACGATAAATTAACACAAGGAAGATATCTACATCACTCACTTTTTGCTGATCATCAGATTATTATAACCCAAGATAGAGAAGATGCAAATTATATGCGTAATCAGTTGTCAACAACAGATCAGAAATGTGATTAAAAAACCAGTATTTAACAAATGGCCCACAACAGATCAGAAATGTGGTTAAAAAACCAGTATTTAACAAATGGCCCACAACAGATCAGAAATGTGATTAAAAAACCAGTATTTAACAAATGGCCCACAACAGATCAGAAATGTGATTAAAAAACCAGTATTTAACAAATGGCCCAGATGTTGATGGGTTAAAGCTGAAGAAGAGCGATCAAATAAAGTAATAACAAAAATGATCAGTAACGGAAGAAAAACCATAGCAATGTTGATCTCTATATTATGGAGTAAAAACATCATTAACAGAAGAAAACAATTAATTTATAAATCCATACTAGAAAGTATTATATGGGTCGGAAGTTTGGACAATGACACAACAACATGCCAACCGGATAACTGCAGTTAAAATTGATTTTTAGAGAAGAGCTGCCAGAAAATCTCGACTGGAAATAATTAGAAATACAGAAATTAGATTATGGATGAATGCAGAACAAAGTATAATGGATGAGATTGAACACAGAAGGCTAATAAGGTATGGGCACGTAAGAAGAATGAAGAATGGAAGACTATCAAACACCACCTATACATGGAAAATTGAAAGAAGGAGCAGAAAAGGAAAACCAAGAACAACCTAGAAGAATAACATTCAGAATTCAACGAGGAAATTTGTTGTAACGGATGAAGATACAGAGGGCAGAGAACTATGGAGAACTTTAAATAAGGGAAATTTGTTAAACTGATAGTCCATAAGTCCGTAGTCAATTATGTATTTTAAAAACTCAAGTGAATGATTAAGATTGTTGGAGAAAATCCTCAAATTGAATGAATGAAATTAATTTGCGGCTCTGGTGGTAATAACAGTAGGCCTAATAATAAAGAAAATGATAAGTTAATAATAATTACTATTATTATTATTATTATTCCGTAGCCGACTGGTTAAGGCGGGAAGCCTTGGCGCAGAGCTACGGGACATGCGCTGGTTGGGTCTCCATGGGGGAAGAAATTTTCTCATGGTATTTCGGCCAGCATGGGACCGGTGCCCATCCAGCATCATGGGGCATTTGGGTAGCTACAATAAGTAGCGGTTCCAGATTGAGAAAACTAGTTATAACGGCTGGGGGACTCGACATGCTGACCACATGTCACCCCTACACTGGCTAGATGATCATCTACCTGTGATTGATACATGTGGATGTGAAGCCAACAGTAGATGGTAGGCTAAGGGCCTTCTAGGCCTGTCGCACCAGAAACATTATATTAATATAATAGTTATTTAGAATACTATAGAATTCATAAGACAATACACTATAAGACCAAATGTCCAGAATGGATGAAGATTTTTAAACTGGACCAAATGTCCAGAATGGATGAAGATTTTTAAACTGGACCAAATGTCCAGAATGGATGAAGATTTTTAAACTGGACCAAATGTCAAGAATGGATGAAGATTTTAAACTGGACCAATGTCCAGAATGGATGAAGATTTTTAAACTGGACCAAATATCAAGAATGGATGAAGATTTTAAACTGGACCAAATGTCCAGAATGGATTAAGATTTTTAAACTGGACCAAATGTCCAGAATGGATGAAGATTTTTAAACTGGACCAAATGTCCAGAATGGATTAAGATTTTTAAACTGGACCAAATGTCCAGAATGGATGAAGATTTTTAAACTGGACCAAATGTCCAGAATGGATGAAGATTTTTAAACTGGACCAAATGTCCAAAATGGATGAAGATTTTTAAACTGGACCAAATGTCCAGAATGGTGAAGATTTTTAAACTGGACCAAATGTCCAGAATGGATGAAGATTTTTAAACTGGACCAAAAGTCCAGAATGGATGAAGATTTTTAAAGTGGACCAAATGTCCAGAATGGATGAAGATTTTTAAACTGACCTATAAATATTCTTATAGGATCATGATCCTGGGATCGGCTCAGGCTCATACTGACGTGAGTACCAACCTGTGTTCTGGGGAAAAAGGTGGCTGTTTTCGACTGACATCTCGTACCGATTGTTTAATAGATGGGAGCCTTGACATCCATATATCCCAAAGATCTGTAGTTGGATGATATTATTGGTACTTATTATTATTATTATTATTATTACTCAGCCTTATTTTTTTAACACCCATCTTTCACCATAGACGTGTACTTTCACTATAGAATGAGCGCTAAGCATAGACTATAGGCCCACATTATTATTATTAATATTCAGCCTTATTTTTTTAACACCAATCTTTCACCATAGACATTTACTTTCACTATAGAATGAGCGCTAAGCATAGACTATAGGCCCACATTATTATTATTATTGTTACTTACTCGTATTATTACCCTGTTATTTATATATTTATAACGAGTTTCTTAGGTCTGTTTTAACTTACATAAATGCATATAAACTTTCACAAATAAGAATTTCAATTGAATATTTAATGTTGCGTGATATTGAATCGTATGTACAGTATTAATGAACTGAAGGCTGTAATCTCGGGAGAAATAAATAGATGGACTAATTACATACCCTACGTAACTGTGCAAAGTTCTGTTTGTAAGCGATCCGTGAACGAACTAAATCGTATAGCAAGAGTAGTAAAAACGGAATAAGTAAATAATGCGATGATGTCATATGAATTTTGTTGGTTTAGTCACAGTGAGACATAAATAGCTAAGTCTATCAATGGAAACCTTCGGAAAGACAAGTACAAAAAAGACTTAGAAAACAATGAGATAATGGAAGCAATGAGCAGGAGGGATTTAGTTCTGAACGGTTCTGAAGATATAGCTATAAGAGAGAAGGCTATGGACGATTGGTATACAGGAAGAAGACAATAGGTGTAGAATCTCTCAAATAGATATAAAAGAGATACTTATAATATTATAGAACTTTTCCATTATAAATGAAGATAAATGAAGACATAGAATCAAATACTGAATAGAATGTTATCAATAAAGTTGAAACGTCCCCACACAAACATCGATTAACAAAACGTAGAGAACCAATGGAATTCATAAGAAATTAGGAAAACGAAAATTAAAATAATATGAATAATTCTTCATTACAGATTATTAAGTATTAGACATCATAAAGAGAGTCAGTTCCCCTTAACCCTTTATAGGGCAGAAAGTAAAGACATTAATATTGTATGTTCTTTATTATTTTTTGAGCACTATAGAGTCCCTAGAGTCCATGAAAAATATTTTTTTTTTAATTTTGATCTTATTGTCCCTAAAAAAGGGTGGTACCTATATGTACCAGTGACTTATTGGTAAGGAGAACATAGCATTATAATCAGTGGTACATATTTGTACCACTTATGTTTACCATATCGAAAAATACCAATATCATTGAATTTCAGCAAATACAAATTTATTTTTCAAAATACTGATACACAAATGTTATTTTGTTGCGCACACTTCACAGTAATATACACATTCAAAATATATCAAAAAGATAATTTATGTGGCGGAAACAAAATCTTACAAACTACCGAAGAAGTAAATAAAAATGTGTCAAAGAAACACTACTTAGATTTATGGAAAGGAAGAAAACATTGTTTGCAAAGTCCAACATTGCAAGTTTTGCAAGACATTGTAGTACACTTCTGCACACATTTTGTGATACAGTGAGCACACTTTCGTCGTGTGCCTACCTCTCCAACATTACTAAATCGAAGCGAATTTACTACTGTACATCATCCTATGAAAGCGTTTTTTTTTTCTAGCACATGAACTTCCTGGAGAATATCCTGATTTTTTCGACTAGTAAAAGCTCCTATTAGTTCATTTTCTTGTTGCGAACGAAACTCATGATGACTCAGCCACTTTTTCATCTTTTTCATTTTGCAGTCTTCCTGGTACATTATGTATGAGTTTACAATTGCACTGTCTACCAAGTAATAAAATATTCTCAGCCACCACCTTTGTGACTTCCATCCAATCGTGTACATTGACACACATTGGTCAAACTTGTCCACTCCTCCCATGTATTTATTATAAAAGGCAATAGCGTCTGGACATGGGACAGTTTATCTTTCTCCAGTTTTATTTGTACGCAACACGGTTGTTATTTTATTTGGATCATGCATAATGCTTGCAACAGCGACAGTTTTCTTCCCTCTGTCCAACCATTTCAACACAGAGATATCATCTGCCTGTGCAAAACTGAGGAGTATTCCTTTCAGGAGATTTCTTATTTTCATTGAGATAAATGCAGCGAACACATTTCAGAAAGCGTTTCAATGGCATAACTTCAGCTATCCTTGATACATGTAGATTCTGATCGTTTGACCAATACATTCTCATATTTGGTAGACAATGAAACCCCATGACAATAAGAATACCAAAGAATGCCTTCAATTCCTCTACAGTGGTAGACAGATTTACTTTGAGGTCTTGAGTGGTCTACAATATGTTGCCAAAACGCAACCCTTAAAAAATATAAAAATTTCAGATGGGGATTTGCCTCCTACATCTACTTTAGGACCATAAGTCTTGCGGAAAGTTGAATTGTCATACTTCACTGGCTTTTTACCCACTTTCCCCCACTCAAATGATGAAGTTGCATCTTGAACTTCCTCATTTTCTGAGTCAGAGGATAACTTCGTTCTGAATTAGCCCTGAAACATTCTGTGTCCACGTTTTCTAATTCATACTGCCTATGAAATTCGACATCGAAATCTGAGTCATCAGTATAATCCTGCTGATCTGGTTCATAGTTCGGATCTTTCAGAGAATCGTCAGATGAAAAATCACCATCACTACTAACATCATCCTTATTTGTCCATATTTGTTCCTGGCTTGGTGGTGTTATCATGCAATTGTTCGGTGCGACGTCTCTTACATGGAGAGCCCCTGGGGAAAACTGGAAGAGAATCCTCTGCATCTTCATCTCCTCCGTCTTCAGAATCATAAACCTGGTTATCCGTAATTGATTCCTGGAGATCTTCAATCTCCCTTGATGTCAGACCCTTCATAACCTAGAAAAAAAGTTTATCTTAGTACCATCGTTTTATTTTCTTTCGGTATTATCTTAGTGTAAATCACAAATGTAATCTATTATACATTATCACATTCCCTATAGTTCTAAATAGAATGCAGTAGTATCAGTAATAAGGCAGATTGCATGTATCATCAGAAAAAAACACTTTATAAAATTGAAACAAATTTGAGGTTAGGTAGGGATTTCATGTTTATAAGCACTGTATCCGTATATACTTATCTATAACAATACAACATGCATGTACATATACTTTATAGATAATAATAAATTTATACTTACATCAAGTTGATTCCTGAATTCTTTGTTTCTTCCGTTATTAGATGAAAATTTTCCAACTCCAAGGTTTTCGGTTAAGCTACATTTTGACTTATGAACTCTTATACAGGGATAAAGGAAGCCGTGAACGGTAAAGTGTAATGATTATGATTGCGCATGAACATTTTAGTTAATACATTTTTAGACTGATTTTTGTTTCGTTCTAATTTTGTCTATTTTATAACTATAATATTTTTTTCAGTCAGCGAAAATATAAAAAGTCGATGTTTGATTTTATATAATGTTTGTACCCATGATTAACTTACGTGAAATTGTCAGTTCTGGAACATTTGAAGATATTGATAACCTCAAAATAAGTTAACATGTTTTATTAACACTAAGGAGAGAAACAGAATTGAAATCAATTCGAAGAGGATTTTGAGATATTATTTTTTCATAATTAGTGGTGAAGCAGAGTTTTATTTAGCGTACAGTATATTTGAGAGGCTCGTGTATAATTGGGTAACTGACATTTTGGACAAAAATGATAAATATACGTAGCATATAGTAATATAGTAAATTCTGAGTAAAATTCACTGACTGGCATAACGTAACGTTAGATTTAGATCATATTTTTGTCTAATTAGAGTAGGTTTTTAATTTAATTATTAGCAGCATTGCTGTCAAAACGCACTGACTGTTTATAAACCTATCGGTTGGTGATTGGATTCTATTTAGTATCTATCCATCCATAGTAATTCTGCCCGAGGGCAGGTCTTTCACTGCAATCATAGCACTTTCATGCTATGCTTTGCAGCTTTACTAGAAACTTATAGGTGTGGTAGCTTCCCGTTGCTTTCCACACCGGTGAAGGATAGTGATGATAAGGATGATGATGATGGCCGGATGATTTTCGGGGACCGTTGGGCCCTAAGCTTCCTGACATTTGTCTTACAGGTGAGGAAAAGCCCCAAAAAAAACGCCTCACCCAGGAAACTTGTCCTGGCCGGGGATCGAACCCGGGCCCGCTGCATGACAAGGCAGCATGCAGTGGTGGACTCTATTTAGTATAGTACTGTATTAATTAAAGTCAGTCATGATCTCCAACATGAAAATTCTACATAGGCCTATAGACAATTCAGGGTAGTTATTTTTTAATTTGTGAACATATAGTAGATATAGGGCTTATTTATATTTTTCTTCCTTAAAACTACAAACTATCAGTAGTGTATAGCCAACTTTGTATTTGAGGATAATAACTTCATAACACTCAAATGTCAGTACCATGTTTTACATCCGAACTCCTCATTTCTTCTGTAAAATTACATAGATGTGATTATTTGAAAGTTCACTCACAGTGCTGTAACATTTAACTAACCTGCACGTCATAGCTGAGTGGTTAAGGCAGGAAGCCTTGGTGCAGAGCTATGGGACTTGCGCTGGTTCGGGCCTCCATGGGGGATGAAATGTTCTCATGGTATTTCGGCCAGTATGGGATCGGTGCCCACCAAGCATCGTGAGGCACTTGGGTAGCTGCAATAAGTATCGGCTCCAGGTTGTGAAACCAGTTATAATGGCTGGGGACCCGACATGCTGACCACATGTCACCCCTACACTGGCTCGATCATCTACCTCTGTGATTGACACATGTGGATGTGAGGCCAGCAGCCGGATGGTAGGCTAAGGACCTTCTAGGCAGTCACACCAGGAGTTTTTTTTTATATATCTAATATACTGAAAACCAAAGTAATGATTCTAGCATATTCTCTACTTTAGTGATTTCTCGTATACTCTATGACATATATAGTTGTTTTTTTAGTAGTTATCACTGAACTATTGCTGCAAACTTAGCTCACGTTATTAATGACGAATACTTTGTTATTGAGTCTCGAAATTTTCAAATCTGGTCATGTTGATGGATTTTTTAGGATGGAAAAATGCAAGGAACAAGTCCTCTGGGAGAGATTTTAAACCATGTGTCCCTGAAATATGGGATATTCAGGCTCGTAAAAGAACCACAACTCTGAATAAAAAGCTTTGGTGCAAAATTTAATGACTATTTCCCATCCAGTAATACCTTAGTTACCTACTAGATGTCTCCTTGAGGTGTAGGCTGACCCCCTATCACAAGTGAGCATAACTAAATTAACTTGGTCACTAAGTTCTCTTCCTAATCCTGGCAGAGTGAAGGAAAGGGCATAAAAAAAAGAATGAATTATTTATTGACCAGCTTTAATTATAATGAATTGTGTATGCGATAAATTTTAATTATGTGTCAATTACCTCTGACTAATATTAATCATAACACTAATGATTTTTAATCAGTTTTAATTATAACATTATGTCTGACCAATTTTAAGTATATGGTGTATTACCTTTGTGGCCAATATTAATTCTGTGGCACCATGCATGAAACCAATAACCCTCATTTTAGTAGTTCTCAGAATATGAAGATTCATGCATGGAGGTTTCCTATCTGAAGTGAACCTCCAATGTGTTGTCCATTTCTGATTCTTCTGTTTAACTAATTGTACAGCTATCAACATTTGAGAGATGATAAATTACAGCTCCAATATTACATTAATAATATTAACTCATTTTTTTTTATTTGAGGGTTATGGGTTTTATGCTGGTGCCACAGAATTATAAGATGAATTATTTATTGACCAATTTTAATTATGTGATGGATTATTTCTTCAATTTATAAAAAAAAATATATTTATATTGTATTGCCTCTCTTATCAATTTTATTTATAACAAACTATTTTTATGACTAATTTTAATTATAATTCAAAATGTATTTGTGGATAAGTATCTGCAAGTTGTCCCCACTCCCTGTAAATCTATGACACAGAATCCACCATACCATTCCTTCTCTTGTATAGAAAGCCAATTACAGATTCGCAAGTTACATTTTCTCTCTCTCTCTCTCTCTCTTTGAAAAAAAAAATAAATAAAGTGACATGGTTTGCTTGAATGCGCTTTCTTGCAAACAGTAATCTACTGTCTTACCACTACACATCACTACTAACATCCATGGTATCTCCATTATAATTCTTTACACTATGAAATATGATAGTACTCGAATAACGTTTATATTTCCATCTCCAAATAGTAGCAAAAATATGATTTTAATTTGTAGAGAACATATTGTGAGTGGTCACTTTTATTTTTGGCAGCTTGTCAAATTAATTGTACAGATACATGTGGCCCTATGAATACTTTTTTTGGGGGGGAAACTTTCCTCAAGTGTTTAATTATCTTAATCTGATTTTAATTGACTCGTTACATAATTCTGTTATTATGTTCTTTCTCTATCTAGACTTTCTTCAGCATATTTACTGCAATTGAGTTTTCCCAACTCCCCTAATAAATTTTATTGAATGATGCAGAGTTTACCACATCATACTACACTACATCAAGTTAATTCTCAAGTAGGATACAATTGGATTGATTTTGAAATTCTCAAATATATATTACATGAAGCCTTTCTGAAGGGAAAGTTCTTAATTAAATCTATCTTGTTCACAATAGACTGCTGGATTTGATTGCAAACACAGTAACTGAAATGAAATTGTAAGCAGGGAATCTATTAGATATCATTATGAACAATTAATATACATGCAGATGAGATTTTATTGTAATATAATTAATTTTAATAATCTGTGTTAGTCATTTTTCGTCAAAACTCTTCTTTCAATAATGGATTATAAAAGGTTTTTTTAAGCAATTTATTTTCTGAAAATATTAACTAAATATGGAAATGAATAGATTAATTTTCAAAAATCTCTTACATATAATTTAACCCTCTGCACGCCACTGGTAAAATCTCTTGTGTCAGAGATTTAAATCGCACCCGCCGATGTGATCAGCTATGCAAGTAGTTTAAGTATATTGTCTGGCAGGTAGTGGACAGGAGCACCAGAGCCGATTAATTGGCTCATGACACCTAAAGGGTTAACATAAATAGAGGGGACACTTTATGACAATTGCTAAACATTTTCTAGGATTCAATATAGAATTCTAGTTTTAAAAAAATGCTTTATATAAAGATAAATTATTTCATTTAACATAAAAAGTTATGTAGAAGTGAAAAATGAAATGAGTGTATTTTATTGACAGTATTCACATTTTCAGGTACTCTGATAACAATGAATTATGAATTTGCTATCGGACATGAAGATCAACTCTCAAATGCTGGAACTGGGCCAGAAGTAAGTTATTGTACAAATGTTTACTGACTCTGTCAATATTAGAATCTTTGATTTGATATTTTTGTGATATACTTTTCATTTTCTAGGACTGTAAAGTGGAAATAAAAGCAGAATTAAGTGATCAAATTGGCCGTTTTAATATTAAAAGAGAGACATTTCCAACTGTTGGACCAAGTAGTGAGGAAATAAAATTTGAGGTAACTTTTTTATATTCACTATTTAAAGTATAAAACTCTAAAAAAGCCCTAGTTGCATACTAGCTACTTGCAGACCTCATCCATAATTGAATCACTGACAAGATAATTATCAACCCATACTAATGGTTACTTTTGTTCTGCATATCCCATCTGCAGGAATTAAAGCTGGATTTCTCAACCTACAGATGATATTAGACCTAGATACATACATTTTTTCATAGTGCTGCCTTGGCCATGGTATCAAACTCTGTTGAATATCAATCTTCCTCTCCGTTAGGGAAATTAACTATATTGCATTTCAGTGACATTGCAGCAAAGATGGATATCATAAAGCACTTAGCTCTTACGCTGGTCAAAGACTCATTCTTAGACAGCAGAATTTATACAAAATCTATATTTTTTCTTAACACATATATGCTACAGATTTAGTATTTAGTAGTTAAGTTTTATAGTACCTAAAAATGTTTATTTTGACATTAGAGCTTATCCACCACTGTGGTCTTGAGGTCACGCAGCGGGCCCAGGGTTCAATCCCCGTTCAGGACAGTTTCTGGGTGAGGTTTTTATCGGGGTTTTTCCTCACCTGTAAGACAAATGTCAGGAAAACTTTAAGGCCCAAATGGTCCCCAAAATCATATGACCATCGCAATCACCATCATTCATATTCACCTTAGATTAGGCTTCGGATTAGGGACTCTCCTGGCACACCACTATCATCATCATCACCCATAATATCGTCGGGACAATGCAACCCTGCATTCCAGGCGCCCCAACCTCAGAAGTGGGTTACAAGTACTCCATACCAGGAGATAACACCAGGAATGTTGAAAGACAACCTGGGGCATTTGCAAAAAAAATAAAAAAAAACATCAGAGCTTATATTTGTAATCTCCCACTTTATATTTTTACATCTATTATATTAATATTATATTCCAACAACACTCATTCTACATAATATTAATCTGCAGCAAGACTAAAGCACTGATATTTGCACTGATTAATTATCAAATTACACACAAACAAATTTATTGTCAGCTTCGTCCTCATAATATATCCAAAAACCTGTATTGCTTACATTTTAAGTATTGTAGTGTATATATAACTAGAACTGCAAAATGCCAAAAGGAAGTTATTATTCATCATCCTTTTCCTATTCAAATAACTAATTGTAACTTGTTTTCAAAATCATTCAACAAAACTAATTGCAGTTAACCATTGTGGGATGTAATGTAAATAACATAATAAAACTGTTGAAATTAGAGTGTGGCAGTGAAGTTTTTCTATTCACACTGCTCTCACATTCGTTATGTTAACATTTGGTATCACAAATGTGTGTTGTCTGTCTTTATTATTTCTGACTGCCAACAATCAGCATCTCTTAAGAGACAAAACTAGAATTTTATTTATAGACTTCCTTAAAATATAAAGATTGACAGAAAAGTTTGATTGCTAATAAAATGTTCAATATATTTGCTGACGCTAAAATAATGAATGTGATCACTATACATTATACTAATATTCCACCTGTGACCTTGAAGACCAGTGAATACAAGAAACAATTAGCACAAGACTGCCTGTGATTGCTGAAGCATCTAATAAAAAATACCTCAGATATAGAAAGAGAATATCTTCTTCTTCTTCTTCTTCTGGCAATGATTAAACTTATTTGCTTGTTCCGGCTCGAAGTATTATAGCTGCTGTGTCCATTTCTTTTGTGGATGTCCCCGATCTCTTTTTCCTCCTCCTGGTTGGTAGTTTAGACTTTTCCTAGGCAATCTGCTGGTATCCATTCTGCACACATGTTCATATCGTTTTCCCCTATACTCTTCTATTTTATCTGTCAAATTGAATATTTATAGTTCTCTATCGAAAAATGAAGAACTATATATATTCATTAACTATGATTTGAGGGAAGTAGATTATACAGGGAATGATTGGAAAGCATTAGCTCAGGATAGGGATGTATGGAGAGCTTACGTCCACGCGGCCATGAACCTACGAGTTCGATAGTGCCAGTGAGTAAGTAAGTAAGTAAGTATAGTTCTTTATGGATATTTTCACTTCGTTGTATGATTCCAAAGTTATTCTTGTAAGATAATTAATGATTTTAATTACTTTTATTAACACCTGTATCTGAAAGCTGGATTCTTCAATTTCTTTTGAATCTTGAAACTTAAGTTCTTTTCTTTATTGCTGAATCTGTGCTTTTGCATTGTCAATCAACCCCATGTGACAAAAGAATTTTTATACCTAACAATGGTATATCTGTACTAGGCGATTAGCAGTACCACTGTATGTAGGTCACAGGGTTCAAAGATTTATATTAACATGCTCTGTTCAGTTTCAGTAATTCACAAACTATCAACAGTCGTATATGATCTTTGGGTGCATCTTCAGTGTTGTTTACGTATTTGTTCACTTGGTGTATTAAATCATTAAAATATCACCAGATTGTAAATTGCCATACGTAAAATTATCATTGAATATAAGTGATTCTCCAAATCAAGCATATAACAAATAGGAAAATAATTTTTGTGATTCCTGTCAAAATGTTTGCACCATTTCAATAAAATGTTTTAGTTCATATTTTGATAATCTTTAGTTAATATGTATGTACATATTTAGCCATTTCTTATTACATATAAATCTTAGCCCTGATGATGACTGCCTGTTTATATTTGTAATCTCCTCATGAGAGACAATAATAATCTCTTGTAGGAGTTACTTATCTGAACAATATAATTATGTTTATTTCCCTACAGATCTGAGGATGCACAAGTGATTGGCTCATCACCTCAAAGATATTTATGTATAACTTTGAAGGAAAAGCAGTGATTAAATTATCCTCATACACTCAATATCCATGACTTACAGTCCCTCCCAGAAGTCTTCTCCCATGGATCTTTCCAATGACTCCTACTTATTTCAACTCATGACTCTTGGCACAAGTGGCAAGGAACATAAACCTGTAAACCACCTAGGCCGATGTGATGATGATTACTAATTCAAAGTAACATTTATACCCTTCCAAAATTGTCTGTCCTAATAAATAAGGCGAGTCTGTTGCATCTTAACCCTTAATCGGAGTTGTGCATTTTGTGTGCCGTTAGTGGAGTTGTGGGGTCGAAAAAGATACCAACAGAAAATGTGATAGTATGTGCAGTTGTATCTGTATTTATTGTGAAAAATAGAATTATAAATAGTTTTGTTTATTTAACTAACTGATTGTGATATAATATGGATCATTTGGGGAGGGAAATTTGCTAAATTACAGGATATAGCACAAGTGTAGTGAAAAGTAGAACAATAATTACCACGAACATCTATACAATGAATTTGTCAGATTTTGTGTACACACACATTTTTTCACTGAAATTTCAAAAAACACTGAACAAAAACCCCACGTAATTTACAAAAACTTTCTTTCATAGTAGAATGTTCCTAATTCTCCACATAACTGATCAGCATGTTCTGGCACATTGGTCTATCACATCTAACACAATACTGGTTCGTTTTCTTTTCGTTTGAACGAAGACACAATGCACACTGTTTTCTTGTACATCCTTGATTGGTCTTCAATTCTTCGTAAATGGTTTCTTCAAAATCCTAGAAACTATCATTCTGACTTCTTTTGGTAGTTGATGATTTACAAGTTTTTCGTTCAGGTATAGCTCTGTAAATTGTTGGCCTAAAGTTTTCAGGAATTCAAAGTGAGAAATAGGCTTGTAATCCTTGAAAGATGATTGCAATACCTAACAATTGACTACAGTTTTGTTCAGAATAGCATAGCAGACAGCCAAGAGACATCTCCATATTCGCCTGCTTGTGCTATATATAAAAATGTTTTGTTCAAAGATATCTACTACTCCTTTTGTACTATTATAAAAATACGAATATAATTTGTGGTTTGCATATCTCAGGATCAGTACATTCTGAATGGTGCATGTTAGACAGCAAAATGGCAGCTTTATCCTTTTTTAGGTACATGTGAAATAATTGTTTGATCCTCTCTAAACCCGTACTCTGTGATGTCTATTATAGGTGTCCTGTTTATTTGGAAGGATATGCTAAAAAAATTCAGAGTCACATTCTAGTTCTGAATCTGTTTCATGTTCAGAATAATTATAGGCAGGATGTTTTCAAAGGCCAGAAATCAGTATCAAGCACTGATATATGTTTACGAGCATGATAGACCATATTAACCCCTCAGCGTGGTTTGCCATACATATACGAGACCGGTTTCCTCCCTTCTGTGCGGTCGTTTAAAAGGCCATGCAGTATCCATGTGTGGTAGTACTTTTAAACTCTACTCACCCAGTAATTTATTTTAGATATATATCAAATTGTGGTTAATAGAATGTAAACAATGAATGACCATTCTATTTTATTCTATTCTGTAGTGTTCTGCCCAAGGGCAGGTCTTTCACTGCAATCATAGCATTTTCATTCTATGCTTTATAGCTTTACTAGGGAATTATAGGTGTGGTAGCTTCCCATTGCTTCCACACCGGTGAATGATAATGACGATGGCCGGATGATTTTCAGGGACCGTTGGGCCCTAAACGTCCTGACATTTGTCTTACAGGTGAGGAAAAACTCCGAAAAAAACCTCACCCAGGAGCCTGTCCAGACCAGGAATCGAACCCGGACCCGCTACCTTGAGACCATATATCCAGTTCTAGATTCACACAATTCATAAGTTTTAAAATCAAATTTGGCAGTTTTAAGTGGAGGGAATTGTTTTGCCCCTCCAAACCATAATGATTCATTAATTACAATATCTTGATTTGGAAGGTAGAGAGATTGGAATTTATTATTAAAATATTCAATGAAAGGGACAATTTTGAAAAAAGAATGAAGGACATTGGAAACCAAATTGTTTTGTGTTGACTTGAAATTAATGGCACCATCGAACATGGAGGTCATGATTATGCATACATAACATCTCCATATATTGCTATCCCAAATAAAGTTTTCCAATTATTCCTGTATAATTTATAATAATATCTTCAATTCGTGTCCAAGTCAGGGTCGAGGGATGAGACGTGAAGAAGCCGCTATATATAGAGGTCTGTGTATGACAAGGGTGTGGCTGACCACGACTGACGCACCAGTACAGAGGCAGATGAACGAAATGAATGTGATGAGATGAGTATGGAGAAATGGTTGAATGAAATTGTGGCAGGGGAAGGCAGGAGAAAACCTGGAGAAAAACCTGTCCAAGATCCGTTTTTTCCGCCACAAAACCAACATGGAGTGACCAAGACTCGATCTCGGGAACCAAGCAGTGAGGGTCCTGTATAATTCATCTCCTTCAAATCCTGGTTAATACTTTTCTTGCACTTTATGGTTATCCCTCCGTACTGGGCACTTTGCTTCTAGTTTTCGTACACGAAGTTCCTATATAATTTCATATTCGTGCTACATGCCCTACCCATAGCAGCCTACGAGACTTGCAATGTTTTATTACATTTAGATTTCATAGATACCGGTATCACGTTGCTCAGTGTTATGTTCGCCTTTCTTCCAAGTTACACCTTAATTTCCTAATAGATCTCTCATTGAGGCGATGTGCTTACCACATGAATCTTGTTGACATGTAGGTAAATAAGTGTAAGTGTCAATAAATAAAAAAATAAAATGAAAGAGTCAATAAAATAGTAATTATTATATATGTGGTCTTGAGGTAGAATACTGTCTTGTCATGCAGTGGGCTTTTGGGCCCAAACGGTCCATGGACACCATCTGGCTTTAATATAATTTTTACCATCATTATCATCCCCTGGGTGGGAAGCTACCACACTTATGATTCCCTAATGAAGTAGCAATCACAGCATGAAAATTCTATGATTACAGTGAAAGACCTGTACTAGAACAGAACACTATAGAATATAGTATCGAAACATAGAATGGTGTCTTTCATCGGTTAATTACAAGTTATATTTAATTGTAGATGGAGCTTTCCTTATACTTTCATCAAGATATAAGTTAAAATGCATTCATTTTTTAAATTGTTGCTAATGGTTTACTTATAATTCATAATTCTAAACGTCATCTATTTATCATTCATTCATATTTTTAAATTAAAGATTTTCATAATTCCACACATCAGATTCACTATGTACAATATTTATAAAAGTTGGACAATCTAAATTTTATTTGTGATATAAATTCATTTATATAATTACAGAAATTTATTCGCGTAGAATGGATTACCTTGGGTTAATAAAATCCTACTAGGGAGCACCTGTGTTGGAAGTGTGCAGTACATACATTACTATTATTGCTATTGCTATTATTATTATTATTATTATTATTATTATTATTACCATTACTATTATAACTATTTTTATTATTATTATTACTATTATCCTTCTATTATAATTTTTATTTATTTTTTCATAATTCTACACATCAAATTCACCACGTAAATTTTTATAGAAGTTGGAAATGTCTGAGACACGTTTTTGTGTAAACACACGATCCACGTCGGTTTTGAAAGAAAGATTAGTTATGAGACCACACAGTGAGACACTTTACAGATATTTCTTTTCGGCAAAATAGGATATTCACTAGTTTGAACGAAGGGCGTAGCTGAAGAGAAAAAAAAATACAAAAAGTATCTCCTTTCACTAATAAGTAGCGAACTCACTCCACATGCCTGTCGTAAATTATGTCATAACATGGAGGGAGATTTCCCTACCACAGCAGCAACAAAAAACAAGTTCTCCAGAATGTTTAACAAACTCCCTATAGTCCTTGAAAATCATAGATGTACCAACGCGTGATGACATGGCAATCTGCATTTGGATATTTAAAAGTCCAGGCGTGATAACACGTCCTTCTGCATCTGGGAAGAGAACGCCATGTTTAAATGTCCACGCTGATGGGTTAACACCAACTATACCATTGTTACATAAACTAACGTTCAACAAAAATACTGGAACGCTAATGGAGTTGTGGGGCCATAAAGGATACTACCCTTTATTTTACTTATACACAGAGAAAGTAACGTTACTTACAGGTTACAGACCATGGCTATGGTTTAATATTAAACAAAAGGAAAGCTACACAAAAGGATTTAAAAAAAATTGATTTTAAAAGAATGTCAGGGATGTTCAGTTTCATTGGTATCATAAAAGACCCCACAACTCCGGTTAAGGGTTAACTAAAAGAAGTCAACTTATATCAGATATGTTGCATTAAAATCACTTTATTCATTAAGAAGAACCTCATAATGTCACTTCGTATTTAATGTGGTTTTATAATTGTCTATCCTAGCTGATGTTTCAGATAATTGTGTGTATATGTTGGTATAAGAGTATATTTACTACTTATGATGTAACTAGCTGAAACTTTTTTCATCTCGTTTGCAGGATGTATCACATCTTGTGAAGATAGAAACCGAAAATAGTGATATGAAAGAAGAGACTTCTATCACTGAAGAATGGTTACCTCTTATGGATTTTACGTCAAAGGTAAGGAATTTGGTTGAATTTTCTCTTGCAATATTAGACATTCTTGATTTTTGATGTCTGATTATTTCATTTTATTAAAATTTGGAAACCATGTTAGAATTGAATTGAAATAACACTAACTAAATAACTCAATGGCTCAATCGAACCCGTAGGTTTATGGCCGCGCGGACATAAGCTCTCCTTACATCCCTATCCTGATCTAATGTTTTCCAGTCATCGCCTGTATAATCTACATCCCTCAAATCATGGATAATGTTATTCTCCCACATTCTTGGTCTACCAAATTGGGCGTTTTCCCTATGGTTTTCCTACAAGAAACTTCCATGCATGTGTTTCATCCCCCATTCATGCCACATGTCCTGCCCATCAAAGTCTACGAGACTTAACTGTTCTTATTTTATCTGACTTCCTGTACATATAATGTAGCTTACTGTTATGCATTTTTCCTCCACTCACCTGTCTGTTCATCTCTTTTTGGCCAAAAAATTTTCCTAAGAACTTTATTCTCAAAAACTCGTAATCTTCTTTCCTCCCTTAAAGTAAAGACATTGAATTTTAATTACAAAACAAAATTAGTTATAAGTGCATAAAGTAGGCTCTATTTCCATAACACGTAAGCATTTAAAAGTGCAATGACTATATCTTCATACCCAATCGTTTTATTGAAATTAACAAATTTTACAATAAAATACACAAAAGTGGCATAAGAAGTATTTTTAATAAACGTATGGAGACAACTATATTATATATACATAGTTGGACAAATTGAAAAGAAAATAATTAAACTTTATAAGTTTTTGATATTCAATCTTTCATAATTATCTGCATAGTACATCACCAGTATTTTTTTAAAATTCTCCACAGCCTTTCAGATGTCTGAGGTGCAAACATCAAATTAGGTTTTACTGTAAACATCATTATGTACTGGTTCGTTTACATGTTCCTCTAGTATCATGCTTGATACTTTTTTCCAACAACGATAATCATATGTATGTGTGTGTATAACTGTATGTACAAATTTGTGTATATATGTATTCCCTATTTTTTCATTTTATCCATAGCACAATTTATTTTCACCTGGACATCTACCGATATTTCTATATGATTAAAAACAGATTTTTTTTCACTTGTGAGTGTTCAATATATGAAAAGTTTGAAGTTATATAGGTAATAACTTTTTTCCCTTCCATGTCATAATACATTCTCTCACTACCTGTACAGATGTTGCAGTATTAAATTCAGGCAATTCTTCAATAATCATGACTATTTGCTTTAAATATTTTCAACAATTCACTCTTCACTGAATCCATGTTCCCCATCCTTTAGCTGCAAGACCACGATGGTAAGGGAACTATTTCTTTTTTAACATTGAAATTATGGATGGGGCATTGTAGAAACATATCTGTATACTTAAATGAACAAACTGACAATAGGATGTGTGTACCTGTTTTATCGAGAAACCCTGTGGAGACTTTTAATTAAACAAATTATATTAATGATGTTAACATCAACATTTTGAAAAATAAAATGCAGCTGCAGGAACTGTGTATGAAGTAGCATTACTACAAAACAACAGAATCTTAGAATGTACCCATATTGTCAGATTATAATGACCGTAGGCAGTTGATAACAACATAATAACTTTGCTATTCACTTTCAAAATTTGTTTCACACATTAACAGTGCATAATCAAAGTTTCTTCAGAGTCCAGTTTCCCTACTATAATACTTGCTATATATCTATTCATAGAATCTGTGATTTTATATACAGACCCATATACAGGCACTGAATGTTTTCTCTGGAATGAATGCTCATGTCTCTTTGTATATTGTGTCTAAATCATTTTTTTTAAGGGAAGATTCAGAGGGAACATTTTCCTTGCAATATTTTTGTAGCAAGTCTGTTATAACCACATTTTTAATTGGATACCAGGGAGTATTATTATTATCAATAAATTCTCTGGTTATATATGCTTAGAAATTCTAGCTGAGATATGATGAAGCAGGTTGTGTCAGTAATTTGTTTACTTTTAATTTTTCTCCTGAGTTTTAGCAATGTGTATCATCCTTTGCATAATTTGCCTCAGGTGATACTAAGTTTTGTTGTGAAACTTTAAAAGTATAAAAGTTAGCTGAGTTAAAATCAAATGTTGTTTTGCTGTTTTCTCACAAAGTGTGATTACTTGATTTAAACAAACAAAACCTCAAACATATTTGAGAGAGAAAAATTGTACACTCAGACCGGGACTTGAACCCGGGACCCTTGGTTTTCTATTCCAAGTGCTCTACCATCTGAGCTACCTGAGCAAGTACCGATCTAAAACGCAAATTTTTCTCTATATACGTTGTAATTTTTCTCTTCAAATATGATTTATCCATCATTGAGATGTATGAAATTAATAATAAAAACATCGAAAAAACCTCAAACATCTGTAAATTCTTTAACTATTCAAATTTTAAATTTAAAAGCTTTTAAAATCTAGGTTGTTTAACTGGATTTCAGCTCAATCAAAGATATAAATAATTAATAGCCCCACTTGTTAAAATAAAACCTTTGCCATACAGATATCTGCTACAGGTTTCATATTGTTTTCTAACATAAATATTGTGCTGATAATCCAATAGTGATTACTGGATCATCATAGATTTTGCACTCTGATATACTGGGAGAGTATACCTGTGCTGCACAAGATAACTTCCTGCTACTTCCATTTTCTCAACACAAATAAGGGGAGGAAAAGAGGCTAGCTACAGATAGTTCAAACTAACCGTTATATAGTATTTTGTCGAAAATCTGTTTCACGAATATACAATGTTATACCCTTGTTGCTTTTTTGAATATAGTTAATTGACTGGAACTGATCCTTAGTGTTGCTTACTTGTATGAACAGGTGAATAAATCATGATGTAACAAAACTTTAAATTGATTAAGACAAATTAATCAAAAATAAAACAAATTAAGCTCTAAAATAATTTTTTGGCACTATAATTTCTCTGAATAGCTTTCAATTTGTATTGATCATATTTTTATTTCTTTTCTACTAAAAGATTAAGATAAATGTTCTCCTTAACATCCGATGTCTAGTATTCGCACATTTTGAATATCATCTTGCCACCCTGTGCTTTAATTATAATGTTGTGTTAGACATTGTTCACATGAAGGGCTTAGGGCAGTAACATTATAAGCCACATTCTGTTAAGAAATGTCATTTATTACAATGATAGCAAATTTTTTTTATTTCAGATTTCAGGTAAACCCACATGTTTAAATATCGGATTAGGCTTTTTTATAGAAGAAGGATGATCCATCATTAACATTCCCATCTTCATAATCACACACAAACACACACACACATACACATAAACACAAACAAAGAGCAAACACAAATTACACACACACATACACTAACACAAACAAACACAATTGCTCTCATATCACGTATCATCAAAACAATTATCATTACTTTAAGTATTATATATATTTATTTTATGTATCACTAAACACAAACTCACAGACACAAACAAACACAGAACACTTTTTAATTTATGTAACATCTACACTTCACATACCCGAAATCTGTATGTATTATGTTTATTTATTCAATAAAGATTAGATAGTATAGAGCAGACCCGGGGATAAGGGCATTATGCCCGAGGTACCCGGGGGGTGTTGGTGGGGCTCTAAATAAAATAAATTAATAATATGTATCTTGGATTATCTTAATAGAACTGAGTTCCGTTGTGAAACATCGAGAATTGCGATACCTAGAGCGATTTTTAATTTTCGGTACAGGTGAACTCTACATCTAATGGTTTTAGAGAATAGTATACTAGCGGTTAAACACTCCCAGTACCTGAACAGTTGTATATACAAATTTTATAAAGATCTGTTCCGTGGTTTATAAATCACGAACATACACGACCCGCGACGTTTTTCGCGACAAAAATGGTTGCTGTGAGTTATCCGAAAAAGATAAGGTATATGCTGTCACGGACTTTTTTGTAGAATTTTTTGAGATATTCAATTCTGTGTACTTTCATTTGGTATATTTGTTATGGTTTAGGCAGCGTCAGCAATTAAGCGTCAAAGAAGCAACTCTTTCAGTGCGCCGATACATTTTTTTTAGCTCCGGCCCAATATTAGGCCTATGTACGGTAATATGTTATTTACGTTAATTGTCCCAAAAATTGTCAAATTATGATAAAACCCACTTTCACATCGGTCACGTAATTTTTGAACCCAGTAAGGACAGATTCATAGATGTTCATTTATATATATATATATATATATATATATAAAGATTTATTTGTACTGTTCAAAAAATCTTGAAATTAGCATTACATTTAAATCTGGGTATAAAATGGCCAACATATATTTTTTTTGTGGAGGTATCATATTTCAAGATTGAGTGACTTTTATGTGTCGTAAAAAGGCAATGTGGGCTCATGTATTCCTGCCTTCTGAATTAAGACATCCATGCGACAGTTGTGCCCCAATCTCCTATATATATATATATATATATATATATATGGTATGATAAGAAAAATAAATGCCTGGACGGGATTCGAACCCGGATCTCTGAGTATATATATCTATATATATGAATGTTTGTTTTTTTTTCGTACTTTATGCGCGGCCACACCGTTGGCCCGATTGTGATGGGACTTTTTGCAAAATGTTCAGGAGATTCCTACACTCTTAAAAATCGCCCTTTGTAGTGGAAAACATGAAAAAAGTAGCACTTTGGACGCTTAAATGGCTTACGCTGCCTAAACCATAACAAATACACAAAATGAATGTAAGCTACACAGAATTCAATATCTCAAAAAGCTCTACAAAAAAGTCTGCGACAGCTATGTTTATCTCTTACGGAAAACTCACAATAACGTCGTAGATACTGAAGACAGGACTGCCAGA
This sequence comes from Diploptera punctata, assembly GCA_030220185.1. Taxonomy (NCBI): domain Eukaryota; kingdom Metazoa; phylum Arthropoda; class Insecta; order Blattodea; family Blaberidae; genus Diploptera; species Diploptera punctata. Next base: position 589,918 of record JASPKZ010010244.1, read on the forward strand.
ACTTGGAGAAAACTGGTCATATGATGAGGGACTGTAACTGTAAGCCCGCAAAAAAAAAAAAAAGCAAGAGGGTTTTTAACTGGCGTCGTCACCACCATCTCCCCCTCGCTTTGTGCACAGTCCCGTAAATGGCTGGATCGAGGAGGGAATCGTTGCCTCGACGAATGAATTCATAGACGGCCTGCCAACTGTTAGTGCTAAATCTTGCGACCTGGAATGGCTTGAACTTCTGCGGCCTTTGCATAGTATTGAAGTTCTTACAATTGAAAGTCGGATGAAATTAATCTATCCACATATGAATGCAAACATGTAACATTTTAGTTAATAAATATAGTTAAATTTAACACCTCGCCTTTTAAGGGTATATTTCTTGAAGACTGGTTTCGATACATCTTCGTACCAATTTCAGTTCTATCTAACTGTTGAAATGGTGGTTGGTGATCCTGTAGGTTACTCCCTGCTCCCTCTGTTGTCTGACTGATCAACTTCCAAGTTAAATATTTTCTCCGGGAATTTCAAAATTCATGAGTTTCCTTTTATTATTCTGGATGTGAAATTTATTTCAACAGTTAGATAGAACTGAAAATTATATGAACATATATCGAAACTAGTTTCAAGAAATCTACAATTATGAAGTGAGGTGTTCAATCTAAGTCTATTTATTAATTAAAATAACCTCATGGTGTCACTTTTAAATATGAATGTAAAATGTAACATTGTATTTGCAAATTAGTATTAAGTTTGCTATGCATTTTGTGAAATTTTGATTTACTTCATTTCTTATATGGACTTCTTGTTTATGTCCCATTAGTTGGTTAACATATGAGACTGTTTAGAACTGGAAAGAAGTATTGTATCAAATCATAAAATAAAAGTGTTGTTTATAACAAGATAATATTTCACATGATGCCTGACTTTGAATTTTTTACTTGTAGACTGAATGATATATGATTTTTGATATGTCATAACATACTTATTAGTTAAGATAATGTTACATTTTCAGGTGGATGAGAGAGAACAAAGTTTAGAGAGATTTCTAGAGTGTCCACAAGTAAATGTAACAAAATGTAATCCTAATACAGTGCATATAGAAGACGATAAGAATAGTTGCAGTGCAAGCAAATTAGGTGGAATATACAATACTCGTTATTCTTCAAAAAAACGAAGCAATGACTTTACATGCAGTATTTATGGTGGGGATGATTTGATTAACCATGTCAGTAAAGATTTAAACTGTTCTCTTTGTAAGAAGTCATTTCCTTATAAATCAGCTCTTAATGCACATTTTCGTATGCACAGTAATGAGAGACCATTCAAATGCATTTTATGTAGTAAGTCGTTTGCTCAGAAATCCCATCTTAATGCGCATTTACTTATTCATAGTAATGAAAAATCATTCAAATGTTCTGTTTGTAATAAGTCGTTTATTCAGAAGTCTAATCTTAATACACATTTACTTACACATAGCAGCGAGAAACCATTTAAGTGTTCATTTTGTAGTAAGTCGTTTCCTCACAAGTCAATTCTGGAAGGGCATTTACGCATGCACAATAATGATAGGCCGTTCGAATGTCCCATTTGTAATAAGCTTTTTGCTTGGAAGTCTACGCTAAATACACATTTACGTTTACATAGTAATGAGAAACCATTCAAATGTTCTCTTTGTAATATGTCATTTACTCAGAAATGCAATCTTAGCAGACATTTGCACATGAATAGCAATGAAAAATTATTTAAATGTACGGTTTGTAATAAATCATTTGCTCGAAAGTCCACTCTTTATACACACGTACGAATGCATAATAACGAGAAACCATTTAACTGTTCCGTTTGTAGTAAATCATTTTCTCAGAAATCTTCTCTTAATGTACATATACGTTTGCATAATAATGAAAAACCATTCAAGTGTTCTCTTTGTCATAAGGGATTTGCTCATAAGTCCAATCTTATTACACATTTACCTGTTCATAGTAATGAAAAGTCATTCAAATGTACAACTTGTAATAAGTTATTTGCTCGGAAATCTAATCTTAATGCGCATTTACGAGTGCATAGTAATGAGAAATCATTCATATGAGCTGTCTTTAACACCTTATTTTTCAGAAGTCTAATCTCAATAGACCTTTATGTCTGCCTAGTAATCCAGTATCAGAGCTACACGATCGTTATAGAAAACCAGATATAATAACAGTTAAGTTTTGTAGACTGCGATGGGAAGGACATGTGGCACGAATGGGAAATTAAAGAGGGGCATGGAAACTATTAGTCAAAAAATGATAGTAGAAATACCCAGTTGGTAGACAAAGAATAAGGTGGAAGAAAATCATTAGATTAAAGGATATTGAATATTCCAAACAATTGTACAGAACTATTAACTGTGATTAGAGATAAGTGGATCATACAGGGGGTGATTAGAAAACTCAGAATAGGGATATATAGAGAGCTAATGTCTGTGCAGTCATGAACCTATGCGTTCGATAAAACCACGTAATTTTAGTTGCCTAATCAAGATCATTAGAATGTATGTAAAATAATTAGTGAATTTATATATAATATTAAGCAAATTTTCTAAAACACTGCATTCCATAAACAAACTGGCTGGAAGCAATTGGAATTATTCTATAAATACCACGAATAAGGCAGAGTTATCTCATATAGATCATCCATCATTTACAAAGGTGAGGGTACATTTATAGCAAGCGAAACTGTCAAAAATAAGCTTCAAATTTTACAGAGTAATCACTGTTAACACTCTTATTGCTTGAACAATTTTAAAATAAGTCTCTATACATTTATATACTAATTGTCTCCCTATACAACATGAGATTGAGAATTGACCTTGTATACTAGATACAAAATCCAATAGGTATTCAAAACAACAAAAACTTTGCATAGGGAAAACTAGTTAGAAAATATATGTAAAATCATTACATTAAAGGATATTGAATATTCCAAACAATGGTACAGAACTACTAACTTGCTGACTATTGAACCCAAAGTCTCGTGGCCGCATGGACATAAGCTCTCCATACATCCCTATCCTGAGCTAATGTTTTCCAATCATCCTCTGTACAATCTACTTCCTCAAATCATGGATAATGCTATTCTTCCATCTCGTTCTTGGTCTACTAACTGGGCGATTTCCCTCTGGTTTTCCTACAAGAAGCTTCCATGCACCTCTTTCATACCCCATACATGCCACATATTCTGCCCATCGCAGTCTACGACACTTAACTGTTCTTATTATATCTGGCTTCCTACACATATCATGTAGGTCACAATTATGTACTTTTCTCCATTCACCAGTCTGTTCATCTCTTTTTTGGTCCAAAAATTTTCCTAAGAGCTTTATTCTCAAATACTCCTAATCTTCTTTCCTCCCTTAAAGTAAGAAGAATACATGTTTCGCATCCATGTAATATAACTGAGAGAACAGCTGTTTTATATATTTTCAGTTTAACGATTTTTGAAAGGAGTTGGGACGACAAGAGTCCCTGTAATGCATAATAGCAAGCATTTCCTGAATTGCTCCTATGATTAATTTTTTGCATCTCGTTCCTATTTGTAATTGTTATTCCTAGATACTTGAAATCAGCCACTTCTTCAAAATTTCCTTCATTTGTCATTAGTTGTCCATTTCTATTATATAACACATTTCTATGTGTGAACGTATATTTAGTTTTATTAATGTGTACTTCCATTCCCAATTTCCTAGTGCTTCTCAATAGAGTGTGCATGTTGGCCTTTAGTATCTCCTCGTTATCGCTCAATAATACTACATGATCAGCATAAACTAACAGCCTATTAATATCATTGAGTTGTAGGCCTTCTTCATTCTCCAAAGATTTAGTGGCATGCTCCAATACAAAATTGAATAGTACAGGAGACAGTGCATCTCCTTGCCTTAACCCATTATGAATTTCAAATGTATCCAAAAACTGTTTGCCTACACACGTCCTACTCCTTGTGCCATTTAGACACATGCCAGAACTTTAAATCAGTCCATTGTATTTTATCACCAATATACCATTTCTCTTGATTTTATTGAAGTGATTTCTACAATTAACAATATAAACAAATTATCTTGTGTAGTAATCATATAAGAAATCCAGAAAACTTGTCATCTGTACAGATGACTTACAACAGAGAAAATGAGAAAGAATGTTGTGTGTGTCAATTGAGACAGATAAGAACAAAGTTTGATGGTGAAGTGAAAGCTATTAACATTTGTTCTCATTAATTTATTTCAACTTTTAAAAGGTGGTATTTTCTGATTGTGGAAAAAGTGTACTATTTGCCTCAAATGAATTCCTCTGAATTCTACAGAAACACAGTGCGCATGTGCGAGTTGCGGAGTTGCTGCAATAGTTAATGTAGATTCTGGTAGATGGCTCTCAAGTCGGCGTCACCAACTTTCGGAATAAATTCTCAAATGCTAAAAAAATGGATGTAAACTAACTTCCTTTTTCCTAACCTAACAAAACAAATTTCATGCATATTACTTAATAAACTATAAACTAATTTTATGAACACTAACTTGTCCCATTGGAATGTAACATAATGAAGTTAATTTCTTGAAATATGGTTTGGAATATCAGAGATTTGAGAGCCATCTAGCGGATGTTACATTGAGCATTTGTGCGTCTGTAGAACTCGATTCACAATATTCTTGTAATTATATAAATATTTAAAAATCGTAAGAAATGTTTATAAAATGGTTCCAAAATGTTAAAAATAGTACGAAACGTGTTTAAAAACGATGTTATATGGAAATTTGTGTGAGACAAATATGTAAGCTTAGCCAAATCTGTTATTAAAGCTGTAATAATTCATGATATACCTTTAACAAAATCAATACTTAGGTGTACAAAAATTCTGCAGTTATTCAGCAAACAAATTAAGTCATAGTATTCCAATGAATATCATTACACATAAGGTTGAAATTCTGTAATTAGGCAGGTAAACGTTCAAAAAAATGTAACAGGCATTCAGCAGCCATATCCTCATGAACAATAAATGCAAAGATTAATATTAAAATGTAAAGGGTAGAATAAGAGAATCTGTCCTCAATATAGATGGAATCAAAGCAAAATGTAATAAATTGTGTAATATAGAACTATTTTATAACCTTTACACTGCTACAAACGGGTATATCCGTTGGCAAAGAAAATGCTTGCTGTGCTATGGGTGTGTATATCCACTCTCAACTCAAAACGCCTGCTAGTTATATAATACGTATTGCATTGCTTTCAAACTAAGCAGGCACATACTGCCATCTCCTAGGAACCTAAATAAACTTTTTCCATATTTCTCCCTGCATTGAGCAAGGAGGGTTTTAAAGGCTGTAAATATCTCAGCAGTGAAAAGGATAATACAATAGATAATAGCGAAAGTAAGGAGTCAGATGCAAAGTTGAGATTAACCTCCAGATGTTGTTGCCTCCTGGAAAACTTGCAAGAATTGATTTTGAATGTGGTGTATTATACTGTGTAGAAAGATTAATAAACATCATATCTGACATTGTTGTCAGTTAGTAAATCAGGGCAAACAGAACTACAAACACTTTGTACATTTAAATTGTGAAGCTCAAAAGAATAGCCTAATTGCCTGTAATTTATTACTACTAATACTGAAGAAGTCTCTATGGTAATTGATTAGATCAGAAGTCTATTAATAAGATATTTATATTAGCACAGTAAATGTTCTAATGAAGTATACTTTATGTAATTAGTTATTTTCTCAATTTTCTTCTCTGAAATCACATTTGCATATTTTTAATTATGAGAAACATTTCAAGTATTCTGCTTATCGTAAAGAGTGAATAACAAAATAACCATTAAATAACATTCTATCGTAAAACAGATAATAATAATAATGACAAGGTCAAATACTAACATATAATTTTTCGCAGCAATATCAACGTTTTTAGATGAAATTCTTGTATTTAATGACTTGGTTATGATGCTTTGTAGATACTAAGTATTTATGTTGTTAAAGTCTCGAGAGAAGTGCTTGTATTGTGAATCACACCTCAGAGGATCAATCTTACCACTTTCTATATGATAAATATTTATTTTTGATTAAATTTTTCAAAATATGTCTATCTGAAAATCAATACTAGTTACTATTGTTCAGAACTAATTCACTGAAAAGTTACAGCTTGTTGCAGATATTAGAAATATATATATATATATATATATATATATATATATATATATTGTAATAAAATAAAGATATTTAATATACAATTTAATATTAATGTATGTATTCTTTTGTAAATAACTAACTCAGTCTTATGGGACACATAGTCCTCTGATAATTGAATTCAGTTCATATATTTTTGTCCATTTTGCTTGCATCCATAATTTTTTTCCTGTGTCTTGCGCTCCTTCATTTTCCTCTTCCCCAAAGCTTTCCAAATATAGTTTTTGAAATTGATCCTGTTGTTATCACATCATCAGCAGATATTGTAAGAATGCATTCAATTGTTTCAAATGTTTACTGTTACCCTAGAAATGTTGCTTAACTGTTTTTGCATTTATTCTCCTGTGATTGTAGCTGTGGACCAGGTTTATGTTATAAAGACCTAAGTGACTGCCAAAAAGTTCAGATTGTTGGTGCCTGGTAAGCTGGAGCTACAGCGACTTACATGCCACATTGTTAGCATTTTCATAGAGCTCAGATTTTATGGTTATCCCTGCATACTTGTAAAAATGTACAACATCTGCTACAAAGAACAGTAGTCAGAAACACAAACTAAATGATAGAGACAGGAGAGTACTTAGGAGGATTATATCACAAAATCACAAAACTATTTCCGATAATTGTCTCCAGAATTAATACACAGTTAAACGAACCAGTTTATACTAGAACAGTGAGGGGAGAGCTGAACAAATTAGATATTTAGGCAGAACACAAATTAGTATATATTGATTATAGACAGGAATGTAAAAAGTAAAAACAGTGATGTTATGAAAATAGTCCTGGATTAATGTATTGACTTAGCTCTCACGGCCGGACTTAGTATTATGATCTTGAAGAAGATTCTGGGCTGTTGGCCGTGGTCTTGAGGCTTTAAGATCTCCGACGTTTCACCAGAGACTGCGTCTGGCATCCTGAAGGTTTGTTTCGAGACGGTCTTGAGGCTTGAAGATCTCCGATGTTTCGCCAGACAGCGTACGGAATCCTCAAGGTTGCCTTTGGACTGTCTCAAGACAATCCTCGAGGATGCCGGACGCAGTCTCGGGCGAAACGTCGGGGATCTTCAAACCCCAGGAGCATGGCCAACAGCCCGGAAATCTTCTTCAAGATCATAACAGTCCTGGATTGCTGATGATTGTGAAAAATAATAATGTCTGATTAGTAAACATAGAGACCAAGGAAGACCAAAACATCGGTGGAAATATCAAGACCATTTTCGTTAGGTTTACCGTCACAGGCCACGTGACTTAAAGTGAATTCGTTCATGATGATGATGATAGTCAACATTTACAATTTTCGATAAATGAATGAGTCATATTCTTATCTTATCTTATATTTCATGTTCTTTTTAAACACGGGAACTGCAGGTTTCAAGAGGCCACCGCTCTCATGATGAGGTAAGACTCATTCATTCGTTGAATTAAGATCCTCATATTGTTATTTCCCATATTTAACTATGAATTTACACTTTTACCTACTTTTACTGGCAGGATGTATTTCTGGAGAATAAAAAAAATTACAACTCAGAATATGATTTGAGCAGCATTAGCCTGCTATTCTGTAATGTCCTATTGTCACAGTGAATGGCAAAGAGACTTCCAAAGTCATTTAGGGCATTCGAGGGCACAATGTGCACTCAATGGTACATATATTGTTTTTTTTCAAGTGATGCTCTAATGACACTATTTACACACTAGTTTAGAACTATCATGGTCAGGTCAACTTCCAAGATCTCTATATTATTTAGGAAATTTGATATGAATTGGAAATTAGTAAGGTCGAGATTTGCACCTCCTTCCTCTCATAAAGAACCTTAAGAAATTATCCAAGAAGAGTGGTGCAAGATGCTCATAAAATACATTTTTATTTTGTTATGAATAATTTTCTAGTTGGTCTGTAGACTGGACTTGACCCATTGGTTAAACTTTATGATACAATTCTGCCAGTCAATGTGAGCGTGTTGTACATTTAAAGGTGTAGATAAAGAAGGAAGGTGAGATGTTGAAGAGTATTGGTGTATGGTCAGAGTCTAGTGCGTCGGCAACAATAGCGATATGTGGAGAGATAGGTACTTTCTTCTACAGGGTTATATTTATTATATCAGAACGTATGCTATAAGCAAAGTATGGGATGAAGGTGTGTTCTCTTGGAGCAGAGATTTCTATGTTATTGGTTTAGCAGAAGCGTTGACGTGCGGTGACAGAAGTATTTTGAAGATGACAAATGCAAAAGAGGGTGTTTAAAATGAAAATCCCAGCCAGCAATTTCTTTGCGGGGTGAAATGGGTAGAGTAATACCTGTGGCTTCAATGAATTAAAACCCACGAATTGAGACCACTCTATGGCCATTGGACTTTGAATAACATACATATTGCAGTGCCTCCAAGGGTAATCGGCCATTGTGATGTATATAATAATTCGAAATTTTGAATTTATCGTTAATTGTTTTGTGTGTTTCATTTACTACAAGAATATCTCTCTTGAATACTTCATGGATCTGTTTTGATACACCATTGGTATTAAATGCCATGGCATTGAGATAGTTTCCACGTGAATCTATACATGGTCGCCAAAACATAAATTTACCGATTGGACATGAATAGAAAACACTCCATGGGAAAAGACAAACCAGCTAACATTGGCTGGATGTCCTGGAGCATCCTCTGAGCATGTCCATGTTGATCCACAGACCCTAGTATGTATTGGAGCAATACTTGCTCCAGCTGTATTTGCTGTAGAGGTAACAAGGGCAACCGTTGTACTTGGGGAGATGGAAGGATTGAATTTCTTGGAAGTAAAAGTAAGATGTTGGGAGGCTTGAGGTATAGGGTTTGAGTCCTGTTTTTCAGGAAAGTTGTTTTTACAGCTACATGGGATGGGCAGCCGCGATAGGATGCCGGATGTTGTCATGCGGCACAGTTTATGCACTTTAATTTTGATTTGACAATTAGTGATGGGGCCTTAACCGGGCAATATTTATTATTGTGTGCTTCAGTACAAGTTACACGCCTCGCCGTAAGGCTACATCCTGCGAATGTGTGATTAAATTTATAGCACCTGAAGCATTGCATATGATCAGATCTGAGTTTATATGCCTCCACGGAAGCTACCGTGTATGATACGAGATAGGTTATATATCTCTTGGCCAGAGTCGGAATTCTCAAGCTCGAGGATATAAAGAGGTAAATGCATTATGTTTTCTCTTTCTTTTTTGGAGATATGTGTATGGTTTTGAGGGAATTTCCCAAGGAGAGGAATTCAGTTTTGATGTCATCAGTAGCGATCTTGGATTGGATACTCTTGCTCAGTGCGAGTTCGTGCTTCATTTAGTAAGTGTATAGAGTTGCTTATCACTGAGGAAAAGTACTCTTTAATTATTTTAAAATCGTTCACTGCGGTTCCATAATAACACAAATCTTCCCGTGTGTTTATAACTTTTAAGTCTTCTTTTATTTGTTCTTAATTCTTTGTTCATACGAAAAAAGGTTCCATGACATGATAGGTGGTGCACGGGGATCATTATTAGGTTCAAATGAATTGGGAGTTTTATCTTTATTTTCTTTAGGTTGTTGTATACTGGTAGGCTTGCTACTAGTTTTTCCAGTGGATGCACGTCTGTCATTAGATGGTCCAGCTCTAGCTGGAGGTACATCAGCGGTATCAGTAATATCAGTAAGACCCTGAAAATTTGTTTTGAATTGGCAACGTCGGTACCGGTACTTGAGTTAGCACGGAACTCAATTTAGTTGTTTTTCGATTTATTGGGCACAGTTACCGCAGTATCAGATTTAGTGGTCAGCAAACATCCTCTCTTTGTGCGAAAAAGCACGCAGTTTGAATGTCTGCTTCCAAACTTTTAAGTTAATTTAACAGGGCAGTACTG